>JAEAOA010002356.1:2317500-2360000 GCA_016746295.1 Potamilus streckersoni
GACAATCGTAGATTCTCCTTCAAAACACAATAATAGTATTTATGCGCATATAGCTCCGCCCATCGACCTTTTGACTTCATAGCGTACCGCGCGCTCACTCATTTAAAAAAAGAAATCCCATTTTGGTCTATCTGAAATTCAAACTTAAAGTCATATTATGAATGACTGCACCATTGAACAAAGTTCCCAGCTGGTCAGGAATTGAGAGATTTTGTTTTTCTGTCAATAAAGCCAAATTCTGATTATCTCCTTCTGTGTGTTTTCCGCACGATGTACGTGTGACTTCAGGGACTGGCGATGACAACAATCTGCATAACTGTTTCTGTTCTGCCATGGATAGTTTGGAATCGTAAGCTGGAAAAATATGAATGTTTTTAAACATAAATTCTTAAGAAGATGCTGGTTTCAATATTGTTTATTTTTTGTGAACAACAGATTCATTTCTTGCGGAGTTCCGTACAGTCTACTATGGAATGTGATTTTGATTTCAACAATGTAGTCTGGATTCTATAAGCCTACATATTATAGTACACAGATGTGTAACAGTATTTGGAAATACGTAATTCTTATTAGCAGAAAGAGTCCACAAAGTACATTTTGAGGAGATTAAAGAGGCAAAAAGGCAAGTAGATTTATTCTCATTATTATTACCAGTCATAGATGACATATTTTTATGCCCAGTCACTTGCATTATCTTTGTTGGAGGGACTCCAGCTTTTAACAGGTTTGTCACAGTAATTGGTAATTCTCCCCTGGATTTGTGCCCTTTCGGCTGCTCGTTTCATCAGAGTTCCAAGTTGATTAACCCCCATTGGTCTCGGATAATACCTGCAATTTTTAATATTTGTATCGTGAATATATGTTATATTTAATTCAATAATCCAATGCACCTGCCATAAAAACCAGTTTTCTTATATTTTGGCAATGTTGATAAATGCATTTCATTGTGAAAACGGTTTGGTATGTGCAGATTATACAATTCATTACAGATTTTTCCCATATTTTTTGTTTTATGTTATGTAATTAAATTTTCATTCATTCTTTGCATTGTCTAAAAAAGTTGTTACTCCTTTTTTCTTTGTTTATATTTCATACAGCCATCGCTGAACATTTCTGATACCACGTTCAGTTGCCAGCTTCGTTGAAAATGTCTTCTGTGATTCATCCACATTCTCAACTTTGGCACCTCTACTTTCAAATGGTTCAAACAGTTGGTTTACTTCATCCACCGACAAACACAATAATTCTAAAGTACTGGCGTCTGCGTCCATTGTTTGTTCACTATAGAAAGTAGTTCTTTATTCACGTGCATCAGTCACGTGGGGGTGCAATATGAAGGTGTTCAATATCGCTGGATATTGAACGATTCGGACAATGTACAGTAAACGGAGAAAAAAAGAGCATATAATAACTGGACATACATGTATTTATGTAGATATAAAGATTAAATGGACTGCTAGATACAAATAAAACTCATTCAATAGTCTAATGGGAATGCCAGACTAAGAATCTTATAAAATGAATTATGAAACTCATCTAATGTGTATTAAATTTTCCTAGAATATCCTAATCCATTTCATTCGATTCTTTTACTATTCATACTCCAATTGGTTATTCTTTATATTATTATCATGTATCGTATATATAACACATTGTAAAATACAGTTAGTTGTCTTATGAAGGTCGTATTTTATGATTTTAGTTTTCTTTGAATATGTGGAATATTTTGTTCACTGGAGTCATCTCCAAGCCTCTGTTTCATTGCCCAAGACTTTTTATAAATGAGCACGTCATATAATGATAGGGTAATGACCAATCTCTAAACATACATACATACATACATACATACATACATACATACATACATACATACATACATACATACATACATACATACATACATACATACATACATACATACATACATACATACATACATACATACATACATACATACATGCATACATACATACATACATTTAGTTGTAACATTCTTGTTTTGGGGAACCAATGTGTTTAGGCATTGTTTCTCAGCTTTTGTAGCTATATACTACATATTTTATGTGTTGCAAAACCATTAATGTCAAGCTGTGTTCCTATCTTTATAGTGTAATAATGTAAAATAACTGAATGAAATCTATTTTGAAGAAGCAATAAAGAACGTCATACATACATACATGCATGCATGCATGCATGCATGCATACATACATACATACATACATACATGCATACATGCATACATGCATACATACATACATACATACATACATACATACATACATGGTTCAAAAATACTACTCAGCTGTATTTTTAGTATGCCAGATACAAAATTATTCCTGTGACGTAACAAGGTACAGGACAGTGAGGTAAAATGTTGGAGAAGAAGAACATTTCTGCTACTGTCCGAAAGATCTACAGAATCCATGCGTTTTTAGGGTACTCAACTCTGATATCACGGCCGACTCTAATAAAGTTTACGGATGTAATTCTCTTTCATATCCTACAAGACAGAAGTGGGATTTCATCGTTTCAAAGATGGTCACAAATCCAGTTACGACCCACGTTCTGCGATTCGTAAGTGGAAAGTTGTTGAGGTGAAGGGTCAATTTACGAAGTTGCTTGATACACAGTGTCTATTATGACTGCATTATTTCGTCTGCAGTTTTAAATGTATTGAAGACTCGTCTCAAGCTTAAAAAAGATGGCGGAAAATGGTCTCGCTTTTGTCGACTTCGGATCAAAATAGACCCTTGTCGAGACCAAAAAAAGCTCGTGGTAGCCTGACTTTCAAGAACATATTCTTTTTTCGATGCAAAATGATCTCGTTATCCAGGTACATGTGCCTGGTTCTGCTAGTGTCACTGGACAATTATATACCTTCAAAGTGTTGCCAAAAGTTGTGGAATACTACTGAACCAAAATATCCTTGCACCGGTACTTGAGGTATCTTACTCCATGACATAACACCGACACAGAAATCCGCCGTTGTGACAGACATCTTTAGGAACAGAGCGTCTAATCTTAGCCAGACCCTCCTTAGATTCCTGATATTTAGCCATATTCGCTATGGAGCTGATGATTTCAATGCCCCCACCCCATATGGTTGAAACTGCAGGTTTCAACCGTATGAAATACATACCCAATACAACTTGGTATTTAATAATAGAATAATCCCACAAAATGTGTAGAGGTTAGTGGACAGAATGAGCATTCATAAAGAATTTATTCTACAGCGCACTAATATTTATAACTTTTTAAATACCCCTGGTAATCTAAGTCTCAACCAAACGAGGAGAAACAGTAGCTTCTAAGTGGGTAATGTGCCGGTGTATCGAACATAAGGACTTGGGATAGAATCCTGTCCAGATCGTGCCAGTTTTGCCTTTGGCTCGGTGCTATTTTTTTTTCGTCATTACCTCGGCAGAACACAAACTCCCACATGTTCATGTGTCGTACAGAAGAACAACCCACCAAACAAACGCTCAATCTAGAATTAATTTGTTTCTACTCACTGTATCTAAATATCGAGTCTTTGAGTAATGTCTGTCACATCCTAAATTATCACGAGTTAATGAGTGGTCATTACATGCATCTTCAAATAGCTCAGCCTTTCGAATATGAAATCAGTTAAAGAGTAATTATTCTTGATGTATATACTAACATTTTTCGGCACCTCATCATACTATTGGGTTTAAACTGCCGTCTAAAGGTAAAGTCACCTTACTAATCCCTTAATTTATTATTGACCATATTTTACCAACGTGTGTGTGTGTGTGTGTGTGTGTGCACTATGTGTACATTCAAGGTTAAGTTTTTTATATTTAGCTGGTAATGACAGACTATCTTTACATACTGTTATACTAGATTTTATTAGAATTATGAAAAATGCTGAGGGGATACATCTACACGAGAACTGAAAGTCTATAACTGGGATACATTTTGCATTTTAGTAACTTTGTGTACAGTTTTGTGTTTGTTAACTATATCATTCAAGCACTGTTAATGCTAGAATCGTGAACCTAAACAAATGAATCCATCTCTATTTGGTACCACAACCTTACAACAAAAGAAGTTCACTGTTGTCTAAACTTCACATTACAGTAGCTCATGATGTAAGATTCACATTATGACCAAGTATATTCTTTTGCATGCATTGTACATATTATCCCACCAAGAATCATGAAACCTGGCGGGCTGAGTAGGTAGTGAACAAATCTTGACCAGAATTACATCATTATTTCAACGGAAGGTCACGATGACCCCTATTATACGCTTTAATGACCAATGACCCTATATTAAAGTTTGTTTTTGAAATTATTTTTTTATGCTTGGATCAAGAAACATGAGGACGATAGAATGTCTTTGAACCAAAAACTTGCAACTAAATGACACCTCCTATATTTTACATTTTACTATCTTTTGTTAATTTTTGCAATGAACTTGGTAACCATATTTATTTTTGGTTCATCATCTAAGTATACTATCCTAACTATAAGCATGAAATTTGATGAGAGAAATTTGCAAAATTATATCTGTCTTGCAATTTCAAGTTACATTGACTTTTTTGAAAGTTTTCGTTTAAATTTTATTTCTTAAGTAGAGTCACGAAAATCGGCATTGGATGCATGTCTGTTAGTGCTACACCCCTAAACCCAAATAACATTGTTGCCGTGACCTACATTTATTACTCTACTAACGTAATTTTTTGTTTTGTTTAGCTCATAACAAAATAGATGTTCGCTTGATACACAATAATCAGCAGAAACTTTCTGGCTAGTGCAGTCCAAAGTAGGAATAAATTTGTATATTGAATTGTTAACCTTTGATATTAATGATTTTATTATGTTACTCTCAAAATGTTAACTATGATTTGAACATGAAAATGATTATAGGAATTAGATGCGTGGACTGCATGCATTCATGAGAGGCCACATTTGTAGTGGCCAATCAACGTGATTACTGATGCAATAAACCATGTTTTGTAATTGTGATAGTACAATCTGTCATCCACTGTTACTCTAAACTTGTAACATTCATCTAGTAAAGATATGGTACCTTGGGGTGGATAATTATAATAGTTTTAGATAGATATTAATAACAGAGATTTTTGTAACAAAGGGTAATGATATATTCTCTGATTTTATCAACTCATTCTTTTATATCACGGAAAACGGTTTCTTTTTTTAATACCTTGTCGCATGGACTAACATTTCACAGATCATGATCATTTTAGTATGAAATTATTTCCTGCATACTAATATTTACAATGGCTGCTGGAAACTACTGTAAAAACTTTATGGAGGCTAGGTAAGTAATTACATTCTAGTTTGCATACATAAAAAGAAAAGCTTGAGATTTGTACTATTAAAAAAATACCTTTTCTTGAAAATCGGCGTTTGTTTATGTGTGTTTACCTCTGGTAAGAGTCCGACATGTTCAGTCTCCCAGCAGCCCATTGTCTTTCCTAATTAATAGTATTTTTCTAGGGTTGGAGAGTCCGAGTCAACAGCGATCCACTTTAAATCCACCAGAGACGAGAAGTATAGATGGAAAAAGGAAGAAAAAGAGGCGGCGGCACAGGTTGGTCTTTCTTCTTTAATCCAAAGTTTTAATTTTGCATAATGTTTCTGCTGTTGAAAAATGTTGCTGGCTTTAGAACTATTTGTTACTATATTTGTTTGAAGAAAAGGAAGAATAAATATTTAGTTGGTCCAAGTCTTTAATCAGCTTAACATTTGTTATTTATCATTCTCCACTGTCAATTAAGAAACAATCTTCACTTCAGGTGAGACCAAGATGCCAAGATGAGACGTGTACACGTTTCACTACCTCTTCAGGTAACTAGAGGTCGCATGCCTAAAATTTAAAACTTATAAACAAATCTTCATTGTCAGGCTTGATTACGTATATATTTAAATTTTCATTGGTAGCAGATTTACGAAACACTGTTTGTTCTATCTATAAATGGTTTGAAAGGTTTTAAGGTGGTGGTGTATAGGTGTTGCAACATTTGTCCATTTATCCATGTGGTTGTAGCATTATTAAAGTCTTATTTCGGATTGCTGCTGGTATTTCAGATATTTTCTATACTAAAAGTACTACCTATATCACGTGTGTTTGTTTTGCTTTTTTGTAAAAACATATTACAAAGCTAAGCTATATATCCCATAGCCAATATTTCTATATGATTTTAGATTATATATTAGTACCAGCACTAATTGATGTTAAACACGTTGACAGATTTTGAAATCACGGTTTAACTTTATTTAAAAATTAACAATGTTCTAGAAGCAAGTTGTTTACGAATTGGATGGGAATATGATCCTCATCTTGTTTTTCCTATTGTATCTTAGCTGTCTATATAAATGTCATTTGCTTCAGAATTACTCATTATTATCTTGACATCAGTCTTGAGAAGAGTTGCGTTTCACTTAAGATGATTTAATTAATTTATTTCAATTATGCATTGTAATCATACAATGCCTTTTGACTCGGACTAAATTACTATATTGGAATTATTGGGAATTCATGCAAAGACATTTTGAAATAAATCATTGTGATGAACTAAAACTGTTAGCAAATTGCCACATTTCAGGCTATTGGTACAGTCTATAAATTAAAAATCGGAATTCCTTCGGAACACCACCATGAATCATTCTAAAAACTCTATACGTTTAGACTTATTATAGAACTTTTAAAACTAGTCCCACCATTAATGACCAAAGTCAACACAATGCATATTAAATATATATAAAATGTAATAATGGTTGAAAGCAAACACACAAAAAATGATATATATATATATATATATATATATATATATATATATATATATATATATATATATATATATATATATATATATATATATGCAATAATTTGACGACGAACAGTACGAAACTAGTAACTAACTAGCCTAAGCGCTTTCGACTCTTAATGAGTCTTTTTCAAAGGCAAATACAAAACATATATACGATAAACAAATAAACACAAAAACGTTGTGTTTGTAAACCTCTACATGGTTGTCTTCACATGTGCTAAAACTATAAATACAACCAGATTGTATAGACTAGATGCGGAAACTGAAAACGTTGTATAGTTCCCTAAAAGTCTACAAGCCAAAGCGACATCTTTTTTTACTTTTTGTACATATGTAATGAAGATTATATCCCGGATATTTGATTCTATACCGGTTATTCTTATAGTAAAAATTGAAGGATAATAAGAAGATTTAGAAAATGTTAAATTTTACTAGTGCATAGTTTTCATTTTCTAGTCTTCTTGGTTTAGACCGCTTGGTTTCAATGTTCTAAGGCGGCGTATCCAGTATGATTCCTTTTCCTTCCTGGTTTCGGAACTCCAGCTGTGGTTGTTAGCAATAGCGATAAGTATTATATCACTGAAAGTGTGGCCAGGGGAAGAGAATTGTTCTGCGACCGGGCTTCTGTACAGCTTTTTTGTCATCCAATCAGATCTATGAAGGTTTATCCTTTTGTGTAGCTTTTCAGTTTCTCCGACGTACTGAAGGCCACAGATCTTACATGTGATGAGATAAATCACATTATCTGTTTTGCACGTTTTGTTTGGACCATGTATGTTTAGTTTTTCTTTAGTCACTGTGCTAGTGAATGTCTTGGTCTCTATCATATGTTGACAGGTTTTGCATCTTTTATCGCCACAGGGTCCAGATTGACTAGGTTGGTTTTGACTAGCGATTGGCGTTAGCTTTGCCCTGACTAGGATGTCCTTTAGGTTTTTTGGTCTCCGGTAAGCTACTACAGGTTTGTTCGGAAGTATTAGGTTTAGTATGTCCGACGATTGCACGGTTGGCCAGTGGTTTGCGATGATTTTACCTACGTTGGGATTGTCTGGGTGATAGGTCAGAATAAATGGTGTCCTATCAACCTTTTCTTTCTGTCCATATCTGAGTAGGTCATCACGGTTTGTTTGTTTGGCCCTTTGGATTGCCTTTGCAATCAGGTCTTTGTCGTAGCCTCGGTAAATTAAATGTTTAGCCAGCTCTTCAGACCTTTCTAGGAATCTTTCATCGTCGGAGCAAATTCTGCGTATCCTCAGTGCCTGGCTATATGGAATGTTCTTAATGCAGTGTTTTGGATGACAGCTGGTTGGGAGGAGATACTGGTGTTTGTCAGTTGGTTTCGATTAGATGTCTGTGTGTAATTTGTTTTCCATCAGTCTGGTTGTTGTGTCCAGGAAAACATGGTTTGAGTTGGAAATTTCTGACGTGAATTTTATTGAAGGATGGAAGTTGTTTGCCTTTGATATAAAGTCATCAAGACTTTCTCTTCCATACTGCCACTTCATTTCTATATCATCGATAAAGCGTACTCACTGGTATGTTGTACGCTCAACCGATGCTAAGAGCTGACCCTCAAGTTTTCCCATGAAAATGTTAGCATACGAAGGGGCCATTTTAGTACTCATTGCAGTTCCATTGATTTGTAGGTAGTTTTCTTCATTAAATTCAAAGTTGTTGAGTTTTAGGACAAGCTCCAGGAGTTGGACTAAGAAGTGTGTGGGTGGATTGTTTACAGTTCTTGTTTCCCATGCTTCGCTACATGCCTGTAACCCTTCGTTGTGCGGTATGTTGGTGTACAAAGATGTGACGTCTAAGGAAGCAAATAATGTATCTGGCAGTAATGGTTCACTAGCTTTGCTTTTAATGAGATAATCTGTCGTGTCTTGAAGATATGATGGTAATTTGTGGACATGTGGTCTCATAAAATGATCTAAATATTCTGATATCCTTTCTGTGGGGTGCCCGTTACCTGAGATTATAGGTCTGCCAGGGTTTCCTTGTTTGTGGATTTTGGGTAGAAGATAAAATCTACCTGCTCTTGGGTTTTCTGGGCTTAAGTAGGTTTTCGTTTGCTTGTCTATGTGTCCGCTTTTGTACGCCTCGTCAATAACATTAGTGATGATTTTTGGATATTCCAGCGTTGGATCATGGTTCAGTTTTTGGTAGAACCTAGCGTCACTTAGTTGTCTACTTGCTTCACTAATGTAGTCTTCCCTATTCATAACTTTAACAGCGGAACCCTTATCTGCAGGCTTAATTATAATATCTGTTCTGCTTTTCAGTGAGTGCAGGGCATCTGTTTCTTCTTTTGTCAAATTAGAATATTTGTTAGTATGGTTGATATGTCTGGAAGTATCGTTTTCAACCGAGTTGATAAAGGCTTTCAGATTCGGAATTGAACTTTTTGGTGGGGTCCAGTTACTTTTCTTTCTAAATGTGGGTTGGTCGCAGCTTATATTTTCCTTTGATTTGTTTGTTGGTTGCAAGGCAAAATGGGCTTTGAGTCTTAGTCGGCGGATGAACTCTTTGGTGTCATTCTTAAGCTTCCCTCTGTCGTATGTTTTTGGACGGGGACAGAAACTCAAACCTTTCGATAAAAGTTTTATTTCTGCATCAGTAAGTTCTAAATTGGAGATGTTGACTACTATATATATATATATATATATATATATATATATATATATATATATATATATATATATATATATATATATATATATATATATATATAAAGTTTGGTACTATTATAGCAGTTCATATACATCCCATACCCTATCAACAGAAGCTTTAACTTTCACATTTTATATTCCACCATGTAGACTCTTGATATCCAGCTGATTGACCCTTTATGAATACAGTTACTATCAGATAATCAAATCAATTAATAGACATCTATATTTAATGAGATACCGGCTCTAATTGTAATAACTTAGTCACTACGGAAATATTTAATACAATTGTTAAGGCTAATAAAGGGCTGTCTAAACGAACACGTTGCCTTTATAAAGGTCACGTGCAGTCCTGAAGCATATAGATTGCTTATGCACGATGTCGGTGGTATTTCGAAACAATCTCTGCTTCAGTTATGATTGCTTTGGGTAAACTCTAAAGAGATAAGAGTCATAAAACTGTAATATTTCTCGGCATCAACGGCACATATTTTATTATTGATTTTGGGTACCCTGATTATAGAAGATTTTATTTATAAATACAAATGAGGGCAATTTATATAAAATTAATTACATTATAGTTTTTTTCTTGAAAATATTATTTTATCAACGTTAAGTATTTCAAGGATTCAACAGAAAGAAAATGAAATATTTTTCAGCTTATGAATGCTTTATGATTATTTTACTTGTATTTGTTGTGAAACAAAATTTAACGCAGGCATTATTCTATCTCTATGCAGTTAATTGTCCCAAAATGATGACTGAAGGCAATAAAAAGAACATAGCCTTTCTTAAGAGCCTTTAAAGATCTAAGATGACTAAAATAGGGACACTTTTGTTACGAGGCCTTAAAGATCTAAGATGACTAAAATAGGGACACTTTTGTTACGAGGCCTTAAAGATCTAAGATGACTAAAATAGGGACACTTTTGTTACGAGGCCTTAAAGATCTAAGATGACTAAAATAGGGACACTTTTGTTACGAGGCCTTAAAGATCTAAGATGATTTACAATGGATACTTTTGTTATGTGTCTTTAAAGATCTAAGACACCTGAGTTGCGTCATCCATATTTGTTTAATTTGCAAAAAGGACACGATTCGTTGTCAGTAATATCCAATTACTTTTGAACGAATTTGTTATTGAATTTTTTTCATTAAAAGAAGCCTTGTCTTGTGAAACATGCTTTTGAATATTTTGGCCAAAATCAAATGCCGAGTAGCAGTTGATAAAATCAAATGTTACACACACACACACACACACATACACACGCACACACACATACACACGCACACACACACACACACACACACGCACACGCACACAGACATCTAGTTATATTTAAATGTATAGAAAAACTGGTTGACTTTTAATTTTTATTACTTGAAATTGCTAATCTAATTCTAGGGTAAATATGGGAAATATCCGAAGTAATACAGTTGTATTCGTTGGCTCTGCAGAATATTTCTTTCTTTTGTTCTTTGAGAAACCATTCTCAGACTTGATGTGTTTGAATTTTTTTTTTTACATCATGCATGATTGATTAATTCTTTGAACAAAATGCTTTGTTTCCCGTTCATTACAAATTGTTTCCGTTCATAGAAAAAATCATTTGTCTTGGATTTATTCATTTAAAGTGAGGAGAGAAAGCTTCGGTTGAGTATCAGCGTTACGCCAAAATATTTTGAAAATTAATCCCATTTCACTTCTGCATGTTTAAAACTATTTGCACTGAATACTTATAAATTAAGCAAATTCAAGTTATTCAGCTGGTAATTACTGTTTCTTTATTCATGGCATGCAAACATACGTATAACTACGATTCTTTTTACAGGACTATATTTACAAGTTTTCAGCTGGAAGAGCTGGAAAAGTCGTTCACAGATGCACATTATCCGGATGTGTATGCTCGAGAAGTTTTGGCGCTCAAGACAAGTTTGCCCGAAGACAGAATACAGGTAACTCGTTATTCTTGCTCCGATTTATTAGATTTTAATGTTAAATTCTATGGCAATTATTTTTTAAGAAAAGCTGTTTTACACTTGAGACGAATGTACGGTTGTATGATTATGAAAATTTTTCTAAAATCCAAAGTCAACATGATAAAAGTCTAAGAAATGCTAATTTTTTTTATATCTCTCTCATTTCAGTCTAAGACACATATTTAGGTATAATAAAGAGTGCACCAATGGTCAGTTTATGAAACATATTTCACCCAAAATTTGGACAATGACCAATTCGAGTTCAATATTGTCGTGTGCCTTTTTTGTGTGGATGTCATTACATAAACCACTGTAAAAAATAGATTTGACCAAACGGTCTTTCTCCAGATTATATCTCTAACCTGATTGAACTAAGATTATAAAATACTGAGCGTAATCTCCGATCGACGACTAACAATGATCTCCAAATTCGGTGGTCGAAAACCAATCGTTACAAAAGCTCATTTGCTGTATCGGCAACTACTGTACGGAATTCCTTGCCACTGAGGATACGTAATTAAAATTAATTTGCTTACTTTAAAATGTCATTAAACAAATTCTTTCTTGACCAGCTGGAATGACATTAAAGGCTCTCGATAGAAAACTTTATCATTATATCCATAAATAATATGTCCAGATCTTATATATATATATATATATATATATATATATATATATATATATATATATATATATATATATATATATATATATATATATTGCGACTTATGCTGAAATGTATGCACCTGTGTATAGAATATTGTTCATATGTGTATATATTTCCCAGTAAATTAATACATAGTTATTCAAGTTAAATATGTCTGAATTAGTGTGCGACGATACCTGATTATGTGCATGGTGTTGTATTTTTTAAATTTTTTAAATATTAATATAGCCAATGACATAAACTGAGGACCACATGGCAGATGGGTCAGTCATGACCGAATCTGGTATCGTCGTTAAAGAAAGATTATTATTATTATTATTATTATTATTATTATTATTATTATTATTATTATTATTATTATTATTATTATTATTATTAAAGAAATATTCTTATTTACTAGTTATCTCTTGGAATCCATTAAAATTCGATATTGTTTTTGTGAATAAATCTGAATTATTTTAGAAATTTATTTTTAAATGCAGTCAATTTATTTTGAGAAGAATGGTTTTTGTAAAATACAGATACAGATCTGGCTCTTAGATTGTTACATAGTTATTCAAGTCAAATATGTCTGAATTAGTGTGCGCCGATACCTGATTGTTTGCATGGTCTTGTATTTTTTTAAATTTTTAAAATATTAATATAGCCAATGACATAAACTGAGGACCACATGGCAGATGGGTCAGTCATTATCGAATCTGGTATCGTCGTTAAAGAAAGATTATTATTATTATTATTATTATTATTATTATTATTATTATTATTATTATTATTATTATTATTATTATTATTATTATTATTATTATATAAGAAATATTCTTATTTACTAGTTATCTCCTGAAATCCATTAAAATTCGATATTGTTTTTATGAATAAATCTGAATTATTTTAGAAATTTATTTTTAAATGCAGTCAATTTATTTTGAGAAGAATGGTTATTGTGAAATACAGATACAGATCCGGCTCTTAGATTGTTGCGTTCGGGCAATATAAACCTTAGAATACTTCACTTTCATGTCAGTGGCTGGACTTTAATTTCAAATAAAGGCGTCATTTGCATAGTTTTGTGTTGCTTCTTTTTTGACCAGCATTCTAGAATGGGTAATTTTATCTGCCTGACGATTCCAATTGCTACTCGGTGTCTTTGTTCAGGAACACAGTAGTGACAGCTTAATGAAGCGTTAAATTCACGAATAATTTATAATTATTCGACCTAATTCGACACATTTCAAGTTGGAATCGAATCGTTTGTTTCGGTCTGTCTTTAGTAGTAGGGTACACACTCAGTTAAACATTATGTTTTATTGAATTATTCGCCCGTTTATTATGTGCTGTTATTATTAATGATTCAGTCAGGAAAAGACTTTTAAATTTACTTAGTAAACTGAAACTATTTTTTCGTTAAGTAATATTTGAAAAGAGTATAATCACATTCAAGGCACTGTCATTATTCCTTCTTCAAAATTCATCTGTATTTCGAATAATTATCCTTTTAATGATAAATCTTACTCTAACTTTCAGTTCCCTTGGATGTATGTATGTACATATGTATCACTGATTTGCATTTAAGCATTCACTCACCTACAGAAGTATGGATGGAGATGGGAAAATGTTTAAATTCAAGCAAATTGGTTTAAATTCATACAAATAAAAATTATCAAAGATATTTATAGCAGTCATATTTGTCATATGCGTACGAGAAATGCTTCATTTAGGTTTCGGATTAGCATTAAAAGAAATTGAGAATTACGTGAAGTGAAAATGGTCTGACTGCTCTACTAGCATGGTCATCAGAGAAGAAGAAAAAAATGATATTACAACTTTAGATAATCAAGTCTGATTACAGACCACTCAAAAACGCAAGAAATTTGGAGAAAAAAAAAACACTGGCTATGTATAAACATTGGAAGAATCACATGTACAGAGTGACTGCCAGCGAGTCTTCCATTTGCAGTCATTAATACCAGCTTACATTTACAGAGTATCTGCCAGCGAGTCTTCCATTTGCAGTCATGCATATCAGCTTACATTTACAGAGTGACTGCCAGCGAGTCTTCCATTTGCAGTCATGCATACCAGCTTACATTTACAGAGTGACTGCCAGCGAGTCTTCCATTTGCAGTCATGCATACCAGCTTACATATACAGAGTGACTGCCAGCGAGTCTTCCATTTGCAGTCATGCATACCAGCTTACATTTACAGAGTGACTGCCAGCGAGTCTTCCATTTGCAGTCATGCATACCAGCTTACATATACAGAGTATCTGCCAGCGAGTCTTCCATTTGCAGTCATGCATACCAGCTTACATATACAGAGTATCTGCCAGCGAGTCTTCCATTTGCAGTCATGCATACTAGCTTACATATACAGAGTGACTGCCAGCGAGTCTTCCATTTGCAGTCATGCATACCAGCTTACATATACAGAGTATCTGCCAGCGAGTCTTCCATTTGCAGTCATGCATACCAGCTTACATATACAGAGTGACTGCCAGCGAGTCTTCCATTTGCAGTCATGCATACCAGCTTACATATACAGAGTATCTGCCAGCGAGTCTTCCATTTGCAGTCATGCATACCAGCTTACATATACAGAGTATCTGCCAGCGAGTCTTCCATTTGCAGTCATGCATACCAGCTTACATATACAGAGTATCTGCCAGCGAGTCTTCCATTTGCAGTCATGCATACCAGCTTACATATACAGAGTATCTGCCAGCGAGTCTTCCATTAGCAGTCATGCATACCAGCTTACATATACAGAGTATCTGCCAGCGAGTCTTCCATTTGCAGTCATGCATACCAGCTTACATTTACAGAGTATCTGCCAGCGAGTCTTCCATTTGCAGTCATGCATACCAGCTTACATATACAGAGTATCTGCCAGCGAGTCTTCCATTTGCAGTCATGCATACCAGCTTACATTTGCAGAGTATCTGCCAGCGAGTCTTCCATTTGCAGTCATGCATACCAGCTTACATTTACAGAGTATCTGCCAGCGAGTCTTCCATTTGCAGTCATGCATACCAGCTTACATTTACAGAGTATCTGCCAGCGAGTCTTCCATTTGCAGTCATGCATACCAGCTTACATATACAGAGTGATTACCAGCATGTCGTTCATTTGCAAAGTCATGTTTACCAGCTTGCATGCAAAGTGATTTGCCAGCATGCCTTCCGTTTCCTAAACCATCCATACCAAGTTATATAAAACTTGAATTTAACAAAAATTAGAATATAACTGGTGTTTTTGCGATTAACTTTGTGTTTTTCTTCCTACGTTACGTATTTATACGGCAAGCAATCCCGTCTCACAAGAATCGCATGTGTCAATAATAATGCAAATCCTACTGTACATTTATTTTTTTATCTCAAAAGCTGGTAAATGTTTTCTTTTCATCAGACAACATATTTAAGTCCCTTCTTAATTAATCTGAGGGGTTGATTCTTCTCTTAAAATAATGTACGGAAGCAATGTCTAGGTGTCTGGATTCGTAATTGTTTGGTTTCGCAATCGAATTTGACCTGTACCATCATCTGTTGCGAATTAATATTCAGCAGGTTTTAGTGTCGTTGATTAATCTAAAAACATGTTGATAATGCTTGGCTCACTATAGACATGAACTCTAATAATTTGCACTATACATTGACAAATATACCATGTCGTGGGCGTATTGTTAATAGTCATATCTGTTGGTTTCATAATATTTGTAATGTATAGAACGATTTAAGAGAAACCGCGCACCTTGCATACTTTTTTTAAATGCGCGTAATAAACCTTTGAATGACGATATGCAATTGATATATTACTTTACGAGAGAAAGAGAGATTTATCCGTGTACGTCTGCTTAGAAATACATTTTGCAGCCTAAATGATTGTTTACGAACAGCTTTGTATATAGGTGTGGTTCCAGAATAGACGTGCCAAGTGGAGGAAGACAAAAAAGACATGGGGTCGAAGCAGCATTATGGCGGAGTATGGGCTTTATGGTGCCATGGTTAGACACTCGCTTCCGCTTCCAGAAACAATTCTTAAGAGCGCCAGGGAAGGGGACCTAGAAACATGCGCTCCATGGCTCCTTAGTAGGTTTTCCATCTTCTTACGAAATCATGTATGTTATATTTCAAAGATATTAATTTACGCAGCAAAATCTTTTAATTTTTTAAATAAAAAATATATCGGGTTCTATTGTACGAGAGAATAAGCTTCACCTTTATTACTTCAGCCGTTTTATCAATATGAATACTTTTTTAGTTATTTAAAATAACATTATTGCATTTTTAATGAAATATTGATGCCATATTAGGTTGATGATTAAAAAAAAGAATTCTGTAAGTTAAGAATGGAAGCTGTTTAAGCAAACCAGTTTGTTAAACTATGCACTTCTTGACACGAACGATGAGCGAGAACAATAGAAACAAAAGCATATCGATGGTTTGCAAGAATGGTCCATTTTGACGTGAGATTTGCTTCGAAAAGTAACCGGCTCTTCATTTTGCAACCTGAGCATGTCTCATTGGGAGATTTAGCGATAAGTCTGCTTTTAAATGTTTTTATTAATCTCTACATTCCTTTTTTGTGCTAGCATTATTCCATGTTTTTATATCTTGTTTACTCTTGGTCAATAAAAGGTGAATACATTTTTGAGTATCTCGACAAATATAGGTCGCAGCCACAAATTTCAAGATCAAAATCATTACTTTCTGTTTCTCTGACATTTTCCTTGGATTCAACGACATAATTTGTTCTGATAATCTTATCTAATTTATCAGAAGAAAATTTGTGTAAAATACGTATTTATAGTGTAATGTATATTTCATATGTATTTTTATTTAGCTTCTCTGCATGATTAGATGTTATGTATATCTGTACTTTTTACTTGACCTTTGTCTAATATCAAGTCAGTGAATCTTACCAATAATATTTATTTTGTAAACAGCATAATACATAGCTAATATTTTTGTATGAGTTTATATTAAATATTCAGAACATTATAAGCATGTTTATTCAATTTTGAGTTAAAGATACAGTCTTCAATCTGATCCTAGAAACTTCCAGAAAGGAAATTCCCATTAAGTTGACGGAATATTTCTATAAAAACGGTAATTGCGACCTTGGTCAAGTAGAGGGCTAAAACTTTAATTTGGAATCATTGTGAATTCATTCAATAACATTTGGATTGTGTTATTGTGATATATCAAAAGACTGTTAGCACATCATCACAATCTAGGCCATTGGTACATTAACACAGACAAATGTTATATCAACACATTCAGTAAATGAATTTATTTGGAATAACACTGGAATTCAATTGAAAAGTCCTACATTTTGGATTTCTTATAGAACTTTTACGACTATATGGGTTTAATTCAGAATACTGTAAGCTCATTTAAAATATTCTCTTTGCATTATAGGGAAATACATAAGTTGTTCATTTTTTTAAAAAAATTTGTTGCTCTTTTCTAATAATTAGTTTAATACAATAGAATCTTAAAAGTAATGATATATCTCGTACATTTGCTTAGACATTAAATAAATGCAAATGACGAAGTGTAACAATAAAACAGCTTAAAATTTTAGGTACTGAAGGTAGGAAAATGCAAATTAAAACCGAACTTTTTATTAGTGTGCATTGAAAATTAAATGTGCAGACGGTACTAGGATCTAAAATTTTTGCCACTTAAATTATATTCCCAAACGCATCAAAATATTATATTGTAAACCAATAGCGTGGAAAGTAAGGCCGCTTAAATCGGTATATTTTTGCTTTTGCTTTTTCGAAATCATTATTACTACATGTTGTGAGAAAAACTGTTTTAATTTTGACCAATTCGGTGGCATAAGTGGTAAGAGCATTCGCCTCGGATGCGTGAGGTCTTGGGTATAAACTACGGTCGAGTTTACAAAAATCGTACTAGCAACTGCCTCATTTGGCGCGCAGGATAAAGACGTTAGTGTTATGACTGATCGGGCTGTTGTTAGGATAATATGACTAGTTTGGACATGATGCTGCATGTCTACGACATGATCCCCCAGAATTAGACATTACTATAAACTGCCAAACTGCGGATATCGTAGCGATATGACTGGACAATTTTTAAAGCTACATTAAAAATCCAAATCACAACATACATATTGTAATGTTAACATTTATTTTTAATATTATAGGCACAGAAGTAAACATAATTCATTTGCCAGTGAAGTTAGGTTCGTTTCTCAGTAAGCACTAATTTTCATTTCCATTTCCAGGCATGCACAAGAAATCGTTAGATGCCACTCAGAAGCAAAAAGACAAAGGTCTCTGCATCGAGAAAATGGATGCAGACGAATTTCACTCAGATAGTATAGCCTCCTTGAGAGCCAAAGCAAAGGGACATTGTGAAAAACTACAATCAGATTTATCTAGCACAGATTTAAAAGACAGAAATAACAGTCAAGATGATAACCTATCTAGCGTTGTATGTAACGTTACCGAAATACGCGAAAGCTCATTTGAGGACATACGAAAGATGAAGGAACATTCTTTTTCATGAAGACAATCGACTGGATGGGGTTTGGAACCAGACTGATAGAATACCTGACAATTACATGTGCTCTTATTTTAGCAAACGTTGTATAATTTGAATGCCTGATACATACATGTGCTCTTATTTTGCAAACATTGTTTTAAGTTGGACACATCGTATAATAACTTTTAAACGAAACGTTAATTCCGTTGAGATCGTGTCTGACAAGATCTGTCTTAAGGGACTGTGGTAGGCGAAAATAAAATATGTTCTATGCCAGATTGGAAAGATGTGATAGGAAATTGATAGCATTGTCTCTGCGTTGCATTGGCAAGTTGCAGGAAAGTGTAGCATCGAAATCAAGGAAAACGTTCATTTTAAAATAGCGGAGATTAAGGTTAAGGCAGTTTAGTTATATCGTGTACATTAATGATTAAGTTTTTCATCGGAAACATAAACTATACAAAAGTCTTGTCTTTTTCGTGCTTAATAACTTTTTTATCAGCCTTCCCGCTTTCCTTATATTTTTGTTATCATCTATTATGTGTCTGTTATAAGTTGTATCGTGTTCCCCGTGTCCATTATAATTGAATCATGCTTCCAAAAGCCCGTTCAAAGTTGTAATAATCTTACATGTATCCATTATAATTTTGCATGCATCCTGTTTTAACTGGAGCTATTATTATTTGTATCATCCTTTCATGTGCTTATCTAATTACACTGACCTTAAAATATATCTTTCTTATACGTTGTCGGAGTTGAATCAAACCTGTACAAATTAATATGACGTATGACAATCACAATGCGATTTCACTTATTTTAAAGTTATCAGATTGTATTTCCTTAAAGGTTTGGAAGAGTGAAAAGTGGTGAAAAGCAAATCTAACTCTGCCGTATTTCATTTTGTTTACAATTAATAAAAGAACATCAATATTTACCGTCTATACTCGCTTATAAGACGAATCCAACTGCAAACTGCACAGACCGTTGCATAATGCGCTGGCAGATCTGGCTGTTAAGTTTGGAAAGAGCCAACAGTAAACCATACAAAATTAGACGCATTATGCAGATAAAGATCTATGTTCTTTGTAGTTTGACTCAACTAAGCGAGTATACACGATAGTATTCCTTTGGCAGTCTTGTATGAAAATGACTATGGATGTTTGTTCCTATATTGTCCTGTAGTCCTTTATTGACACTGGTTTTTTGTGTATTGCAACACATTCATGACAGGTTTTATTCGTGCAATTCAGGTTATATGCACCACCTGCTCGTGCTGATAGAGCATGTGTTCATCTATTTCATTACTCGCCAAAGTTATGTCGTTTTATTCACCAGTTTAAATGACAACGCGCTTAATCTTGTGTATGTGTGTGTGTGGGTAGTGTGTGCATAATGTTTTAAACTGCGCATAAAACATGTTTTCTTGAAAATTATTTGATGCGGGGTGCAACAAAAAAGAACTGAAGGATTTAGGCTCTAGTTGTAATATAGATCAGATTTATTCTTGTGATCTTTTGTCATTCTGTCGTTAAAAAAATATGCAGAAATTTCACAAAATATCCTTAATGCACGAAATATAGAATACCGTTCTAACGTGAGAAAGATATTTATGTACAAATTTCAAAAATTCCCCATTTAGACGATGAAAAATATTTTATATACCAATGTCCAGGGGAAACAAAATTTTAAATAAAGATTCGAAAATAAAGTTTCAGTTTGCTAGGAAAAGACAATATTCTGGTTAAAAGTTATCTCTTTCGGTTTCCCGTACATATTTAAATCAGGTATATAATCACTCATCCTAACGTATATTCTTTGGAACCCAGAAACAGCTCTTCCCTCTATATTTGGTATATATTTTGTCGATTTACAAATAAAATTCATGTACATAACTTGCAGTTCTAAATAGAAATCCAAAGAGTTCAAGCGTGTAGCTAAGTTCTGATTTCCAATTTGTTATCAAGTTTGTTCCCTTTGTAGCAGAATTTCTTTCCTTCGACCTTGCTGCATTCATCCTTTTTTTAGATTAGCGCCATGTGGAAAGTTAGAGCACTGGTTACACAGGTATGTAAAGTTACGCCCTAGTTCGATTCATGGTTGGGACGAATCATAGCTCTATAGCCAAATTGATTATGTGGTCGTCTTACAATTGTATTTATACAATTTCTTTATGTGTGTCTTTTTAAACAGCAGTTGAAGTTACTGCAGTTATGATTGGAATGTATTCTTAAGTTTTCTTCTTGCAGCTATCACAAAGCTTGCTTGATTGTCCAATCTATCCTTTTAGAAACTATAGTAAATTTATTTGTTTAAGGACTCCTTTATCATGGAACATGTTTTACTTGTATTTTTAAAACTGGAATCTCTATTAATAGTTTATATTGTATGACTAAAAATGTGTTTATCAGCTGGACTAGCTTTAAATATGGCTGATTGATTAACTGTATACATTGAAGTACCTAGATGGAGCTTTCAAACATGATCGTTAATATTTCTTATCGTATCAGCTTAATAAATAGTACAATAAACAAAAAGAAACCACGTGTGATTCTCTTTTATTTTATTTTCATTTATAAGCGTGTGCAGAGCGAAGAAACCATAGTGACCCCAAAGTCATCTCTTGACTTTTGGATATCTCAATTTGTGTAGTTCATTTACATGAGAATGGTAATAATTGGACATTCATTTATTTGATCAGAACCCTGCCCTTGTGACATCCTACTGCAATTTTGCAATTTTGTTTCGACAGTGATTTTGCAGAAAATGCACATTATTTTGGAGAGATTTTATTTCAAGCCAAAGTTACTATCAAATTGATGCGTGGAGGAAAAGGTATATAGTTGGTGTGATGAGGGCGAAATGTCGAGAGAAACACGCAGGGCTTTTACTGACTATGTAAATGTAATGTTGGTTCTGGTAGTACGTATTATTTAAGGTAAATGATATGAATGAGACTGTCTTAGTGTGGTGATCAGGATGGCTTCAGATTTATCATCATTCATCTGTAGCTTATTACACGTCATCTGGGACTTCACATCAGAAATGTACCTCTCTACACCTTGGATGATAGATTCAACTTCAGATTGTTAGCTAGATTTGTATATTTGAGTGTTATCAGCTTACAATTGGTGGGACACAAGATGTCGATCTGAAACACTTGAGAGCGACTGAGCGTACAGAGTGAAGAAAACGGGACCAATAACAGAGCCTTGTGGAACACCAAAACATTAATCAGCTAGCCTGAAATGTTTTCCAGTTAACGAACACAATTTGTGATCTGTTGACTAAGTAGGACTTGAACCGTAGTAAGGACATATCACGAATACCAAATACATGGTGAAGACGGTGAAGTAATATATGACTGTCTGTTGCGTCAAATGCCGCAGACAATTCGAGGAGGGTGAGGATAGTTGTAATTTCGATATCCAAAGCAGAGATAAGGTCATAAACAAATCTCATAAGTTCAGTTTCAGTCCTATGTCGGAGTCTCTATGCAGATTGTACATTGCTAAAAACGACTATTTAAATTCAACTGAGATACAAGTTAGGATAGAACAACTTTTAATTGAGATTTTTGAAATGAATGAGAGGTTAGGAATATGGCGGCAGTTTCTTTATATCGTCATATACAGGTGCCGGTTTCTTCAACATACGCTTTACTACGACAGTTTTGAAAATTCATGAGAAATCTCCAGATGAGACAGAAGTATTGATATCGTCGGTTAGAGAAGGCAATATTGAATCAACGCACTCTGATAGAGTTCACGTGACATTTAGGGCGCTCTTCGTCACAATTGTCTGTCCCAAATCCATAGAGACAAGCTGAAATGCTATTACAGGTTGCCGAGTATATTTTGCATTACAGCTCTTGATGACGATGTGAGTCAGTTAAAATCGTGTTGTCAGGCCTATCTCTAATGGAATGAACTTTGTCACGGAATAAATTTGCAAACAGGTGCGGAAGGTTGACCGGTGGTTGGAAGAGGTGTACATTAATTAGTGTTCATAATCTCGAAGAGTGCCTTGCAGCTGGAACTTTCAACGATTTTGGTACGGTAGTAGGCTGATTTTGCTGCATGAACTATATTTGTGATATTCTTATTAGCAACTTCATAGATCAGTTTATAAACTGGGAGACTGGTAGAAAACCAAATCCAATCAGCCGTAGGGCGTTCTCTTTTAGCATTGCGAAGCTGTCCCCCAGCACTACCATGGAGCACCACCATTCCAATTAGAACATGCTTGAAGCGATGCTCTTCAATAGCTGCTAGGGCATGTTTTCAAGCGATAAACGAAGCACTTCTCAAGCTGTAATGCTATGGGAGTTAACTAAGTTGGTTGGCTTGCTTAAATGTCACGCATGAGTTGGGTTCTGTTTATTATACGGAGGTTTCTCTTAGTAGCAAACAGAGATGGAAAGTCAGGGACTGATACGTTGAGACGGCATACGACCCAGATGTGAAATAATATAGTTTCATGGATGCACCATTGAAGATTTTAGAATATAATCATCAGGTCTAAGAAGAATGAGATCTAAAATGTGATCATGTTTATGGGTTGGATGGATAACTGACTGTTTGAAGTTGAAATGTAACAGAATCTATGAGTTTTTGTGGGTTTCCAGGACACAAGTGAAAGTTCAAATCTAAAAGAATAACCAGGTTGCCACCTATCGAATTTCCATACTCCAGGAAACTGATCCATCATAAATTCAGATAAAAGACTTGTTGGCCCAGAATGCTGATCAGAAAATTTAATTGTAATTTCTCTACAAGAGTAAATCTTAATTTAATTCAAATAAAAAGTTTGGATTTCAGCTATTTATTTATCAATTCTTTGAAATATAAAGCATGTTTCTATAATATTTGTATTCTCCATAGTGTCGCATTTTTTTGCCAATTTCTGACTTCCCGTATCTTGCGACTTTCATGCAAATAAGAATTTCACATATCTTTTGACATAATAAACAGCTTATACTAGAACTATATATATATATATATATATATATATATATATATATATATATATATATATATATATATATATATATATATATATATATATATATATAGGATTCTGATAAATAAAAGTTAAATCGTATTCCAATTCATTCAGTAACAATGTCCTTAAAAGCTCTGAGTGTAAGCAGACATTATTCAGACAAATGGAACTATTTTCGTTTTATATCAGACCGATTTCCCGGGGAATCATTTTGCCCGTCAAAGTTCAAATCGTTTCCGAACGAGGGTCTCGCTGTTTAATGAACATTTTTATTGAATTTATCATGCGATACAATTACATCAAGTTTTATTGGTTTCATTACAGTATATGGTGTGATCGTTTAATTAATTTCCGCCCATCACTGTAGCTAATATCATCATCCCGAATTTAATATTGCAGAAATAATTAAAGCAATTAGATCGCCAATTGAAGTAATCTCTTGATAATCAAAGCATATATCTGTTATTATTTCCGTAACGGCGCAAGGCCAGGTAGTGTTAAAAATAATAAAGCTCTTAATTTTATTACATACATATAAGTTTATTATTTAATCATTCTGCCTGATATAATAGAATTTATTTTAATTGCAAACCAAAAGTGTTTAACCCTGGAACATTATGTTGTTTTTGATAGAAGATATTGGCACTAAATCTATGATATAACTGACTTTCTAGTTATCGTTGTTTATATGACATTCTACTACGCAATTACCTTCTTTTGAGGACTAAGATACCCTTCTATAGAGAACTAAGGGTTAATGCGGTGGCCTTATTTTAGAAGACCAAGGGCTTATATATTATCTGTTTTAACGGAAATCCATTACCTAAAGATGACCTTCTTTAGAGGACAAAGAACTTTTGTGGTGACCTTCTTTAGAGGACCAAGGGGTTATGTGATGACCGTTTCCTTCTCAAGCCACTTTGCAGACATTAAGTAATCACTTATATCTGGTGAAAAGGGTCGAATGTTATCGTTACAAATGTCCAGCTGGGTCAGCAAAGCTACTGAAGCATTTGTCTTTAATAAAAATGATATAAAAATGTCATCTGAAAGAATGCGAAGAATCTGACAAGGAAAACAACCGGGACTATAAAGATAGAACCAGTTAGTTTACTGAAAACGGTCCACCGTGAAGTCAGTGACGCAACTGAAGAAACACAAGTCTCTTATTTGATGTAAAGTGTGTACTTGCGAAAAGAGTACATATATTTTATAAACGCTTGTATTTAAAGGTGTTACCGCTTGTTTCTTTCTTCCGCTTCTATCTTCGCTGCTTTTGTAATTTTGAGACCAGTATATTTAATTAACTAATCTCGCTTGTTTTTTCACTCTTAATAGGGAAGATTGGTATAAATAATATCATAGACTAAAACAATATCATTCACTGAAACAATATTGTATACGTAAGCAATATAAACGACGTAATCAACATCATAATTAAAATTTAAATGCCATGAGAATTTTATATGAGACGAAAATCCATTTACGGCAAGTTTATGTATAAATTATATGGCATTTTCCTTGCGAATAATGAGCTATTGTATTTAACCCCAAACAGCTGTTTAAAGTTTAATTATTTCATGAATAAAGTGTAAAATCATTTAAATATATCAGATAAAAAATAAAATGGTGCATGTTTGCCTTTGAAAATGTTTCAAAGCATATTTGCGTAGAATGTAAGCTAAATAAAACTGAATTATGTATCGATTTAGCGCTGGAATATCCTGGCCTTGTCTGGAACAACCTGATCTAGTCCGGAACACTCTGGCCTAGTCTGGAACAACCTAGGTTTGTCTGGAACATCCTAGCCTGGTCTTAAACAACATATGCTGGTCTGAAACTGATCATGGTAATCATGAGTATACAGTACTTGGAATACTTACAAATGGTTTGCACGTGTGCTTCGTTTTGTGTAACACAATCCTCCAAACTTTGATTTCGAGACATCTAGTATGTGCTATAGCGTGGTTGCGTTCTAGCCCAAATCATAGTACAGTGCAATATAAGTGTTGTCTATCCCAAATTATAGTATAGTGCAATGTAGGTTTGTTCTATCCCAAATTATAAGATAAATCAACGTAGGCGAATTCTATCCCCAATTATAGTACAGTGCAATGTAGTTACTTTATAGCCTAAATTAGTGTACACATTACACATTTTAAAAATACATTCGGTGGATTTAGAGTTACACTAAAGTGACAATTCGTTCTCTGAAAAAGTGACCAGTGATCAAAATTGCTCCGCAACTTCTTTTATTTGATATAAATGATAATGAATTCAGGGACAAACCAGTGTGCTTGCAGCACTTTGATCACCCTTCGGGTAGGTTACAAACGATAAAAACAGGTGTAAATGGACGAATCAATCAAGCACGTGCGAGGGAGAGGTGAATAGAATGTGGCCATAGTACACAATTAATTTCACTATATTTTCTCTACATTTGTTTCTCAGTATTGAACTTTCCACTGTGTGACAATCAATACAAATCATATGTTAATCTAAAATACCTTCAAAGATGACTTTACGGTCAAGTTCTTGTCAAGGGTTAACCTGCATTTTTTTGAGAGGCTGAATTGTAAACAAAACACCAGGCAACGGAACACAGATTTCACTTCCGGATCATCACCATGACCTTATTACTCAATATGCACTGTCGCCGAAATACACACAGACAACAACACCATAAGCTCACATTTTAAAGAATAAACAATTGCCTTTAAATCCTTACCAAGAATGCCAAAATCTGACTCTAGTATCACCACCAAATTTAGACCGGAAAAAGTGATCTAAAAATAGACTCGGACTACATTCGTGGGTACTGAACCGGATTTTATTAATTGTGTACTGATTCCTGAAAGGGTCAATGTTTTTGCCAAACTTTTTTTTTGCATGCCACTACTATTTCAACTTTATACATTAAGTCTTTTGAAATTTCCTTGCAAGCAAAATACGTGACAGCTATCAGAAAGTGTGTAGTGCTGGTGTTCTATAGGGATCCAATTGTTTTTAAGAAACCAAAACTAAATTTGCTATATCTTCCTTAATTATAGGAATTTTTCAATGAGGTAAAAACCTAATTGTAATACTTGATAAGGCCTGTCTGAAACTATTCTTGAAAATAAAATATTCATATAAAATTTTAATGAAAATTTAAATAAATATATAAATTTTAAAAACTATTTATTTTACAAAAATTAAATTTTCATACAAGTTATGACATTCAGTTTCACAAATTTAAGGCAGAAAAGTTGATTAATGAATGGTGTTTAAAACAAATGGTAGTTTGGGTCTGTACAACTGATAATATTAATCCCAGGGGTACTGAAGCATGATAACTCACAATGATTTTGACAGCAAATTGCAACATGCCTATCCAGATGCATATAGGTGTACATACTAAAGAAACAATGATAGGTGCTATGTTCCACATTTATTGTTTTAAGTACTTGGGCAGTTGTTTGTATAACTAATAACCCACTGAAATTTAAAGTTTTGATGGGACCACTACCATGTTTTATAACAAATATGCATTCCATTTTAATGCCGATAACTACAAAAGTCATCAATGCAAAATGAAAAAACAGTTTCAGGGAAGTTCCACCTTACTGAAAAATGATGTGAATCTCTGTCATGAAAATCTAAGCCATGTCTTTGAGATGCTGTATATCAGTGTACTGATATGAACTCATCTTGGTCACTTATAGCAGCAGACTGCACATGTCCTTATGAGACCTTGCTATCACCATTGGACTACTGGAGAGCTTCCAAAATGATACCACTCTAATACTTTGTTCCAGATACCAGGCTAGATCTGAAAAGATATAACATGTTTCACTTAATTCTAAAAAAAACCCAGAAAGATGTAGGCAAATGAAGTTAAAATGTGTTAGAAATGGTGATTTCAAAATAACATTAAGGTTGCAAATAGGGTTAAAAAAGGTAAACTTGATAGAGTAACACTCAAAGATGTGAAGCAATGGGCATGTATTAAAGTGACAAATGCATCCTAAAAATAGATGAAGTTTCTACAAGCATATTTAGCCATTTATAGGTTAAATAACTAATCAGGTAGAGTATGTATCATAAAGTTTAGGGCAATGTTGGAACGGTGAGGTTTGATCATTGGTGCAAACATTGATACATACCAGTGTAGTGGAAAGTCAATGACAATGTACCAAATTAAAATTTATTACTATATGCAATCCTATTCATGAAGAATTTTTTTTTTAGATATTGCAAGTGAATATAGCAAAATGTGGCCACACAGATCAACTATAGGTACCAATAGATCCTATATCATCAACTAAATGTGAAATTTTCATCCCGAAAACTTGTAAACAAGGATGGATATTTGCATGTGTGGGACATATGCAATGTACTTGGTAACATCACATGTGCAAACATGATTCAGATAATCTGTTTGAACATTTTTAGTCTATTTTTAAGAGTCTTGGCTACCAAGTTATTAAGTTCAATGATTCAATGATTCAATGGAATCAGATATCAGCTGATGCTGCAATACCGCCCTCTGTCAAAGTACTAAATTGAAATGTGTTACCATACAGAGGCATATTCATGATGAAAATAACATCTTGGGATATTTTAAGTGCACACAGTCAAAACTGAGCCTTACAGATTCACTATAGGTACTATGTCAGCCTAACAATGTCAACTTTTGATTCCAAACATTACAAAATATATGCACATTTGTTCATGTCAGCTATGTAAACCATATTAGGATCAGTTGCAGAAAGTTAAATTCAAATAATCTGTTTGAATATTACTTATGTAATCTTTAAAGTGTCAGATAACAAATATTATTAGTCATTAATAATGCATAAAGCAAAATGGATCATGAGAATTCTCACAATATCATCTGAACCACAATGCCGCACTACATCAATCAACATCTTAAAGAAACTGAACACTAAAATGGAATGCATTCTGTGTCCAACTTACACCATTTTGCTGTTTTCTTACATGCAATGGTAAATATACCTGGGTAAAGTATATTTTACCCCCTCTGACCTGTATTTCATTCTCTGACAGCTTAATATCATTTTGTGGAGAACTTAAACAGGTTCTAGTATAAAGTCTTCATCTCTGTCCTCTCACTAAATACCCTATAACTATGTTTATAAACAATTACTGATAGCTATACAAGCAGATATGTGTTACTTAGGAAGTCACCCCATCATAAACACATAAATTAACTGTTTGGACCCCAAATAAATAGTTTCAATGACCTAAAGGTACAAAGCAAAGTAGAATTTTGTCTTCGTGTATTTTAAATGTGGGTCTCATTTTGACTAATAAAAATATTTTCTCTGATCAAATTTAACAAATATCCATCATTTGAGTTTGTATATGGTGTAGGAGTATATATATGCTGATATATTTTCATATCATTCCAAATAAATATTATATATGTGTATACTTGGTGGAAAATTTTTATTTTTTTATTGTTTTTTAAATTTCATTTAAATTTTTAAAATTAAAATTATTTTTTTATTTTTAATTTCATTTTTATCTTTTTAAAGTCAATATGCATAACCTATTAAAATTTCATGTGCATGTCATTAATAATAAATTTTTTTTTATCAGTTTCAAGTTTTTACTGACAGGCCATAGTACACAATTAATTTCACTCTATTTTCTCTACATTTGTTTCTCAGTACTGAACTTTCCACTGTGTGACAATCAATACAAATCATATGTTAATCTAAAATACCTTCAAAGATGACTTTACGGTCAAGTTCTTGTCAAGGGTTAACCTGCATTTTTTTGAGAGGCTGAATTGTAAACAAAACACCAGGCAACGGAACACAGATTTCACTTCCGGATCATCACCATGACCTTATTACTCAATGTGCACTGTCGCCGAAATACACACAGACAACCACACCATAAGCTCACATTTTAAAGAATAAACAATTGCCTTTAAATCCTTACCAAGAATGCCAAAATCTGACTCTAGTATCACCACCAAATTTAGACCGGAAAAAGTGATCTAAAAATAGACTCGGACTACATTCGTGGGTATTGAACCGGATTTTATTAATTGTGTACTTATTCCATGTGGGCATCAGTCTGTAAAACGATCCATTTAGAACGTGGTGTGTCTACCTCGCAGTGAGCGTCATTTTGCTGAAAACAATTTGTGCGCAAGATTAACAATTCATACAATATTAATTAGCTCATTACGTCACATGAACTCCCACTGTTCTACAATTTTAGAGACAATGAACATATTTATTTCAGGGAAATATAGTATTAAAATTGCTTTATTTTATCACGTGACAAAAGATCATTCGATTCTCCTTTATGGTGTTCTAAATGAATGCAATGTACGTTTTTAAACGAAGAAGTCATTCTACTAATACTATTCTTTATTTTGCATTGGCGTAATAATAATAATAATAATAATAATAATAATAATAATAATAATAATAATAATAATAATAATAATAATAATAATAATAATAATAAACAACTATTGGGAAATTCAATTCAAATCGGGAGGATCATACGTAAATTTGAGCTTTGTCGGCCATCATGCACAATGAAACGCGAATATAAATATTAACACAGCATACATGACAACGATGAGAAAGAAACTTACTATATATATATATATATATATATATATATATATATATATATATATATATATATATATATATATATATATATATATATATATAAACCAGAAAAACTATCAAACACTCCATTATTGTCACCATAAAAATGGCTATGAATAAATAATTGGTCATGAAGAATGATAATGATGTAAAATACTCAAAGAAAATACACCATTAACATTCCAATACAATGGATAGTCGTTTTAAGCTGGAAGCCGATTTTGAGGCAAAATAATTTCTTCGCATCAGATGGAACGTATATTCATTGCAAATTGACCTCAGATATACGTTTTATCTATTCTAAAATTACCAACAACAAATAATTTTGTTTTCCTTGATACGTCAATAATTTAATTAATTCTGGGGCTTTATATTGGGAACGATTCGACTTAAGGATATGTGAATAGAAATCAAATAAGAAACTATGCATATAATTATATCAAATTTGTAAATTAAGTCAAAGTAAAATCATAAAGACAACTCACAATTTATGAACATGGAGAACTATTGAAAAAGTGTCTCTGCATGGATTCAGACGAGCCAATTAGGGAGTATCTCCGCCTGTCAAGGGTCGTCAGTCCACTTTGTTCCACCTTAACAGCTGTTTTGAAGTAATGGCGCTCTTGCAGAGAGTTTCCTAACAAGAACGAAAAAAATCAATCAACCAGTTAGAGAGCTCGTTACATGACCTTTTATGTATTTAAAAAAAATTCAGTGGCTAGTGAAAAAAGTTGAGGCATTAACATTTTTTTAAAAAGATAAAAAAAAATTTAGAGAAACCTAAGTGCGGCATGTATTTTTGTGTACTTAGGTCATAAAGATTTTATAAAGCACTCTTTCAATTTAAATGTTTATATTATCTAATTAGACCAGTATTTTAGCTTTATCCAATCGGATAGTATTATGTACGTTTTAGCTGGCTCAATATGTCAGTTATTGATGTGGTACTAATCGGATCGAAGAGAAGATACTTATTTAGAGACATCTGCATACTGTTTCTTCAGCACAATTACAAATAAGACAAAAAGCAAGACAAAATATAAAAATAAAAGCTTCTTTCCTAATACAGAAATAAAAAAATTATTTATTAAAAAATGTTTTTCTCTTTACTATGTAGTCTGAACATTCATGAAATTTGACTTATTATTTAAATAATAAGGTTCATTTGCCAGGAAGAAAGATAACACATAACAAGTTTTCAGGGGTTTATCAACATTTAACATAAAGGCAGCCTCTTGAAATCAGTTATCCAAGTCGTCTCCCAACTTCTCAAACATTTATCTTTTTGCGATACGATGTCACAGTGATAGACATCACTATAAACTGTCACACTGCAGATAACGTAGCGATATGACTGAAAAATTGTTAATGCTACGTTAAAAATCTAAGTTACACACACACACAAACACACACGCACAGACACATTTTTCTACAATGCCGTAGTTAATACAAGTTTTACTCCCTGCAACAAAACCTCTTACGTGTATATCATGCATGGTCCAATTGTGTATTGGCTTAATTCGCCGTGCAACCGTAATATTTTTTTAACAAATCACAAACATTTTTTATTCAGCGATCACACAGTGAGTTTTATTTTTATATTTATGTTTCTTAAAAAGTGGGAATATATTGTCTGAGAGCATCCAGAAAAGCACAAGTTAAAAAAAACAGTAGGAAAAAGTAAATGAATGTACATTAATTGAGGGAAGAAAAGTAAATTCGCAAATGTGAGAGAAGCCTTGTGAGGTTAAGGGCAATTGCGAGAGATAGAATTGTCTGAAAACTCAGAAGACGAGTTGGAAAGCCGAGAAATGTGTTTGGGTATTTAAAAATGTCAAGTTAGACAGGACAAAGAATTGTGTGGAAGTGAAATGGATAACAATTGCACACAATGTATACACTATGATGCTTTTTAAATGGAGGTAAGTGTTAGAGAACACTTGCACAGGAAATAATAAAACAAAAACGCTAGATTTGTTGATTTCCTGCATATTACTGTATAATTTACTCTCTCTCTCTCTCTCTCTCTCTCTCTCTCTCTCTCTCTCTCTCTCTCTCTCTCTCTCTCTCTCTCTCTCTCTCTTGATCTATTAATCGATCGATCGATCGATAAAATAGGTGAGTATTAAACGTGATTGTATTCCGTGCCGATGGTAGTTACATGATTAGAGTATATTAGGGCATGCATGTTTAAATCATTAAATTATTTTTTAAAATGACTCTAAAAAGTTTACCGGTTTATATTCATATTTTAAAAATGAACAGTGACGGCCAATTGATACAATTAAATCCAAGAAAGAAGAAATTCTGGATAATTTGTCACATGGAAGCGACTTCAATTAGTTTATCTAAACGAACGTGTTTGGTTCACTATGACGAAAGTTAAAACATTATACTCTTTTGCCATGTTCCTTTAACATCTGAACACATGTAGAATATTAACAAAGCAATTATGTAATGGGTAATAAAACTAACACTGCATAACTCCTCTCATTTGTATTACTGGGAACAGGTCCGTCTCTTTTAAGAAGATTTCGCTGGGCATTAAATGACTTAATCAGTCAAGGCTTTAAAGGTTTACAAGTTTAGTAAGGACGCTGAGCTGTCATCAGTAAATCCCAAACCACACAGACAGGTCCAACTGAAATATAGCATTGGCATCTAAAACTTCATCGTGGAAGAAAACAGGTGCCCTGGGAGAGTTTCAGTTGTACGATGGTTGAGTTTTAAAGTGCGATTACTTTAATATAACTGACAAGTTTTAAATCCAAAATTGTATTTTCTGTTTGATATGACCTCAAGAGACATTTGTAAGCTGGCAAACTATTTTTCGTGACATGAAGACCAATTTGATAGATAATTAGATATCGAGCGCAATATAAACACGAACTCTCGTCTTAGATTTGCTCTTCGACATATTTTCCACTCATTGGCAATCAATATTCGAGAGAAGAGATGGTTGGATCTCTGGGGTGAAATATTAGTGACTCCAGCATAACACAACGCTTATATTATTTCCTTGTGTAATTTAATCATTATAATTAAAAGTTAAGAAATCCGAGTGTTGAACTTTCTTGTACCGGACCAACTAACTAACCATTAAACCTAACAATCACGAAAAGAAACCTTGGGATATATTTCAATATCGTACTGGACGAATAAACTATAGGGCTTAATGGCAAGTGAAGTTTATTTTTTTCCCAAATAAAAGTTATATTGACTTAACTAAAAGTTATCATATCCGTCTTGTTATTTGTTATTCCATTTCTATTATCAAAAATTTTCCACATTATCTGGTTATTTGAGACGTTATAAATATCGTATGCTTATTACTGACTCCTGTTTATTCCTTTATTTCAATAGTTCTGTAAACACCTCTTGGTGACTAACCGATTGTAAGGTAACATGTCAACAGCGGTAATATACTGACCTAAACTCTAAATAAGGACTACGACATCGAGAAAGTATTCTTTATTACACTCAGGTTACGATATGCAATAATTGAGTCAAAATATTAGCATCTCTTTTTACAGGTGTGTACATCTATCATGAACGATATCATGTTTTTCTCAGTAATTGCAATTTAAATGAAATTGACAGCACATCACAATCAATACTCCAATGGAATATGAACAAATTCAAACTTAAATAAATGCATAGTGTTATAACTGGAAAGACGGGATATAAAATACGATAAAAGGAACAAAAGTTAATCTGTAATTAACTCATTTCAGGACAATGTTGAACCGATAGCAATTTTCTCTTCCTAAAAAAAACCCGGAAAGAACATCAAAAACACCAAATAAAGATGATTAGAAATTATTATAAATATTATCATCAAATTTATAAAGTTTTTTTTTAAGACGCCAACTTTCATTGAACTCCGTAAGTCATTAAATTTTGATGCATTTAGTAAGCGGATGGTTCGAGACCGCGAGTGATTCCGATCGATGTTTGATTCAAGATATTCCATGGACTATGTTGAAGATATTGAGGGAGCTTTCTTTTATATAATACAACGGAAGTTTTGCAGGAAACGAAAGGGTAGTTAGAGACATCATCGGTGTTCGAGACAGAGAAATTCTACTCAAAGTTCACTTATGAAAACAATCCATTGCCAGTGTTACTCAAATCAAATTCTGCTTCTACTATGTGATTGGCTAAAATTTTTAGCTTAATTCAAAGACGTTTCATTCGATATCCACTTGCCACGTGTTGCAATTTTGTGTCTATGTAACTACAAATAACAAACGTTTGCACAGCGAGACGACGGTAATAATGGCTACATTTTACATGTTCATATATCGTCTTTCATATACAGCTAAGATTGCGCGACGAGAACGACGACATAATTTATCAAAGAATTATCATTTGTTTCTACCATTCGATTTTTGCAACGGAATGCTTTGAAAGTAAACAAAAATAATATAAATATCAACAAAGTCAAAGAAACATAGATTTGAAAATAATGTATTCGAAAAACTTGGTAATAATTAAAACTTTTGAAACTAGTCAGATCTGTTTCATAAAATATTCGTTTCAAACTGCCCTTTCAATCGAAATACAAGTATCATAGCAGACTTTGTCACATTTGTTGAAATGGATTTTTTCTTTCAAATCCAGTCAACATATTATAAATGGTTTTCTTTATAATCTTTATCAACTTATTTAAATAGAAAAGTTACAAATGTGTGTTTATATATATATATATATATATATATATATATATATATATATATATATATATATATATATATATATATATGTGTGTGTGTGTGTGTGTGTGTGTGTGCGCGCGTGTGTGTTATCAACCTATAATGTTCAGGATGAGATGAAAACATTAATTTTAGGCATCGACTAAGTCTGATCAATGTCTAATTACAGAAGAGAACAGCAGCAACTGAACCATATTAATTAACTAATTATTGGCTCCAGTAGGTAAACCACGGTATTAATCTGAAATTATTCCTTTATGTTATGCTGTAATGTGTGTGTTTGTGTGTGTGTGTGCGTGTGTGTATGTGTGGAACGAAGTCGTTGATATAGGCATTGGCATTAGCAGTGTAGCAAATATATAACCTGCAGGATAACAAAATTCTCCATATATAAAATTCACTACATTATTATCGTACACCATCTTATGGAATACAATGATAATTATTTCCGTTGTGTGTATATTTCTAACTTCCAATAATAAGGTATACATGTCTCGATTTCGGAGTAGCAGTGTACGTAGATGAGAATCAATTATCTGGTCAATCTGTATGTGTGTTTGCTATGCAAGAATACATATTTATATCAGTTACTGTGTTACATCCAATTTTGGGGATGCTAGCTTAGTGGGAGGGGCATAGGGACTATGTGTAAGCAAAGTGATAAGGTTATGCGTGTCGTAACGCGAAGACCCGGGTTCAAATCTTAGTAGAACAAGAATTGAAAATTATCTTACCAGTATGATGATATTATTTCTCCGTATGTGATAGCACGTCCGTGTGTGTGTGTGTGTGTGTGTGTGTGTGATTGTTTTCCGTCCTCCTTCATACGTAGGTTCTGAAAGACAATGCGAAAACAATGATTCCTTCAATCATAAATGAATAATTCTTAGCAGAAGCATAAATTTTCTAAAGGTATATACTTTTCACATTTCGTAAACATTGTATATATTTACATTTATTTCATTCCATTTATACTATGTAAGATGATAATTTATTATGGATACGTGCTTGAAAGGAGTGATAAATTTTCTCGAGTGGGTAAAAACGCTTAAAGATCACTCACGAGATGAAATATACCTGTTATTTAGTCGTAGGAAGCACATGTTTTATACTTTCAATCGTATTGGCTATCTAGCTGTGCTGTATAACAGATTAACATAACAGATTTGTTTATTGGATTATGATCAATATCAGCCATTTACCGTTAATGTTCTGCAAGTTTTGTGATTATTTGCACCGAAAATGTACATAGATACATGATTCTCTTGCTGGATTTGAACTTAACCCGTCTTATAGCAGACGAAGTCATATTTTAAACTCAGATACGAAAGCCTGATGTACCCTAGTGCAACTTTTCATGTAGTAATGTAATTTGTCCATTGACAACCTATGAAAAATTATGACATTTTTCACTCCAGTTAAGTATCAACATTATCTCACTCAGAAAATCCACTGATTCACGACCTAGCATCAAATAAATATTATCCTTGAATTCCGGATTACTGTAAATCTTATCCTATGGTGTTTTGTGATAAGTAAATAATGGCTAAGCCGAGGGCACAATAATTTACTGGACAAAACGGTTGAAGTCGAATAATATATTTAGTACATCATATGACGTCATTTGGTGCATCACAATGACGCACAATTTTGTACAGATTAGTTCATTTCAGAGATTGATTGTATGACAATACACATCTACCATTTATTCCGTGATAATATACGATTTATACAATTGTTCCAGCGGCACTATTGCTGAGCGCCGACGTTATAGGGCGTGGCATTGCACCATGGAAAATATTCAATCTATTGTTGCCTTTTCCATTGGGAATTGTTCTCCTATACTGCTGTCTGGTGGGGTATATTATGATAATAACAACAGTAACTAAACAAACACTCGACAACAAAAAGAAAACAGAAGCAGCAGCAACAACACTAATTACTACTGCTTCTCTAATTCTGGTACAGTTATCTAAAGTACGGGAGTGTAATTACCCTTGTGCAGTAATTATCCTCATTGTCGTTATCATCTTCATAATCATATATCTCATGTACGAGATGCTACGTGTAAACTGAGTTTTGTTATATTTAATACTGGTTCCTCCTAATATCCGTAAAGATTACCATATATAATATACCCATGTGCATTGAGTGTAACACTGGTTTATAATTATTTAGAAGTCGTCTGCTTCAATGACAAAATGATATTTATTATGAATTTTGATATGCTGAATTCAAATATGACAATTAAGACAACTGATTGGCTACTGTTTCCAGGATATTTAAGTGTTTACATTTTATGCCTATGTTGTAGATAGTAGAGTTTTAATCATACAATTATAATATTTCACCAGTCCTGTGTATGTAACACTTTAAAACAAAGACAGCAAAAAGTTTATAGAAATAAAATTTATTATTAAATAAAAGATCCTTATTCGGTGTCTACTCAGCGATTTTTGAATTGACTCTTGTATTCGTTAAACGGAACATCTCTTGTCACTGTCCAGCAACAGTCTTAAGCATGGTTTGCCTCCATTGTCCCTGATAGAGTTTCTCCATTATTGCAATGTCCTGGTGAGATTGCTTGCCGTGCTCGTCGCTCACTGCTCCGCAATTCGATGGAGAAAAAAATCTAGATGAGAGTGTAAACATGTATCTTTAGTGACATGTTACAACCAAGGCTTTTGTATGCCTTGAGGAGATTTTCCACCACCTCCCTTTGATTGTCTCCCTTGTTGTTTTCGCGAAATTTGTTGCCACTAACTGTAAAGCTTTCCACGCCGTTTTTCCCTTGCCACGCAGTCATGGTCAAATGCATGATCTCATAGAAGACCACGAAGTTCTGAGGACCAACAGAGACACCTTCCGTTATCTTAGCTTTACTTAACCTTGGAAAGTTTGAACGAAAGTATTTGAAAATTTGCTTGTTTTGTTCATGGACTTGAGAAAGTTCTTCATCAGACCCAGCTTGAAGTGCAAGGATGATAACAAAATATTTCTTGATGCAACAAGTCGTGCATGCTAAACACTTTTCCTTTTAGGCTCCAATGACTGTCGAAGTAGCCAATTTCACTTGATGTAGAGGGAATCTCTCGCACGATTATCCCATTCACAGAAAACAGCAATATTTTGTGCATCCAGTCTGCAGACCAATCAAGATAGCAAGAAACTTTAAACCGCCACCAAGCTCAACCAATGTTGGTAATAGTGTTATGCATCCCAAAATTAGTTTTATGTTTTCAAAAGCTTCCTTCATATGGACTGTATGACCAACTGCAATTGATGACAAAATATTGCCATTAGGCAGCAAAAATAGATTTAAGACTCGTCTTCGACGAATCAATGAAATCATCTAGATCATGCAGGATAATGAAAGATGCCATCACACCATCGATATTGTTGCATGCTACAGGACCCATTCCCATGAAGAAGACTTGGTCAAGATCCATTTGACAGTCACGAAACATGGGAACCCTAACATCACCTGCCAGGAGATTCCACTGCTATAGCCTGGAGCCCAATAGTTCTGCCTTACCTTGGATAGTTCCAAATCCCTGACAATACGTTCAGTTCACCTTGTTTTATGAGGTGATTTTTAGAGGAGGAGGAGGAGGAGAAGAATGGGAGAAAATAGGGGTCATGTGACATTGATGGTTAAGGACTAGAAGTTTAATCTTACTCGTCCTCGTCTGACTCAAGTTAGAATGATTCTGGTGCGTAATGAACCGGCAGTCCTTCTCCGTGGGGTACTGGCGTATAGCTGATAGAATGTTTGTATAACGCACATTCCACTCTATGTTCTTTTGACACACCTTTCCCAACTAGAGGCACCATGCAGAAGTAACAATTGCTGATATGATATATTGGCTCTCTCCAAATCATTGGCACTGCAAAAGGCATAAATTTCATTTTCCTGTTCAATCACTGGCGACGATTTATTGCACAAGTAATGTAACATATGTGTGGGTCTCAAGTCTTCTCCTGATCTCCAATTTTGCAGCTAAAATAAAAGTGATAAGCTTTCTTAACCATAGTGGTTATACCGCGCTTTTTTGATGCAAAAGTCACTTCACCAAAAACACAGCAGAAGTTATCTGCATCTTTTACACAAGTACGAGGAATCTCTGTTCACTTTGGCTAAACATCAAACTCTGACAAATAAGATATATGACGTAAGTTTAGTTATGATTGCATTATCTATGACTTCTAGGAATAACATAATCCAATACATATCATGTATGACGCAATACCAACTTTAGATCGCACCAGAGATATATTCATAGATCCAGTCCATGACGTATTATAGTCATTTCTGGTTTAAATTGAGATCTCTTCAATTTATAAATAAATTATTCTACGCCATTCCCAAGTTAAAGGTTCTATATTCTGATCCAGTAACATATATCAAGCATCATATTCGTTTTTCAATGACCCAGAATTAGTTAAATTTCACAACATTCATTTCAGAACCGTTTTGTATGCAGATAGGTATAATTAATATAAATAAATGTGCACAACTTGTACATTTTACTCAGTGCTTCGTACAGCGCTTATCAGGGTATATTACTATAACTCTTTGTAAATCAGTACAAAGCTCATAGGGGCATGTTGCTAGAATGCATTATAAATCGGTACGAAGCCCATAGGGGTATGTTACTACAATCCGCAGTAAGTTAGAACTAAGCTAAAAGGGGCATGTTGCTATAATCAGTATTATAATATTGTAAATCAGTACTAGGCTCATATAGACATGTTGCTACAATGCATTACAGATAAGTATCAAGCCCATAGGGGCATGCTGCTATAATCCATTGTAAATTATTAGAAACCCCTTAGGGGTATGTTGCTACAATCCATTGCAAATCAGTACAAGGCTCATAGGGGTATGTTGCTAAAATCCATTGTAAATCTGTAGAAAGCAGATGGGCATGTTGCTATAATCCATTGTAAATCGGTACTGAGCCAGGAGGGGCATGTTGCTACAATCCATCATAAATCAGTACTAAACCCATAGGGGCATGTTGCTACAATCCATTGTAAATTGGTAACAAGCACATAGATGCATGTTGCTATAATCCATTGTAAATCAGTACTAAACCCATAGGGGCATGTTGCTACAATCCATTGTAAATTGGTAACAAGCAAATAGATGCATGTTGCTATAATCCATTGTAAATCAGTACTAAACCCATAGGGGTATGTTGCTACAATCCATTGTAAATTGATAACAAGCAAATAGATGCATGTTGCTATAATCCATTGTAAATCAGTACTAAACCCATAGGGGTATGTTGCTACAATCCATTGTAAATTGATAACAAGCAAATAGATGCATGTTGCTATAATCCATTGTAAATCAGTACTAAGCTCACAGGGGCATTTAGCTACAATCCATTGTAAATTGATAACAAGCAAATAGATGCATGTTGCTATAATCCATTGTAAATCAGTACTAAACCCATAGGGGTATGTTGCTATAATCCATTGTAAATCTGTAGAAAGCAGATGGGCATGTTGCTATAATCCATTGTAAATCGGTACTGAGCCAGGAGGGGCATGTTGCTACAATCCATCATAAATCAGTACTAAACCCATAGGGGCATGTTGCTACAATCCATTGTAAATTGGTAACAAGCACATAGATGCATGTTGCTATAATCCATTGTAAATCAGTACTAAACCCATAGGGGTATGTTGCTACAATCCATTGTAAATTGATAACAAGCAAATAGATGCATGTTGCTATAATCCATTGTAAATCAGTACTAAGCTCACAGGGGCATTTAGCTACAATCCATTGTAAATTGATAACAAGCAAATAGATGCATGTTGCTATAATCCATTGTAAATCAGTACTAAACCCATAGGGGTATGTTGCTATAATCCATTGTAAATTGATAACAAGCACATAGAGGCATATTGCTATAATCCATTGCAAATCAGTACTAAACCCATAGGGGTATGTTGTTACAATCTATTGTAAATTGAAAACAAGCAAATAGATGCATGTTGCTATAATCCATTGTAAATCAGTACTAAACCCATAGGAGCATGTTGCTAAAATCCATTGTAAATTGGTAACAAGCAAATAGATGCATGTTGCTATAATCCATTGTAAATCAGTACTAAACCCATAGGGGTATGTTGCTACAATCAATTGTAATAACAAGCAAATAGATGCATGTTGCTATAATCCATTGTAAATCAGTACTAAACCCATAGGGGCATGTTGCTACAATCCATTGTAAATTGATAACAAGCAAATAGATGCATGTTGCTATAATCCATTGTAAATCAGTACTAAGCTCACAGGGGCATTTAGCTACAATCCATTGTAAATTGATAACAAGCAAATAGATGCATGTTGCTATAATCCATTGTAAATCAGTACTAAACCCATAGGGGTATGTTGCTACAATCCATTGTAAATTGATAACAAGCAAATAGATGCATGTTGCTATAATCCATTATAAATCAGTACTAAATCCATAGGGGTATGTTGCTACAATCCATTGTAAATTGATAACAAGCAAATAGATGCATGTTGCTATAATCCATTGTAAATCAGTACTAAACCCATAGGAGTATGTTGCTACAATCCATTGTAAATTGATAACAAGCACGTAGAGGCATGTTGCTTTAATCCATTGTAAATCAGTACTAAACCCATAGGGGCATGTTGCTACAATCCATTGTAAATCAGTACTAAGCTCATAGGGGCATGTTGCTACAATCCATTGTAAATCAGTACCAAGCCTATTTGGTCATGCTGCTACAATCCAAAACTAATATTGTTTATGACACAAAGATTGGCAGAAATTGCTATAACATATCAGAAATAAGTGTTGTGACCAGGGATTGGTCCCATCTGGTACTTTCCACATCCCTCGCACCCTTGTAATGAGGTTCCCTCCGGTTGCTGTTTACAAGAATAAATGTATTTAATAAATCAATTGTGGATATAATATAGGTATAATAATTACACACCTGTAAAAGACAATTTAAAGAAGACTGTCGGTATGTATTTTGTAAATCTATAAGGCCAACGTAGCCATTTTAAGTTCCAAAGACTAAATCAAGCCAGCGCTGTGCCCAATATATAGGTTTTATCAATTGGAATGCATTATATAAAACTTTTCATCAACTAATATTATAAAATTTTCTTGCAAGATGAAAAGTTATGTTTATTTATTTAAAGTATTCCTATTAGTCAACTCGGATAAGCAGGTGGCAATATCATAATCGCTGTCATATTTCTATGTGATCAAAGGAATCAGTTAATATTGTGATTTATCACTAACCCAGTTATACTTCAAAATACATATTCTCGATAACAAGTGTTCTGGCACCCTCTGCCGGAAGTATGACTTTGTAGATTTACTCAGGACAAGGAAAGAATGAGTTCACACCTATCGTTATCAGTTCATCGTACTGGTGTTTTTCAGTCCGTTTCTTTGCTACCTGTCGTAGGCAGGAGCATATTTAGCTGGTTGCC
>JAEAOA010002356.1:2365000-2545000 GCA_016746295.1 Potamilus streckersoni
ACGCTGAATGTCTGTTCACACACATAGGTTGAGCCAAACAACGTCAGCATCTTCTGTGCCATCTCCCGGACGTTTGGAAACGTAGCTTCGTTACGTGAAGCATAAAAATCGTTCAGTTTAAGAGAGTTAAACGTCTCCTTCAATACAGTCAGATTGAAGATCTATCAATTCCAACTGCAGCTCCTGTGGTGCTGTTTCAGGGTCTTGTGACATGGGACAGGACACCAGCTGAAGTGACTTTTCAATTTTTTCAAAGTCACATAAACGACGGCAGAATTCTCCACGCAGGTCGTCCAGTGATTTGCTTTATTTCTGCGCGTTTCGGGTCGCCTCTTTCTGCATGGCTAGTGTGGGGAAATGAGTGAAAGATTTGTTTGAAATTTGTCTAGAGAAAAGGGTCAGCTTGGATTTGAAGGCCCTAACATTTGTGAACATGTCGTGCACAAATTTATCATTCCTCTGTAGCTTGATGTTCAGCTCATCTATATCCGAAAGTATGTCCACAGCAAACGCAAAGTCACAAAGCCAATTCTTATCGCTTAGCTCGGGAAATTCTTCGGATCTTCCCATGAACTCCAAACAATGCAGCGATCTCCTCCGTCAGCTCCTACACTCTTTGAAAGACTTTGCACAAACTTAGCCAGCGTACACTAGAGTGGCAAAGTAAGTCCTGGTGATCTGCATATGTTTCTTCCAGGAACGCAATAAACTGACGATGCTGAAGTCCCTTTGCTCGTATAAAGTTAACAAGTTTTACGACTGTATTCACGACATGATTTAGCTGAAGTATAGACTTACACAGAACTTCCTGATGAATGATGCAGTGAAGAAAATTAACAAAATAACATCCTGATCAGGAGTTTTTTCTTTTACTTTTTCCTGCAGTCTTTCTAGCAGCCCAAAGTTTATCCCAGTTAAATTTGGCGATCCATCCGTGGTGACATTGGCAAGTTGACTCCAAGGTAGTCTCATTCTCTCGATGACAGCAGACATCTGGTTATACAATTCCTCTCCCATCTTTTCTCCTTTCATGGACTCCATGGTCAAAATTTCTTGTGATCTCAAAATTGTCACTAATCCCTCGGATAAAAATTAGGAGCTGAGCAATGTCTTTTAAGTCGTTACTTTCATCCAGTGCTAGTGAATAAAGCTTAATGGACTCCGCCTTTTTATTTAATTTGCTGGCTATATCTTCGTCAAACAATTCCACAAGGTGAGTCACAGTTTTGTGTGATAAACTGAGTTTTCTTCAAATTTGCCTTTGCTCTCCGGACACAAGAGACCTGCTGTCTCAACCATGCATTCTTTTAAAAATTCGCCTTCGGAGAAAGGCTTACTGGCTTTTGCTAATTTGAATGCCAGCAAAAAAAAACTTTCAGTACTTGACTCTTGAATCGCAGTTTGTCTGTGAAAATGGATTTGCTGAGTCAATCTCTGAGCTGTAGCTGCCTATTCTTGTGGAGACTGTTTACTAGCGTAGTTAGCATGTTTTGTGGCAAAATGACGGCTGCTGTTGTATTCTTTAAAAACTGCTTCAGTTTCTTGGCATATCCGACATATGTTGATCGGACTTCAGTGAAAAAATATTTTGTTGTCCACTCTTTACTGAACATTCGGCACTCACTGTCTACTTTTCTTTTCTTCGTTCCGCTCATTTTTACTGAAGGGCTGAAAGTGCAAAGCGACAAAATGAAGTAGAGAGTAACCGTAACGCATCACACTCAAGGGTCAATGTCTTCGTGGTAAACCATCTGCTGAGGAAAGATGAGAATTACAGCTAGGCAAAATGAGTGAAGTGTCTTTATAATAAAATTTAATTTAATCATATAACTTGGACGAGTTCGGCGGGCCGGATTGAAAAGCCCAACGGGCCGTGTATGGTCCGAGGGCCGTAGTTTTCCCATGTCTGTTCTAGACATAGTCAAAGTTCTTTATAGCATACCCCAGATGAGTTTGTATTTAAATAACCAAGCATCATTTTAAAATCAAAAGACATTTTTACACATACGGGTTTCTGTTCTGCTCTCGTAAGTGTTTAAATGTACCTCTGCATCAAGCATCAAAAAAGTAAATTTACATATCTGATCGCACTATTTTTACAGTTTATGACAGATTCCTATGAAAAGATCTTTGTATAAGAAAACGCTACGACTCTTGGTATGGGCATTATAGTATCATATTTGTTTCTTATTTCAAATTTTCCCGAAAGAAAGGTGACGCCGTTTAAGTTGGAGCTTTATTCCAGCATAGCCTAAAACGTATCTAAAACACAGATTCAGACGTTCGATGTTTTGGTTTAAAAGTTGCAACAATTCGTTAGGGCTACCAGTGACTGCTAAATTACGCATATTGTATATACTCATTAGACAAAATGTCGTAAGCTTAATTGCTCTCTAGCAGTATTAATTGATTTCAAATACCTGTTTAGACAGTGTACTTGTTAATTTGTCAAAATACCTGTTTAAACAGTGTATTTGCTAATTTAAGATTCTTTATTGTGGAATTCAAATATCGTTTATCAACGACAAAATCGCAGGAATATATTTTTAAACCATTAATGGAACATGTCCGCTTTAAACTTGATTGTTAGTACTAATGACATGGTTGTTTGGCGATTCTGTAACAAAATACAATAATATGATGAACAAGTTTCAGACGTGAAACTAAAAATAACCAACGGAAGAAAAAATATGTGTTCTTTATCGTCAATTGCTTAACGTTTGTGGCCTTCACCTTTTACACCCCAGTCTCCTCTGAAGATAATAAATGGTCCCAAAATAACTGACGAGTTCTAGAGGTATCTATTAATTTTAGTTTTCTTTACATGAGTCTCTGGAAACAGGGAGATAGAAATGTGTGCAGTAAGTATTCACATGGTGCACTGTTACAGTGCTGTCTATAGATTAATAGAAAGTTTTTTCATTGTCACTAGTTCAGACAAGGTTAAGTTAATTATCAAGATGCCGTATAAATACTGGGCCCAAAATAGTAGATCGTCAGTAAAAATCGAAACAACATAACGCTTACAGACTCCAGCGTATATTTATTAAAATCAAACCAGTGATCTTTTTCTTCTGATTACTTGGAGTGCAGGGCAGCATACCATTTTGTTATGTTAGTTGCTTCTCTTAAATCTCCGTCTAATACGTTATTGTAATTTGGCTTGTAGAACCTGATACATAAGATTTCGTAATTGCTGAATGTGTGTGTGTTTTCTTTCATTAAGCCAGCTGAGATTTTTTTATTATAGCAACATACACTGGTATGGATATCAATGCTAACATTATGGTATTAATGTTAACATCATTGTATTAATGCTAACATTATGGTAGTAATACTTACGTCATGGCGTTAATGCTAACGTCATGGTATTAATGCTAGCATCATGGTATTAATGCCAACATCATAGTATTAATGCTAACATCATGATATTAATGCTAACATCATATTATTAATGCTAACGTCATGGTATTAATGATAACGGCATGGTATTAATGCTAACATCATTACAATAATACTAGCATCATGGTATTAATGCTAACGTTATGGCATTAATGATAACGTCATAGTATTAATGCCAACGTCATGACATTAATACTAGCATCATGTTATTAATGCTAACATCATGGTAATAATACTAACATCATGGTATTAATACTAAAGTCATGATATTAATAGCATCATGGTATTGATGTTAACGTTATGGTATTATGCTAACATCATGGTATTAATGCTAACATCATGGTATTAATGCTAACGTCATGGCGTTAATGCTAACTTCATGGTATGACGCTATTAGCGTCATGGTATTAATGCTAACATCATGGTATTAATGCTAACGTCATGGTATTATTGCTAACGTCATGGTATTAATATCAACGTCTTACGATTATTTTAAGAAGGTTAAAGTTTACAGGGACTATAAATTCTTCTAGAACGGAGGTTACTTCGACTACTTGGTTATGCGTAAGCTAAAACAAATCCCTTTTGATTTCGGTGCTTCCTTATTTCAACTTCACTCAGACCTTTAATTCAGAAAGTGACGTTACCACTGGTAATGACGCTCGTAAATTTCAAGACTTTTATCCAAATTAATAATTTGTTAATTGCAAAATGTGGAATAAAGTAGTTACGAAGCAAGATAAACATTATGTTCAAATATCCTTGCGTGGATTATTGAGTCCAATACAGAAGTTAGAGAGAGAGAGAGAGAGAGAGAGAGAGAGAGAGAGAGAGAGAGAGAGAGAGAGAGAGAGAGAGAGAGAGAGAGAGAGAGAGAGAGAGAGAGAGAGAGAGAGAGAGAGAGAGAGAGAGAGAGAGAGAAACTACTCGTTCAAACAAACATTCTTCTTGAGGTTTCAAATGTCTTTCTTCCTCAGTGTATATTTTTCAAGTTAGTTCTCTTTCTTAAATGTTCCACCATAAACCACATTATTCATTAGTTTAAAAAAATGTAAAGTCATCGGTTGCTTTAGATATGGATAAAATTCAATGTTAGATTTTAGCCATGGTTCTTGAATAAAAAATGACACTGCGTAAATTTGTTATTTTGATTCTTATTATATCATTAAGTTTCGAATTACAATAGAGAATAACATCTCTTTTTGTGTTGTATCGTGCTGAATATGTTGTACGATTTTGGAGCAATTTGTTTTATGACAATGATAAATCAGACGCTTGACAAATTAGTATTTATGGTAATATAGGATTAACTTTAGAGAGATAGTTGTGCTAATGTATTGGCACATCTGAATCGTCATCTTACAACGAAATGTATTTTTCATACCAAGGAACCAATCATTCTTCGATTCATGTATTGTTGCTTGCTTTCCCTTTTAGAAACGTCCATAGAAAAAGTAGAATTATCGATATACATGGGACTGTTTTATTGGTTTACATGATTAAAAATAAAAAAAGTTTAAAGGCGGCGGTGATATAAGATAATATCTGGGACATTTATTTAACTTAACATGTACATATGTATGTATGTATGTATGTATGTATGTATGTATGTATGTATGTATGTATGTATGTATGTATGTATGTATGTATGTATGTATGTATGTATGTATGTATGTATGTATGTATGTATGTATGTATGTATGTATGTATGTATGTATGTATGTATGTATGTACGTATGTATGTACGTATGTATGTATGTGTGTGTGGCAGTTGCTGAATTATCAAAAATAGTTTAGGACAATAGATTTGCACTTCCAAGAGTTAAAGGACTGCGGTTATCTGAAAATTCTGTCCATTCTATAGATTGTACAAATAACTCCGGGTTCTAAATCTGTTTTCATATTTGGCCAATATCTTCATTTGTATTTCATATAGGAATTTTTGCATGAAAATGAACCTGAATTTTTCTTTTCATAGCTCACCAAAAGTTCTTCATTCTTCCAGAATCAGGTTTAAAGCTGAATCATATATTTTTACTTTTTCTTATGAGCAAAGACTGACCCTTAGCAAGATGGGGCGAATGATATTGACAACGAGTTGGTGGTTCTTCCCGGAGTTCTCCAGGGTTCTGTACTGGCTATCATTTATAGCCTATAATGTGCTGAAAATGACGCTTGACCTAAAACAACAACAATAACAACAACTGCTATTGTGTGAATTTTTTATTTAAAAAAATTAAGTGACAATGATAGTCTTATTACAGGAAACTGATGTGTGAAATAGAGGTGGTGTGAATGACTTTTAGGGCATTGTGCTTGTATGTGTATTGTGGATGAAATTAAATGGTATCATGTATCTGCTTTTTTTTTTTTTAAAGAAGACACACATTGATTCGTCTTTAATACATGATCTGGTTGCAGTGTGGATTAAAACATGAGTCACGAACTGACCCGAGGAAAAATGCTAAAATTGTCTTCATTGCTTATCGGCAACTAAATAAGTGGAAGTGCTTAATCTGATCTAGCATTTAATAAAAATTTCATGCAATGTTCAAATGAATCAGCATAGTAATTTGCAAAAGACCGAAGTCTCTAACTGAACGATAACTAGGGTATAATTATACTTGTTACTTTTAATGAGGCATCCAACCCACTATTTTACATGTTAACCAGAAAAGCACCTGCGTATCGCGTGCATTGTGAGTGTCTCTAACATGAATAGCAATAGGAATCTTTGTTTATTTCATTCTCAGATGTAAGTTATGACTTGCTACACATTTTTATTTTCCCCGTGGAATTTGTAATAAGGCATTGGATTCTTCTCATCCTTTACGTCCTAACGCATTTAACGCAGAAAAACGAATTGCATAACACGTTGAAATTTTTAACACCACCAATTAGTGGTCGGTGCCACTATTAAAGGAAGGGGTTTCTTCAGTCTAAATTTGGTTTTCGTGGAGAAAACAACTCACTGTAGTAATCCGATTGGATGTATAGGAAGCTACCTGAGACAGTGATTAACTGGTGAAAATAGTTGGTCATAACAGACAACGTAGCCAACTAGTCAGTACAATTAACCAACACTTTGCTTGCTAATGTTAGACATTTAAGTTACAGCTACTTAACTAATCGTAATTACGTCATCCATACTAGCAACTACCTGTTTTGAATTTCGACCTTTAAAATAATACCCAAGGATTTGTAATTTTGTGCTACGGCATCGCTCAGATCACGAATTACAAAGGAGGAAAACTGGTTGAGATAAATATAGGTTTCAGGTCCTTTAAATGACTTTAATGTTAATCTGTCAAAAACAGATTTCCTTCGTGAAAGAATTTAAATCTAACGTGGTTTGTATAGCAAGTGTAATACTGCTCGGTCTGGTGCCGCAGTCCTGAGGAAAATTAATAAGTTTAGATATTGTGTTTTGATGTTTTAAAAAAATCCTTTATTATCGCTTTTGTCATAATTTTGCTGTTTCCGGTAGTCGGTTTCCGCAGTTTATGCCAAATGTGTCTTCCATAATCTGCCAGTTAGCTACACAGAAGACACATTATTCTTAAAAGAGCAGTTCAATTCTTGAACATAAAGCCTCATTTTGGGAAGATCGACATTTATCCGCATGCGCCACTAGCATAACCTTTTGAGACCAGAAAGGCGATTTAAATGATTATTTCTTTCCTGCAGAAATTCGTCTCGTTTTGTAATGAAAATCCGCTACCTAATGGTTATTTTTGCTGAGGAAACATGTTGTTCTAACCATGAAGTAAAACAAATCTCATTACGTGTTATCTGTTGATTCAAAAATAGCTAATTTCTGCGAATCGTCAGAGCTAATATCCATATCTCAAGAATAAAATATAAAATGGCGTGCTTGAAGATATGTACAAGCACTGCATGGTAGTATTCCCGGATGGCTGAGTGGTTAGCATGCCAGACGCAACCGAAAAGAGCATGTCAGCTACATAATCATTTCTAATAAGTAGGATATTAAAGCACTTATTGGCAAGACTCGTGGGGTACAGAATAGGAGACTAATTAGTCTACTTCGATAGCCAATTAACATTGACAGGTTGTAAATTAGGTGTTCAGCTTCACCCTCCAATTACTATCAGTAGGTTTTTGCTGTATAATAGCCAGTCAGTTCATGACAAGGAAATTTCTCTTTCAAAAATGTCCATTTAAACCTGAAAAAAACCCCACAAAACAACGTAACCCTTCTACTTTCACAGTGTGGCCTTGAGCCTAATGCTACTTCCATAAAGCAAACGTTCGATTCTCGTGAGAGTATGTTGCATGACAGTTATACAGTGGGAGACTTGGTGGATAGCAGTTATATTTGATGAATCAAATTTTTACAAAATCGATTTAATCTGGAAGTAAATTGAATATGAATATCGAATGTTTGTAAAGACTTATTTCAAACAAATTTGGCATCATTCATTTATTTGGAGAGAATGACATGAAGAGAATAATCAGAATTTAAGGCTTGTGTTTTTCGCCAACACGAAAGTTGATAATTTCAAAGGAACACGTGTAGATTATGTTTAAGCATTCCAGTTGTACCGACCATTAAAAATAAATAAATAAAAAAATTTAGCATTACAAAGATAATGGCAGGCACGTCGGGTTACATCTGATTCAATGTTAAAGTAGCAGTAAGGTTTTCAATAAGTGATCAGTACATGTATTTTGCTGCAATTAGAGATGAATCAATTAAGATACAATTATAATTCAACTATCAAGAAATTGCCTTAAAAAGATGTCTTTAAAAATTGATTCTCCCAATAGTTGAGAACATAGTAGTCTGTTTCAAACGCTTTTAATGGAAATGACGATTGTTTATGTTTTGCTGTATCCTTTTTCAGCAGAAAATCGCAACAATATCGTCGGGTCGCCTCAAAGGGATGACAATTTACCAAGAAAACTGAGAGTAGAGTTACACATTTAATACAATGCCCAATAACCCATCATTCGACATTTAAACCTCTCGGTCGTTTTAAATTCTATGATGAAAGTTTTTGAAGAAGAAGGGAGAAAATGACATTCACTCTAACAGGTTGTACCTCTTTTGTGATTTAGTTATGCAAAGTGCACATTTTCATCTAATGCGTACGTCACAACACTCGTTAAATGGATTTATTGATTTTGGAGAACACACACACACACACATACACACACACACACACCAAAGAAACGTTTCTAAATGTTCATGCACATGAAATGATTTCATTAAAAGTATTAAAAAAAATAAGACGATTATGATGACATGTGATAATAATGATAATAATTTGTGTATTTCTGCAGTTCAATAAAGGGCATGACAATTGTGATAGACGACCAGTCCATCTATCCATCATCAACAAATAGCACAGTTATTGAGATAGCCTTCGCTAGTCAATCTGTCCATCTATCCATCATCTAACAATCAGAACCAGAACCTGTCTACTAACATCCATTTACTTCTGACTCAATATGGCTTAGATGTTTGTTACAAATCAAAAACTTCTTGTGTCGACATTGGTCAATATCTCACGTGGAGTACACATGTCGATCACATATGTCCAATGGTAGTGAAAATAATAACTCTTTTAAAATTACTACCTAAATTTATACCTCTTCATTTTCTTGGACTTTAGTTTTCGGGATATGTCCGTCCACTGATAGACTAATTTATAGTTATACCATACAGAGAAACACATCGAGTTATGATTTTTCAGAATTGGCAAACTCCAGAAAGGGCAACCAGAATAATAATGAAACTTCTTATTACGACTTCCTCAAATGTATTGCTTTCACGTCGACATTATCTAATCATACCAAAATGTATTATTTTTTTGAATGGAATCATGACAAATAACCGTTTAGACGATCTTTATCTAGATTATACCTATGTCCTAAATGAACAAAAATCAGCAAATACTGAGCGTTATCTCTTATTAACAACTATCAACGATTTCCAAATCCGTGGTTGAAAACAAGCATTTTCAAAAGTTACATTAGTGTAACAGCAACTACCTTTTGGAGCTCCTTACCCCTGAGGTAAAGCAATTCAAATTCTCATGCTTCATTTTAGACCTAATTAAAGAAATCCTTTCACGACCATCAAGAATGATAATAAAACCTCTCAATAGAGAATTTTTTTTCATTGTGTCCAGAAACAATGTGTCTTTTATTTTGGTGTATGCATATATGACTTTTGACACTCTGAAATATGTATATCTATGTATATATGCATATTTGTGTAGATATGCATATCTGTGTAGATATGTAGATCTGTGTATATCTGTATATATATATATATATATATATATATATATATATATATATATATATATATATATATATATATATATATATATATATATATATATGTTGACCACTAGAACTACATGCTAATTCAATTTAAGTCTATGGGAGTACGTGTACGAAGACAATTTAGTGTGTGTAAGTGACAGTTTTTATTAAAACAGTTTTATAACATGACCTGTTACAAAAATGAGGAGGTCCTGTATCCTTAACAGCAACCATAACTATTATGATGGTCCACGCTAGTGAATCTGTCCATGTATCAGTCAGTCTGTTCTTGGCTTTAACAAAAAAGTCCCATATCGCTTCTCTCCCTCCGCCACTTAAAGGGACAAATATATACATATATTCTTTTTATTCTATATATACATATATTCTTTTTATTCTAGGAAGACTTTGGATATACAAATAATATGTATTTGCTATTGTCTTCTTATTATCAACTGATGAGAAAATCAGATCTTAGTTCCAACGATATCACATCCTGATTAGAGTTATAAATAAGGTCTTAATTCCAACGATATCACATCCTGATTAGAGCTATAAGTCAGGTCTTCGTTCCAAAGATATCACATACTGATTTGAGCTATAAATCAGGTCTTAGTTCCAAAGATATCATATACTGATTAGAGCTATAAATCAGATCTTTGTTCCAAAGCTATAAAAATGCAATAAATTAAAACATTCGCCACGTAACAACTATATTTACATTAAATTATTTAGCCATGATAGTGCATTCATTACGTTTCAAGCAGATGGTGCCCAAAGAAATATAGTCTATCTGAAACAAGCCCCATATTATCATTGACCGAAATCAGTCTCCAAGCAAGAGTGTGTTGTTGCCTTTGACCTAAATTAGCCTCCAAGCAAAAGTGTGTTGTTGCCTTTGATCTAAATCAGAATCTTACCAAGAGTGCGTTGTTGGTTTTGCTTGTGGAATGAATCAAGTAGGAGTCTATTAAATATGCAACAAACAATAGAAAGTTAAAATAGTACTAATTGGGTTCCTGATAATTTACTAAAAGAACAATAAACATGATTGTTTATGGAACACGATTAAGCTGTAGAAAGTACCTAATAGAAAGTACCTAAGAAATTAGTTATGGTTCTATCTTATGTAACAAAAGTGTTTCTTTTTTCTTAACAAGATGAAGAAAGACAACGAAGCCTTTGTTTTCGAAGGTAAGCCACAATAGCTCATTTGGTAAATCGTCGGGCTTCTAATTCAAGGACCGCATGTTAGATACCCGTCTACATTAGTCTGAGTCGGCTGCTGCCTTATGCCTTTGAGATAGGCATTTATTATTTACTTATGTTAATACAAGTTATAAACAATCATGTAATAAAAGTGCCTCTGAAACCAACACAAAATAAAATCCTTGTCCTGAAAGTGACACTTGACATTGAAAAAGTTTCCAGATCAGGGAAGCTGAGGATAAAAATCTCATAATACGCTTTGTGACTCCACTGAGTACACGCTTGTATGAGTAATTTATGTGAAATAATGGAGGATTTCCAGCAATAATGTTTCATTACGTGAGAGTCACAGCAAACCAATAAACATAGTACCATTTCAAAAATAGATTGCTGAGACACATAAAAGGAACTAATACTTTCTTTCATAGCAACGCGCTCGCAGAGGATATAATAGATAAAAGTTACATCAAGATTCTTGTTGAAATGTATCATTTTCTTTTTTGGCTGTGTCAGATAAAATAATTAGTGTAAATGTTTCTTCTGGCTCTTATTTTGGTAAATGATAGTAAATTTGTACAGATAAGTATTTCGTCGTAAAATCAAATAGAAATTAGCATAATATTTATTAAATTGCTGGAGGACTTTGTACGATACCCCAGGCTCGTTTGAAATATATAGAAAGGAGTTTAGCTCAGAAAATATGTCTTTAGAGCAGAGACTTGAAATTATTTGTCTCCTTCTCCTTAGTAAATTGCTAAAGATAATGTGGAAATGTGGCCATGTAGGGATCATACAATTTAAGAAAAAACTTGTTACTACTTCTACAGAACTATTGGAATAAATTTCTCTTGACGTTTTCGATCAAGCGCATTTTTGACTACATTTCAAGAAAGGTTGGCAATACCCCGAATGTTCAGAGGCAGAATGTTTTGAGATAGAATAAAATTGGATGAGTTTACTAAAACATGCATATTTTAGGAAAAATGTGCGTCTGAAACTATATATTGACCAGGTTTAAAAGGGATTATTTATTTTTAATTTTAAGCGAAGCAGCTGAAATCAGATTTTCTTAGCAACAATGCTTGTGTTACCATGCTCCTCTTATAAACACGATTATTCTTCTGAAAATAAATTGCTTCAGAATTTGAAAATATAGATACAAGATTAATTTGAGAGACAGTAACCATACTCTTTTGCAGAATTTTTTTTTTTTTTGCATTTCAATTTTCTTTCGTGCAGAAACGGCACAAATATCGTTCATGTTGGTCCCTTGGCTTTAAGGTTTTCTATTTAATTGGTCAAATGGACTAAAACCGATTGTTACTATTTGGTTGGATGACTTGTGTCTGCAGCAACCGCTCAAGACATACTTTTGCTTCATTTCATATCAACTGTAGATAGGACGCAGTGGCAACCTTACGGACAATTGGGCTTCAATCTTCGTCAAATTGCATTGTTACACACTGGTAGATCGACAAGCCTAGATGGTTTATTATCATTTTCATCCCGACTTTAATCTTGTTAATCTCAAAACAAAGCATCCTCAAAGGCATTCTCTTTTATGATTGTGAAGTTATAAAATACGGTTACTATAATTTTCTCTTAACGTTTTAATTCTAAAATTGTGTTTTCTATTTGAAAGGTTCCCAAGGGACGTTGCTGAGCCGAAAAACCGTTTTCGTGACCTGAAGCCAAAATTTATGGATAATTTAATATAGGATATTATCGCCACCTAAATACTGCGACTTTGCTTTGCTTTGGAGATCAATCTCTCCTAATTGGCAAGCAATAATCAAAAGCGGAGAGCCTCTGAGGCTTCAGCTGAAATATTGACGAATCAAGGCGCACAGCGTGCACAAAAGCGTCGTTGGTAGTGAAGTGTAATTAAAACATTGAGTAGTAAAAAGATGTGATCTGTACGAGTAGTATTTGTACCATCTATATATTGACGAACTCTGCACGAATACTCATAATTGATGACGTGACTTTCCATTTTCCAACGTATAGTGTTAAAGTGAGGGTAGCCCCCATGAACTCTCGTTCTATTTATATCTTTAGAATCAGACAATAATGTGATTTCATTTGGAGTTGATAGGTGCACGTATATCTTGGATATTTATACTCGATGCATTTGCGATTGCATACAAGTCATTCATACCGTATTTAGTAATATGTAATGGCTACGTATTGGAAAGAAATTTTCTGCGCATAAGAAAAAAAATTATTTTGAGAATCTTTACAGTGTAAGTTAAGTTCTTGACATAAGCTGTTTTGCTTCTTGAAGGAATTATGAAACAAATAGTTATGAATACTATTTTAAAAGAACACGCACAAGATATAGCATGCTTGTAAAGGTATTGATTTGTATTACAAATAAATTAAGAAGCAAACTGAGTAGGCTTTAAACATGTGTTTATGAACATTAAGACATTTGCATTTGTGAAATAGAATAGAATTAAGCACACTTTGATTTCTGTTTTTTGACGAAACAGGTCAATTAAAAGAGATTTTTGTCCAGGATTTTCATCTTTTCGTGTCTTTCAACTTTTGTTATTTAAGCAACACATTCTGAGTTGTTAATTAATTACGAGAGTATTTTGGACAGTCCAAATAACATAAAGCAGCAAAAAAAACCCAAAAAACAACAAAAAACAAAATCAACAACAACAACCACAACAACAAAACGACTGATCTACAGTAGATATAATTTCATCACTGCGTTATAATTTGATGAGTATGCTAGTTTTATTCAGGAACTCCTAGCCCAATTATTTGAATATAATAGCCAATGCCGGTAAGAAGGCTGCAGCTAAACGTCCGCAATATTATTACATGGGATGATAAACCATGCGATCCTAAGAAAATATTTTATGGTCATCATTTATGTTTGACCACGCACATGTAATTTATATATACAGGTGGTATTTATTTACCTCGTCCCCAAACGTTGGAAAACGCACACCAAAGTAAAACGTTGCTAAAAATAGATACACTGGGTATATTCTGGATCACAATCCACAATAATGTTCTTACTAGAGATAGCCATGATTTTTAAAAAGTACATTACACGCATACATTTATATCCAGATAGATCCGCTGAATTTAATTCAGCTTGCCATTTGGCGTCCTACCAGTTCTTTTCAGCAATTAATTAGTTTTAGCGATTTTTCTCAAAAGAAAATATTGAAATTGAAATTACGTTTTTGTAAGGTTAGGTTTTAATGCCTTTCAAAGTAAATTTAAAGAGCAATGATCAATTTAAAACGCGTTAATTTAAAAACATATTTTAATCTCAATTAATTCGTTTTGTCTGAATGGCTATGATGGAGTAAGCATGTGCAACAGAAAAGAATTAGAGGAAAATAATAAAGGACGCTTGTTTAACTACATGCAGATGTAGTATTCGTTTGGGAATTAAATTACCGTTAATTTATGTGAACAAATTAATTTATTTTATGGATACCGTCAACTTAATATTATGTTTAGATTCCTTAGTTTCTTAAAAGTTGGACAATCGCTGGATGTAAGTTATGACATAATATTTTTGATCAAAGGTTCATAGTGACATGACTATATATATATATATATATATATATATATATATATATATATATATATATATATATATATATATATATATATATATATATATATATATATATATATATATATATATATATTCAGTGCAGTAAATATCTGTGCCAAGAACTGTGTCCAAAACTGAAGATATCTGCTACAGTTTATTCTATAATTAGAAACGCCCAACATCCTAACTGATAATATATTTAGAAAAAGAAAGAATTTGTTCGTTATTATGATTTGAGTAAATAGGAGAACTATTTTTTATTTCTTAGCAATGAAAATATTTTGAAATCTGATTTTAAAAGTAAAATAATATTTGTATTCTATACAAGAATTTTCAGGACGGCAATAATCAATTCTAAAGTTCTTTGTCAACAATGTGAATTTACTGAGCTTCCGTCCGTCCGTCCGTCCATTTTGATTGTGAGATCATTTGTCAGATCCAGTTCATTTTCAACGTTTAAATAATCGATCAATTTTTGTTTTTTATGTTAAAGGGGAGTTAACCCATTGACACTGATACACCTTAAAAAGGATGCTGTTTACTGTATATTATAAACTTGATTTAATAATACATTTTAAAAAGGTCATATTCATAAATCTATCTTTGCGTTTAAACATCCATTTAACTTTGACAGTTGTACTTAAATTGGCTGCCAATTGCTGCTTTTTTTTAATTAAATGTTTATGATTTATTGCTCTGTATGGTCGTAGTAAACATCTCCTTGTCAGATAAAGCTATCAGAACCAGTACAGAAATCCACGAATTCCTGAAAAGTGTACAGTACTGATCTTTGTGCTTGCTTTATATCAATAAATCAATGACAAAACCAAGACTAAACAAAAATCGTGCAACCGATTTCTTTATCATTTGCGGCAGTCGATTTTAGGGATGATCAACACTTGTTTTTCTATACCACATTAAAAGTGGATTATTGAGTCTGTCTCACATAACTCGGAGGCACTACTTGTGTAGGTATACGGTAAAATGTTGATTTGTGCATAAATGTCAATATTATGCTACTTCTAGCGTGGACGTTGTCTGATAGCTACTAGCACCCCGTTGAAATGCTATTCGGCGAAGAATATTATTATTATTATTATTATTATTATATTATTATTATTATTATTATTATTATTATTATTATTATTATTATTATTATTATTATTATTATTATTATTATTATTATTATTATTATTATTATTATTACCTTTTTCCTAATGAAACGTCCTGCCTAGACTGTCCGAAGAAGGGTTATCAAAACAAATGAATAAAAAAGCAATTAACATTTGGCTCAGATAAGCAACGAAAATGTCTTAGTTTGTCTAAATACGCCCACTTAAGCATACTACTACTACTACTACTACTACTACTACTACTACTAATAATAATAATAATAACAACAAGAACAACAACAACAACAACAACAATAATAATAATAATAATAATAATAATAATAATAATAATAATAATAATAACGACAATAATAATAATAATAATAATAATAATAATGATGATGATGATGATGATGATGATAATAATAATAATAATAATAATAATAATAATAATAATAATAATAATAATAATAATAATAATAATAATAACAATGACAATAATAATAATAATAATAATAATAATAATAATAATAATAATAATAATAATAATAATAATAATAATAAAAATAATAATAATAATAATAATGATGATGATGATGATGATAATAATAATAATAATAATAATAATAATAATAATAATAATAATAATAATAATAATAATAATAATAATAATAATAATAATAATAATAATAATAAAGGCTTAGAGATTTTAACTGGCTTATATAATTTTGCTTTAACGTTATGCCTGTTAAAATTATGTGATGAAATTATAGGCTTAATCACAATATCGACATCTCCCCGATTTTCAACAATTATATACCTTTGTAACCGGCAATATATATTAGTAGTCATTGTTTCATACGCGCCATGGTATACTTATGATGTTACCAAAAAAAGAATATCAACAACAAGAAGAAGAACAATAATAAGAACTAAAACATGAAGAACAAAACAATATAAAGAACAACACTAACAAAAGCAAAAGGAACTTGTGTCAAAAATGATATAATTAATTATTAAGTTCTAATTTAGTGATTACAACTTTAAAGTAAGCTTTTATACACTATTATCAACCAATCAATATATTAGTACGCAATGTATTATTATATAATATTTTTCCTCTATCACCACCGTGAATGTGTAACCATATACTGACATCATGAAAAAGTTTATATAGATACTAAATAAATTTGATCGATTTCTAAGCACATAAATAAATAAAATTAGTTCTCATTTGCAACCATTTTTATGGTTCATATTCTCATTTTTTCTCAACATTTCAATCTGATTTTAGAGAGTAGGGTCAATAGGAACACTTCTAAAATCTCTCATACTTAAGATGTGATCGCTTTGGAATGGCTATCTTTTCGTCTTATATTAATTTATACTCAGACGACGATAATAATGACAAGCGACGGAAATATGACGTGACAGATTGGTTTAATTAAATCTGACAAATTGGTCACTTATTTCATTTTCGCTCGTCTGAGGAGCTGCACAGAATTAAGTAAAATGGAATGAATACGGTAATCAAATAAGAGTTGTGACTCGCTCCTGTTATATGCGAATGGTTGAAAAAAAAAAGGTTAATCAGACAAAATTTGAATGAGGATATGCCAGTCTGCTTTAGCACAAATGATGTTCTATTTTTTTTTGTTTTGAGTAGATGCGAATAAATTCTAATCAATTGCAAAGTCGGGGTAGGGGTGGGGTATATCGATTAAGACAAGGTTGCAAGATTTTTTTGTATATTATGATAGTGTTTTCTCGTGTTTAATGAGATTAGTAACGGGAAATGCTTGTTAATGGTCATCTTATTTCAAATTAAAATATTTTTTTATTGTTTCTTTTCAAAAGAAAATATGAATTAATAATCTGAACACATCCTATCAAACAAAGGCTTATTATATTCAATACTGTTTTTTTTTATTGATATAGCGACAGCTGCGGTGCGTACGTGCCTCGATTCTTTCGTCTTTATTCTTAATTTTGCATATCTATTTTATAAAATCTTGAAATTCATTTAACACTTGTGTCTTGCAAAACTTACTGTAATTGTTTCATAATGACTAAAGAGTATTGAAAAATGAACATAAAGTAGCAAAACGTGTTCCTTCGAAAACTGGTGCCTCAAGGCTTCGGAATGAAAAAGGGGTCCCTTGGAAGGTTACATGTATGAATACTCTAATTCAATCACTCACAAAACAATACATTATCATCAACTTCAAATACTTTGAAGCACTGAACGGTAACATTGAAACGGTGCGAACGCTAAGACAATTTTTCTTATCACATAAATTTTTTATTTTACATCTTGTTACGAAAATTAGGCAGGATATGATTGTTTCACATTTTTACGCGTGTATGTTGTAATTTCCAGTGCATACAGTCGTTGCGTTGTAAAACAAAAATCTTAATATGAGTCTTTCATCATTTTTGTAGTGTCCCACAAACATGGCATTTTGCAGTGTCGATCTAGCAACAAGAACATATTTTGTAAGTGGAGGGTGCGTGTGCCTTTAAATTAATACTTGAAACAAAATATTTCACAGATTATTGAAAAATTTCAACCTCGGGATCAGATATTTACAATAGATACGAGTCGCAACATTTATAATCTTGTGTCATGTGACTACATTCCATCACGTGACCATCGAGTGTGGTCTTAGTACACAAATCGGCGAAACTCCGAGATTTCAATCATCACTGGAGCATTATTGTTACAGTAATCAAGATTATCATTAACTGAAACACATTTACCCCGGAAAGCTTGCCGCTGCCGTTTTCCCTGTCCTGTAAACAGGACGCTTTGTCCCGATCGACCACACCACATGCATAGATTATGTAGTCCGGTTTCGGATCTAAAAGCGGTTATTGTCGTTGTTATTTAAACATTCATTTCTCATTATAATGCATGACATGAATGTTTCAAGATCAGAGATAAATCTAGAAGTATACCATTATTATTTGTCTGATGTGTTGATAAAAATTAACTTTAATTTTTGTTTAGCTATTCACTTTGGTTTCACACGTTCAGTGCATGGTTTCGGATGTTGTGTATCGAGTACCTTGATGGTTCATGTGACTGCTCTTTGATGAATAATATGCATTGAAATGTCATCTTAAGTGTACACTGGATCATATAGTGCAAAACTCTTCAGTATTAACTTCACACTAATTGGACTTGGGTCCTTTTTTTTTGTTGTTCAGGAGTGTGAGATAAAATAATTCTTTTCTTTCTTTTGGCAAGAAAAATACACCCTCAGAATCCAAATTTTGCGTCAGACAGTAGTTCTTGCTTTTTCTTTATTAACATTTGTACACTATTAGTAAAAATACGTGTAGAAGTCAGTGGCGTAACTACCTTGGTGGCAGAAACAGCCATGCTGTGGGGACCGACCGTTGGGGTGGGGTAGGGGACGGTTTGGCCCAACCAGGACAATATGTGACAGTAAGGAGGGGGCCCGATACAAAACCGTTTGCTGTGGGGCCCGTAGTGAGATAGTTACGCCATTGATTATAGTAATGGCTAGTTTAACTTCACATTGCATCACATTATGCTTAGTCACGGGCGTGGGGTGGAATAGTGTTTAAGGCGGGGTCTTTGCGATCATACATGCATCATATACGGTATATACGTGGACTTACGTCAAAGTCGATGAAAGGGTCATATTTGAGTGTAAAGTTGCCAACGGTGCTGACTGGCGATTATGCCTTCGATTCGACAGACAGAATTTTGATTTGCTTCCGGTTGCTCTTAACATCGATCTGACTCGTCTAGGCAAAATGGAACTGACAAGATGCGACTAAGTTCATAGTTATTGCCTCACACTATGGTGATATCATACCACCCCATTCTAAACAGACGTTTGAAGAGAAATGTTCTTTAGCATCTCAGACGTAGAACTGGTCAGCTCATGAGAGTCAGCATCCTGCACCAGCGGACCCTATCTAACGAAATGGCACTAGTATCACAATAAATGGACAACGACTACGGCTGATAATCTGCCGGAAAACTCAGATTGGTTAGCCCAGCCTTTTGGTAATATTTGCACCACCTTCGATCGACCTTGGACTTGGAGCGTCTTTGTTGCATCGCTGATGTCGACCACGACATCAGCAGTTGTACCAGCCACTCATGTATCATTCGTATTGGTTGCGTAATTAATCATCTCCTCTAAAATAAACGTGAACTCATTCTCGTAGCCAAGAGTTCGATTAACTAACTCTTTTAGATCGTGATTTTATAACGTGACTCAGAGGCGCCGGACAGCAAACTATGTTGGTATGTGGATAACCACTCTTTTGGAATAATCATGCACTAGGGGCTGGTGGAAAGTCGTTGTGAGCGTCGCGCAGCTCTTCAGAATAATCCAAGGTCACCACGAAAAGGTAGCACTTTTGAGCTACGGGGTCTATGCTACTTATATCAAACTATTTGATGTTAGCACAACGGTGGCTGTCCCTAGGTAGGTTTTGCATCATCCCCTGGTTCTAAAGGTTATAAATGTCCTGGAGATAGACTTTAAGGGGTCATAACCCAGATACTCACTGGCCTTCGTGTATCATTCGAAATGCCGTCCTGAGGGCTTGGTCATATTTGCATGCCAGTGTCAGTGAACTAGCTTTCTCACTAGCTTTGCGCCTGTGGTTTTAAGAAGGGCGTTTTGGGTCACAGCTAAAGAAGTGAAAAGGATCATTGCCATACGTCTTAATGGATGTAACTCTGAAGACTTAAGAAGATGTCAGATAGAGCATTTTAAAGTATTGTTTGGGATAGTCATCTTATAGCCGGTTGTTTTAGCAATGTCTCTCACCAGGTCCATGATCAGTCTATTTCAACAGGCGTGACAAGTTGAAGTCCTCGTCAGCACAAGAGAGTGGGATAATTCCTCTCGGATGTCTACCATTTCTTTCTCCATACTTTTAACCAGTTGGACTACATCAACTTTTGACCAGTACGTAGTGCGACCGGTCGAATTCGGCCTATAGCAAAAGGTTGAAGGTCTTTCTGGCACTTTATGGGAGATTTGTATTGGTAAGCGCATGAACCCATTAAAAGACGTAACAACAATGAGTGTTAAGCTGCCTAGACTTTATGATGCTGGATGCCATCATAAAAAACTCAAGTTTCTCAAATTGAAACCTTCCCTAATATTTCTCCGTTAATCGTTAATCGTTAATTGCGAGCATTGTCGTTGGTGGTATATATGGTTGATAAAACACACTTGGGTGCGGGTACATGCCCTTTACCGCGACAAGTACTGTACTGTGAAATGTACAGCTTAACTTTTTCTCAATGCACTTCCCGCCAATCCGAGCCCATGTCTGTAAACATTCCCAAATACTCCTAAGATTTTACTATGATCTTATCTACCAGTTTCTCGAAGTTATCGGCTAATAAGTATGTTCGCATATCTTCCAATTCTAGACTTCTATAACTAAGCTTATACGCTAAGATTAAGCTATATATATATATATATATATATATATATATATATATATATATATATATATATATATATATATATATATATATATATATATGAATGTATGGCCAAAGAAAACAATTTCAATAGCGTTATTATTGTTATAAAAATATAATAATAATAATAATAATAATAATAATAATAATAATAATAATAATAATAATAATAATAATAATAATAATAAATGTTTCAAAAAATATGAACTCAGTATATAAATCATATAGGGCAATAATCTTGACCTTCGTATTGATATTGAACTTGTTCAATATTTCATATGTTCATTAAACCCGTGTCCGTTATGATCACTTGTCCTTGTGGGTATTGTTCAAGAACATAACGACTACTGAAAAGTGATTTAATTACAATATTCTATACTCACACTTAATTCCTCCATTGCCAAGAGAAAAAAAAATTACCAAAGTTTTTTTTCTACTGTTCATTTCCAAGCCGATTTTGTTAGAAATAGGAAAGGCATGCTAAGTGTTGTAAACAAAGCACAATACTGTATAGGAGAACATCCACAGTATATTTAACTTTCGCAATAAGTTCACACGTTAAAATAGTCCATTCCTACGTCTGAAATTAAACCAGTCGAACCAAAATCAACAATATTGTCCTCAGTTCAGCTTCTATCTATAATAATTGATTCTTCTTTAATAAAAAAATAACGTGAAGACGAATTGAATATAAAAATAAACAAAAATTAATACATCTGCTGATTTTTCCGCTCAAGTCTGTATTACAGAATCCGCACGTGCAGCCATGTCAATCAGTGCATAACATCCTGTTTACGGGAAATCTAACTTCAACTGCTGAACTTGGTAGGATGTTCAATTAACAATTATTGTTCATATTAATAATTGTGAATAAATTCACAAGAGATGATATAAATCATGGAAGTTTTGCTAGTTTGTGTGCACCATGATGTCAGTAGAACGTCACGTGATTAAAAACAGTAGTCAGGTGATGAAAGATATATTCCCTATTGTTCTTGTACACTAGAAAACACGGTTATACCAACATCGGAATGTACGAAAATGATTCTCCCCATTAGAGTTTTAACAGGAAACCATACATAAACTGAAAACGGATGTGAGACTCTCATTCGCTCATAACAATATTGTAAACTGTATTGCTAATTTCCTGACTTAATTAGTTCTGTTGAATTATTATTTTGCTTAGATACTGACAAAAAGTGCTGAAATTTAAAATGTATTTAATGGATACAGCTTTTAGCAAATGAAGGTACAAATTAAAAATTATCAATCTGCGTGAAGCGGCTTTGGAAGCAAATAAAAACCAACTATTGCCTGATAATTAAGTCTGAAAACCAGTCTGGCTTGATTAGAATCGCCTTTGTAGTTTCAAATGTGGTAATGAGACATTAAGGCATTCACCAATATCGCAGTTAATTTAAAGCAGCAAACGCATACCGTACGTGGTTGTGTATAGGTGAAGATTCTTAGGGAAGAATAAAATGATTTTGTTTTTCAGGCGCATTTCAGTCAGTGCAATGTTTTGTTTGAACTTTTGATGATATCCGCGAATCATAATATATGTTACTTAGCAGCATTAAATGGTCCTATATCAGTATTTTCCTGTCAGTCCACGTGTTTATGATGGTACACCGCCTTGACAACGCACGTGGAGAAAATTGATCGACCGACGTGTGGCTTTTAATCTGCGTTAATATAAATCAGGTGCGATACAGATTGAGTGTTTAATCTTTTTTACCATTTTTTAATTGTAATTAATATTGATAAACAGGAGTCAATTTCGAGCAGTCCAAAACAAAATGTTTCAAAAACTTTTTTTTTCAGTAATCTGCTGACATTTAACACCTGTTATGCTAATATGAACAGTTGTTCCTTGATTGGAACACATAATTTCCCTCTGGTTTATATAATAAAAATTATAATTTTGAGCAGGCAAGAAATTATAAAGATCTTTTTTAAAGTTACTCTTAGACTACCTCAGTTAATTTCGTAGTGATAATTAAGCCTTTTGCTTCAACTAAATTCAATACACATTTCGAATTATTGACTAGGTGAAACTCTTTCATCCCAAACGCAAAATGCAAATTCGTTGTTAAGTTCTTCAGCTACTTGGATTTAAACCAAATTATCAGAGAATCTTCACAATTAAATGAAAAAGAAACACAAACTGAGAATAATTTTCAATACTTGTAACTTTGAGGGTACTAGTTATGTCATAACCTGTGCAAAAAAGACGCAAATAAGTTAATTTATGTACGTTCGCGTAACATTTACCTTTTCACGAGTCTCCACGCTTATTTTGGTCTACACAAATTATTAATCATTTCTAATATGTATCGAAGGAAGGACATGTCTTGAAAGATAAATTTTAAGAATATTCAGTGTCACTTCATCTTCTGAGTAAATGAACTTCATAGTTAAAGCCAAATGTATAACACACAAATGATACCAGTTATGCCTTTTTGAAGGCACTATAAAGGGCTTAGGAAATTATGATTGTTTAGTTCATTTCTTTGTACGTAAAATCTCAAAATTTATTAATTAACGTGAAACCACTACAACTCTATATGATAAGGTTTCATCGCATCTTTGGATGAGCTAACTAGGACAAATTATACTGTTTTAGATTTAGAATTATTACATTATCGATTGACTTCTTTGAATTAGTTGATATTAAAAATCATCTGATACGTCTTTCTTGTAGTTGAAAATACTGTACATGAACGCTAATTTGGGGAGAATTGGATGATTAAGCAGTATTTTATTAATTCTGTATCATGCATTATCCTAAATGTATCGTTCCTTATCTTCGTGCACATAAACATTAATGGGGCACCTAGTGACCAAGTGGTCTAAAGCGCTCTCAATTACGGATCACTGCCATTTCACCTCTATCTGCGTGGGTTCGAGTCTAGGATACGGCGAATGTGGATAAGTGAAAAAGAATGCCAGTAGCTTCTCTTGGGTCAGTGGTTCTTTCCGTTGATTTCCCGATTTCTTCCTCCCCCATTAATACTGTCCGCCCTGTATAGTCTATTATGTACTGAAAAATGGCGCTAAGCCCCATAGCAACAACATAAACAATAATTGTAAGACGTTCCCATTTCATGAAAGAACATTTGCTTTCTTTACTTTTCATCTTTATCAAATATTTATGCACCCACTTCTCTTCTAAAAATATTTGATTTCTGCATTAATATATGGAAAATGATAAAAATATTAAGCCCAAATAATTTCTCACTTTTCAAGACACAGTTCAAAGACAAAATCTAATACTTAATCGTAACGAAATGTTCATTGCAGTCTCTTGGAGCACTTTTCTATATGGCACACTTAATCATGCAACTGCGCATGTTTTAAACTATCTTTGTTTTAAAAGTACATTAAGAATACGATGCGTTTTAACTAATGTTTCTTTGTTAGATTCTAAATATAGACATTCTTGTTATTATTGACATTACTCTTTCTCAGTCTGCATAGTGCCCATAATGTTCCGAATAATCAGTGCCCGATAAACATATAGGCGAACTAGCAGGTCACTAAGGGCGCAGTGCCTAATGGAAACTAAATTGATGGAAGTGAAAAATAAATTTATGGGGGTGGGGTGAGATTGGTACTCCAAAGGTATTTTTCGCTTAGGGCACCATAGACCCTTGGGCCGGATGTGTTCTTGACATCGTTGTTTACTTGCCTTGGATATCTCTTCTTCTTTGCCCTGGTTACCTCTCTTCTTTTCTCCTTTCCGCATCCATTTATTTTTTTTTTAAATTTATCAGCCTATCTTATTGCTGTTATTATTATTGTTTGGCTTTTTATTTGTTTGTTTTAAGCCGCTTGTCATTATTTATTAAGTTGTACTACTATATTTGTATGGGTGACCCATTCTGCATAATTCAGCAAATAACATATATTTCTAATAATTCCAAAATCAGTTTGCACTTTCTACATCTTCTGCACAACTACAAGGTTTCATTGATAGTGGTTAATTTGTGACAAATATTCAAAGTACAAAATAGTCAAATTTAGATTATACAATGAATGACTTCCATTGACGTGCTGTTTACCAATTTCTTTAACATATGAAAACATGTGTGCAAAATACGAGGAATATGGCACATTCGAATCAGTCATGAAATGTCGATGCCCTAATGGCAGTGCGACACGTGCAGATTAAATTGATGCACTCAAACAGTAACATGCAATTTAGATCTGAACCCAATTGAATCGTTCACGATATAACGGCAGATGACTTGGATTACGCCATATTCGTTTGAGGAATTTAGCCATAGGGTTTCCAGTTGATGTTTAGTATCTGCATTTAACAGCCAATACTGCTGAATCAAAGAGTCAACAAATACAGTAGGATTATAACGTGCAGATAGGTTTCAAATTATTATTTATTCTTACATATTTCAAATCTATGTAGGTGGATACTTTTCTGAACATCGATATGGTATATGTTTGCAATAAGACTTTATACGAGGATTGTTTGCTAGCTCTTCATGGACCTCGATTTTACATGCGAATTTATGGCGCGTTTATGTGATGGATTAATCGTTTTGTATTAATCATCTGCAGGTTCTCCTTCTGAAAGTCTGGAATCTTCTTGATGGCTAGCAATTATTTTCACAGAGAGAGAGAGAGAGAGAGAGAGAGAGAGAGAGAGAGAGAGAGAGAGAGAGAGAGAGAGAGAGAGAGAGAGAGAGAGAGAGAGAGAGAGAGAGAGAGAGAGAGAGAGAACTAGAACGAATACCAAATTTTCCAGTTCGAATATTAGTGCCGCGTAATCCTTTCTCCTTTTTCCTTTTTTTCGGGGGAGGGGGGTTTTCTACCGTAGTATTGACAACTCTCACAACCGTCAATGATTAAAAATGCTGTGAACTAATCTACACATCGAAATCTAATTATATTGGGGGGGGGGAGGGATTCAACCTGGGTAAATTTTCTTTAAATAAATGCCTGTGTTATTTTTCGTGTTTATAGTAAATTTAAGTGCACATGTATTCAAAATGCTCGATGAGTGTTAATGACTGACTTTCGATACAATGGGCAATCACTCTCGACTACTTGATGTATTGAATTTCAAGACTATCTATAATAAATCTGTAGTAAGCAAAACATTTTTAAAATAAAAATCGCACACATAAACTTTAGATATACACAGTCGTGTACACAATTATTTCTTCACTGTATTGTGTAAAAATTTCAAAGACTGAATTATAAATAATTGTAAGAATTTAATACAAAAGTTATAGATTCCCAGTCAAGCTACTTTGTTGAACAAAATTGTTTCCTTTTACTTTGACATGACATTGTTTAATACCGTGTATATTTATGCCAAGCAATGAAAAGGCAACGTTTAGTTTTGATGCTTATAAAGGATAATATATATATATATATATATATATATATATATATATATATATATATATATATATAATGCAATAAACTGACAAAGAAAAGTGCAAAATGAGTATCTAACTAACCTGAGCGCTTTCGACTCTTAATAAGTCTTTTTCAAAGGCAAATACAAAACATAGACAAGACAAGAAACAAAACAGAAAAACCGTTGCTTGCGAAACTTTTACATTGCTGTTTCTACAGGAATTATTCTTTTTGTTTTAGCTAGTTTATTTTAGCTTGTTGCGGATGCTGGAAAATATTTTTATGACTGGGCGTCTATACAGTTTACTTGTCATCCAATCAGATCTATGAAGTTTGATCCTTTTCTGTAGCGTTTCAGTTTCTCCAACATACTGAAAGCTACAGATCTTACATATGAAGCGATAAATTACATTCTGTTTTGCACGCTCTGTTTGGACCATGTTCGGTTAGTTTTCCTCTAGTCACTGTGCTTGAAAATGTCCTGGCCTCTATCATAGGTTGACAGGTTTTGTACCTTTTATCGCCACATGGGCCTAATTGACTTTGGTGGTCTTGATTGGCATTAGCTTCGCCCTGACTAGGATGTCCTTAACTAATTTAGGATTGTCTGGATGGCAAGTAAAATCATCCGAAAACACTGGCCCATCGTGGAATCGTCGAACGCACTAAAGTTAATCCTCCCGAACAAACCTGTAGCAGCCTATCGGAGACCAAAATATCTCAAGGACATCCTAGTCAGGGCGAAGCTAAAGCAAATCACAAATCGAAACTATCGAAACTTTGTGCTCCTGACAAAGAAGGTGACTGACATAGTGGGTTCTATCAAAATCATTTTGTCAAAATTAAACTAAGGCATCCTATGATAATTTAATTTTCGTAATAGCAACATCGCAAAATGCATTTAATTATTTTTTTAGAAAGAAAATGTTTTCTTCGCAAATTATATTTTGATTGTAGTAGATTCTCAAGATATATGATATTTAGATGATGGCAAAAATGTTTTCATGACTGGAAGCCAGATTTTACCTATAGCTGAATACAAAATAAAATAACTAGCTCAATATCACGACGTCTATTTAGTTTTCGAAATATTTTGTCTACATTTGCAGGTAATAGGAAACTGGGACAACGTGCTCTAATCTCTCCTTTCAAATATGTATTAAATGAGAAAGTAGTGTGAGCAGAGGTTTGATTCCCCGTTGCAGCTTAATTAAAAAATAATGATTTGTCGACAGCTTGTACTATTAGAATCTAATGTATCGGTCCATATATCAAAAATATTTAATAATATAGGCATTAATTGGCAATGGAAATACAAACTGTTGAAATTTTCAAGCGTTATTGATCAATAAAATGTATGTTGAGCGCACCAAACGGAGATGAATCATGTGGTATTGTTTGCCCATCGAAACATGCCCTTTGAGGTAGTTTATGTTATCGTCATCCTTGTCTAAATAGGCCCTTTGAGGTAGTTGACATGTTATATTCCATCCTTGCCTAAACAGGCGCTTTGAGGTAGTTTACATGTTATCTTCATCCTTGCCTAAACAGCTCTTTAGCTAATTTAAATGTTGTTATACCAATCCTTGTGTTACGTCTATGGTCTTAAACTCGGATACATTACAAGATAAAACCCTATAAGCAGTAACGTTTCTAAAATAAAAATTTATTTCCCTAAAATATAAAATCAAACAAACTGCAATAATTAAATAGAACTTACATTCTATGAATTATTAGAATATTATCTTAAATAGCACTATCAATATCGCATCAATCTGGAAACTATCCAAAGGTATTCTGAATGAAGGCATTAATGTGCTTATCTGCTAACGTGTTAGTATCATTGAAAAATCAGTTATAAATCCAAAAGATTTTACTTTATGATAAGCCAATTAAAGTAGAATATCACTCAAGTCATTTAAAGTTTCACATTGTCCGACATTATTGTTTAAATGTTCCAGTCCTTTAATAATTTCGCATAATCCGGAAGGTACTATCTGTTTTAGAATAAATATTTTTCACAAAACATATCCAACGAACATATTATTAAAAGTCACTATTTATTCTCACGATTCTTTCAAAAGCTGCATATGAACTGAAGAATCCTATTATGGTGTTTTTATTCTCTTATATAGTCTAAATGTGGCATCAAATTAAAAAATTCTGAACCACTATCAAGATTCTACAATATTTCAATCATTAAACTGTGAAATAATGTTACAATCATGTTCTGACGGTCTAAAATTATTAAGCCAGTTAACACCTATTGCGTGTATGAAATCTCTAAAGTACTAATGCATTTCTAGTCTGTTATGTTTTCGTGACCGCCATTAAAATTAATGTGTGACATACTTTACTGAAATAGTTGTTAACTTGACCTTTGCAACAATATTCCTTGATTTCGAATTGAATTATACACGTATTGCACACGTACCTCTACTCTAATACAAACCAGCCACCGAATTTAAAGAATTAAAATATAAACGTCATAAACCAAAATGACTTAAATAAAAACTACATTATAAATTAGTAGATAATACAGATCTCAATAACACTAATCGAAACAGGCCCACTGAAATATTGGATTTCTTTGTTATCTTCATTCATGTCGGTGTCAAGACTATCAATGGTCCAGAGGAAATAAATTCATATTTTTCTTATTGTAGTGAATGTATGGAATTCTGTAGTGCTGTAGACGCAGCCGTTCATGCAGACGTGTTGACCTAAATACCACCGTCAGACGCTTTTTTTCCCTTAAAAATACAACATTGCTGAAAAAGGAGGTTAATGTAACTGATTCAAAAACTAATAAAAATACTTTAATTTTGTTTTTAAAAATACATAAGAAACAAAACAGATGAAAGAAAATTATTTTGTTGGACATGAAGAAAACCAAAAGTTGTAATGGTATTTCTTTTTTAATTATAGACGCCATGATGCTAACTAAGATAACAGTTGTTCAGAATGAATGAGTTTGGATTAAACAGATTCTTTTGTAGAATATTATGACTCTGTGGTCTTAAACTATGTAATAGAAAAATCTAAAACCAGCATGTCTTTTAAATCTTAGAAATGATTACGTCTCTAGAATACAAAGCAAATATTTAAAAAGAACTTATATTATTGCTAATCAAATCCCAGCTAATAGAGACAGTTCTATCACCAGTCCTAATCAACAAAATTTTTTATTAAATTTCAGCGGATTTTGAATTAAGGTCCAGCGTTTAAAAGTTTGATGTACTTGTAGTCTTCAATGTACTAATAAAGCTAATTAATATACCTGTAGCCTGAATCGTGACGATGTACTTACGGTATTCCAATTTATTACAATGATATAATCTAAGAAGTTTTTTTCTTCTGAATTCACTATAATTCCAAATTCACTATAATTGCAAATTAATATTACTGTCCAACAATATTATTTAAGATCACTTTTTATTACCAGTGAATAATGATTTTAATAAATAAATTCCACCCATATGAAACACAACAGTAAGACTTATTTCTTTTTCAAGATGTTATTTCATGAATGAATAATTTCTTAAGTTAAGAGAAATAAAACACCCTCACAATTAGCATTTTTTGAAAATACTATGACTTAATGGAATTTTCCAATCTAGAACATTCGAAGTTGTTGACAAGATAAAATCGGTTACTAAAATTATAAGGATGTAATAAACATCAGGTAGGCTATGTATTTTTATGGAGAATACCAATATCCTAGATAATGATACTAATATTTAACCCATACTCCCTGAGAAATATTAACTATGTATCATTTGTTTAAAAAATAAAAACAACATCAGTGTCTTTAGTCAGGTATAACTTTAACTTGATTTTGGACAAGGTCAAGTCCAAAATACAATCATCAATGACATATAATAAATTAAAAATATCAAACAAATCAAATCAATTATACTTAACAAAGAGTTGCTAAAAACAGACCAAACACAAAAATAACAATAATGCAAACTTTTAAGATAACTTCATTTATAAATTAAAGTATATTTTCTTATAATATGTGCAGAAATGGTTTAAAACAAGCTACTTTTTTAATTTTAATTTTATTTTATGATACCATACATCGTGGTGACTACGTTTACGGCGATGTTCATAGGAATGGATGCAGGTTTAATGTAATATGTCTCTTTATGTAGGTTATCTGCTTGTCTCCTTACAAAGAATTTATATGGTGGTACTTTTATTTATTTATGGAAATGGTTTAACAAAACTGATACGAATAGTTATAACTTACAATTTCATGTATATGATACCCTCAAATTAACAAGGACATTTATATGATGCAAGTTTATATATCAGATGCCATTAAAATTAACAAGTGCATGCATATGATATCATCAAATTAACACATACGTGTATATGATGCGATAAAATTAACACTGTATATGATACGATCAAATTAACACATACTTGTATATGATACAATCAAATTAACACATACATGTATATGAAACGATCAAATTAACACATACGTGCATACGACACTATCAAATTAACTCATACGTGTATATGATGCGATAAAATTAACACTGTATATGATACGATCAAATTAACACATACTTGTATATGATACAATCAAATTAACACATACATGTATATGAAACGATCAAATTAACACATACGTGCATACGACACTATCAAATTAACTCATACGTGTATATGATGCGATAAAATTAACACTGTATATGATACGATCAAATTAACTCATACGTGTATATGATATCATCAAACTCACAATTACAAGTATATATCAAAACCAAATTAACGAGTACGTGCATGTTTCCATAAAAATAACAAGTACAGGTATGATACAATCAAATTAATAAGTACATATTTATAATACTATCAAAATGACAAGTATATGCATATAATATCACAAAAGCGCACGCATAATTGTTTTTTTATATACAAAAATGTAGTGGTCAGCTATTACGTTGTATAACTGTAGGCCAAAACAGAGGTGTAATTCGGGGGGGGGGGGAGGAGTCAAGTGTCCCTTACCCCCATTTGCCTCTTTGTGCGGGAGCTCATGTGATACCATCAAAATAATGAGCACTTACTTATGATATCAACAATATAAAAAATACATGTATATGATATCATCAAAAATAACAAACACATGCATATGATATCATTAAAATAACAAATACATCTATATAATACTATCAAAATAGCTAGCTGCAGTTGAGATTATATATAGTAGTGTAATACTGACATTGTTGAGTCCTTCAGAGAAATTCGACGAATATGTCAAACCCAACAAAGATATGTTAAATTAAAATATTTAAAATATGAAACTAAATTATTTTGACTGCATTAGCTCGACATAACACTAGAAGGGCCGGATACTGAATTTGACTATATACAAAAACCAATTAAAGCAATCTTTCTAAAGATGGATCACAGACTTACAAAAATAGAATCTTATGCTTCAACCTGATGGCAGCTTCGTCTCAATATTTACCAAATAAAGATGATAACGGTCATGCTATACTTTTTAATACAGAGGCACTAAGACGTAATATATTGAAATTTCTCATATTAAAAAAAAACTTTCACTCGTTTGATTAGGATAGAAAGATTTAAGCATATTACAAAAGTTAAAAAACTAAAAAAATTGATATTTTAATAGATTTAAACTTTCTCTTTTTTCTTGTTTTTATAAAAAGTGTGATCTTTCTTTAATTATTTTGGAAAGATTGCAATGGAATGTTTTTCTAGATATCTTTGAAAAATTAGAATGTAATAGTTTCTTGTGGTGTTAATGAAACTGCACAACTATTTTTTCTTACATAATATCATCAGAATCAGCTGTACTGTTTACATATGATATGCATTAATAAAGACCAATAATAAACCGATCTGTGGAAATTTTAGCGCCTGCTAAATTTAGATGCCTGATAATAACAGTATCAATAAAAATGTTTTTAAGTCATATCATTAGTAAAACCGAATATTAGAAAGTTTAAATTAAATTATAGATACAGAAAAGAGATCAAGGGAGGGAGTAGATTTGTGAAAATGTACCTGTGGAAGTTCTTTTGTCGATACCATAGAATCGTTCTAGGTGTAATCTGGTACTAAGGTTTGACGCCATACTGGTGCAATTATCTATCAAAGCTTCTATTTCATGATGTTGGTGTGAAGACCAACATTTACTCTCCTATCGCATAGAGCAATAACAAATTATCAATTATCAATTATCAATTAAAGTCTTACCGCATAGAGCAATAACAAATTATCAATGCTTGAATGCCATTCAGTAACAGTTACAAAATCTACTACAAAGGTTGGCAGCATATTTTACATAGCGTGTAACTTTTTTTTCCGGATTAATTACGAATTGAACGAGCGCGTGCATCCAGTAAGAGCGTATCACTTAAAATTGAAATTTTTGGCTGCCCTTTCGAGTGCCACACAAAACCTCTTGATTTGCCACCCTGTCCGTAGGTTGCCAACACATGATCTTCAGCATACCCTGAAAAAAATAAGGCAATAAAGAAGGTGATATCTCCATTAAAGGACATGCAATGGCAGAAATGCTTCATATATGAACGTGAATCCTATTCCAGTGTCCTCTATAAAAAAACCTCTATAAAAAAACAATTATTTTGCAAATACTACAATGTATGTAAAAATTTGCAATCTTTGGAACGAAGTTTATTATCCACCTCTTCCTTGTCTACATGTACCTCCAAATAGTCAATGAACCAAGGTTCACATGGCATTAGGGAACAATTGAACAAAATTCAAAGCATTTGCATACTTTATTTTCACCAAGATACGAAAATAAACTGGCAGACCAAATCCTGGACAGTTAACAACAAATTAGACCAAATTAGGCGCCTGTGTAATGGAAAGCATCAATCAAATGAAACAGAAACAAGAAAGTGGAACTAAATTCGGTAAATGAGGACATCATTTAAAAATAATCAATAAAGAAACTAGGGTTTCTATCGTAATAAGGTCGAGGCAGTGAAGAAGAGTTCAAATTTCTTAATAATCATGCACAGACTGTACAAGGGCCAGAAGAAAGGTACGTGAAAGCAACTACGAGATTTTAAAGCTGAAGAATCCGATGATTAATCCACACGCTTAGAAAAAAATTGTAGTATTTTTCAAGTTAATCTTCTATACACACACCAAAAATATAAATAAAATGGAATCATGCCTATAATAGATAAACTATTAAGTCATAGAAACATTTCCGATAAATAGAAACAAATTTAAAGTAAAATGCTAAACAATTGAATGAATAACTTCTAAAGAGAATCATCACTTTAGTAAAAAGAAAATCATTGATGGAATCAAAATATAAATTTGTGGCGAGATCAAAAAGTTTTTCAGCCATTTACTTCTAATCTACAAACGTTTGCTTTAGGATTTTGTGCACCGTGATTTCATTAGTTAGTCGAAATCCTCCGTAACGATGCAAATTTTTAATAATGCAAGAAATTTATAGGCTTTGAATTAACATAAATATGAAATGAGGAAGCAATAAAAATATGTTCTATTTAAGGAAATATATATTTCCTGTTTCTTTCGCTATATTTCACATACATACATACATACATACATACATACATACATACATACATACATACATACATACATACATACATACATACATACATACATACATACATACATACATACATACATACATACATACATACATACATACATACATACATACATACACACACACACACACACATACATACATACATACATACATACATACATACATACATACATACATACATACATACATACATACATACATACATACATACATACATACATACATACATACATACATACATACATACATACATACATACATACATACATACATACACACATACATACATACATACATACACACATACATACATACACACATACGTACATACATACATACGTACGTACGTACGTACATACATACATACATACATACATACATACATACATACATACATACATACATACATACATACATACATACATACATACATACATACATACATACATACATACATACATACATACATACATACATACATACATACATACATACACACACACACACACACACACACACACATACATACATACATACATACATACATACATACATACATACATACATACATACATACATACATACATACATACATACATACATACATACATACATACATACATACATACGTACGTACATACATATTGCTCGATTTAATTTTGGACTATCATGCATAGGCAAGGAAGAGTAAAGGACGTAGTTTAATGTAAGAGAAAATAAAGAGAATCAGACAGACAAACAGTGCGTTTGTTTAAAATATTACCGTGCTTTATACACAGACAGAGCAGTTAATGTCCAGTTTGCAACAAATCGGAAAATAAAATGTCGTTGCCTTTATAAATTACTCATCTAAAAGCGGGTCAAAAGTAAACGCTCACAAAAAGATAAATTACAGCTAACCATAAATTCAAGTGGTTTCTTGAAGATAAAAGTACCACGAATGCCGTGAAGAAACTACATTTATCGCAGTCTTTTTTTATCATTTGAGACATGGAGACAAGCTTAAATCAAATTTAGTCTGAAATTAAAAAGAAAGTAAAATCGTTATATCGTTCCTCAGCACACTTTTCTTACTAAAAACAATGGCTTCCTTATAACGTTGACCTTTAAAAAATAAATTTATTATGTCTGGTCAACAAACTCATGATTGATATATCTCCATATCGTAGGCCATTTTACCGATATCCACTTTGATTACCGTCCATACATGCAGCAAATGTTAACCATGTTCTTTTACATTTCTGAAAGAAATTTATTTGTTTTAAACAAAACTCAAATTCATGTACTTTCATTAAAAAATGAACAAAATTTTGTTAAACTTGTCATCATTCATCAATAATTTAGATGAAATCTTTGTTCGCTGAGAGAATGGTATTGCATACGATAACTTAAATTGTAACTGACAGTCGAACGAGTCACCGGATTATTTACACCGTTAAAGATTTCGACATAGGAGGAAATGTTTCGATCATGTTGGTGCTAAGTTCCTTTCCTATGATCACACCGATACATCCGATTCAGGCAGGCCTGGGCTGATATCGAACCCGTGACATTAGATAACTAGTCCGACGACTCTACCAACTCAGCCACAGTGGCTCCGATACGAGAACACGACCTACAAGCCACCATTGATAGTGATGACAATAATATGTCACATAAGCGAATGATAAAATATTACTAGATTAAACTTTGACAATGAAAGAGATTCTAGAATTTAATTCATATTAGAATTAATCCTCGTGATGAAAATGCATTACCTATAGTTCTACCTGCAAATTGATCAAACACTTACCATGATGATATCGAATGGTACGCTTTGTATAATGTTATGAAACGGATCATCCCAACAGTTCATTTTATTATAGGTTCATACTATATAGGAATATATGTGCAGTTTAAAACATCCATTCGCATTATTTTGCAATACTGTGCAGTTTAAAACATCCATTCGCATTAAAATGTTTGTTACCTATTATCTAATAAATTAAAAATGTGTTAACTTGTGTGAAATTTGCTATTTTATTTTAAATTTAAAGCATTTCAATGTATTGTTGGAAAAAACAATAACTTGTTTTGTACCAAAAAAATGACCATTTGTATGTCAGATATGATATCGTGGTTAAACAAAACTACCTGTCTTCTTTATGAAGAAAAAGAATGATTTTTCAAAATGATTACCATTACATGACAACAATTGCCAATTATAACATTTCTTCTATCTGCTACAACTACTACTGCTGTTATTGCTAGTAGTAGTAGTAGTAGTAGTAGTAGTAGTAGTAGTAGTAGTAGTAGTAGTAGTAGTAGTAGTAGCAACAAAGAATTTCGTTTACGTTAAAGATTAAGAAATCTGAGATCTCCATGCACGCGATATGTAATATAAAGCTCAAAAGATGAAAATAATGACGTGGAAGACGACGTTCAGGTCAAACATGAGGAAGAGGAGGAAAAGGAAAATAAAATGAAAATATTTTAGATACATTAACGGAGGGCTATGAAATTCTCCCTTTAGTATGCTTATAATATAAAATACCAAGATGCAAATTATTAAATAGAAATGGGGCAAACAATTATGATGATAATGGTTGGAATAAAAACTAATATTTATGTGTATTCTGAAATTAATGCTACATTCAAACTATCAAATATTTATATACAATATAAAATGCGAAAACACGTTTTTCCATCCAAGAATGAATGGAGTCATATTGATCAAGTTTATACTTCATCTCTTAAAACAAATTCAGTCCGTTGATCTGACCTTTAGTTCATTTAATATGGATCGATTTTAACAGTAATTAAATTTACTAGTTCAATATTTGTTTTGAATACAAAAAGATCGCAAAAGTTGGCATTTTTAATAACCGCTACACTTTGACTTTCCCAAAAGATCAAGTGATTACCCTTGTTGTTTATACCATCTTCATCTGGACTTTCATTGTACTATACTAAACGGATAATGCTTCCATTTGATGTTTCAGTTTTTATAGTAATAAATTGCGATTACTTTAATGTGCCTAAAAATTGTATCCGATTGAAACGTCACTTGAGGATGACAACTCTGTTTTTGAAAGGACACTGAGATATCGAGAACTCTTGTCGTGACATGAAGACAAATTTGCTGGATAATTCGATACAGAATGTTATTACGGTCTGAACCCCTAGAATTTTTACTTGCCATTTGACACCTGTTTTGTTATACTTGGCAAGTATTTGTCGAGAAGGATGCGAAGTGAAATATTATGAATCCAGGCGCACATTAAACTCCTTGGAGCAAAGCCGTATCGTATATAAATTGGAATAATTGGCAGTTAATATAATTTGGGCTTTGAATGAAAGGGTTTGGTCCATACCTATCGGACGTTGTCAGCAATAATTGTCAAGTGAAACTCTAACTTAGCGAATTGTCAATGTTTTCTAGCAATGCAGCTAAGTCAGGATGTAATTCTTGTTCAAAAGAAATAGCTATCTTGGGTGTTTCATCCAGTTGTCATCTTCATACATGTCAGGTCTATCAGCAATCGGAAATATCATACAACGTTTATGGTCGAATTATTGTACTTTACTGGAACGTACAAAACGATCTGAGTAGCGTTACGGCACATACCACATTATTCATTCCTCTACAGTGAAACAACCATGGTTATTTATTAGATCTGATTTTGTTGTGCCACTATTACAATTATAACTATCAATCTTCGCCTTAAGCGAATGTTTAGTCACACGCACACATACATACATACATACATACATACATACATACATACATACATACATACATACATACATACATACATACCTACATACCTACATACCTACATACATACATACATACATACATACATACATACATACATACATACATACATACATACATACATACATACATACATGCATGCAAGCAAACAGACAGACAGACAGACATATGGTACCGACGGCTCGAAGAACAACTGACATGCAGACACAATAATACGCAAGCACCAACTGAAAGGTATAAGAAAATACAAAATCAATATCCGAGATATAATCAAATTATTGTTGCGTTTAGTGTCTCGATTAGCTTTCGTTTAGTGTCTCGATTAGCTTTACTCGCAAATTCTATGACTTTACAGAACTTAACTTTAAATGATTCTGTCTTCATTTCTTTCTTTTCTTTTGTCCTCTCACCCTTACATGTCTGAGAAAGAAAAACCTGTCTATAGCGCATATACAGTTTTGATGATCCAATCTTCCATCCATCCATCCATCCATCCATCCATCCATCTAAAAGAAATCCCCTTATAATGAATAGTAGTGTCACTTTTCTTATAGTACGGTGAATTATTTTCATCCAGCATCAACCCTATTAGCCTAAATTATGTGCAAACATGGAGACTCTAATTGAAGAAATGAAGTAAGATAAATGTGCAAAGTCTCCGCTGGAGACAATTACCTGTTAAAATTTGATGTTTTACTATGTCATTAAAGTATCGCTTATCGACAAGAAAGTTGCGGGAGGACATAGTCAACATCAGTTAAACGGTTTCTGTCTCCCTTTCACTGTAACTCAATTAGCACTGATAACACATTTAATTATTTTTAAAGTCATTATATGGGAGTTTGTGATAACACTGTATGGTTTATTTTTTAGAAACGAGGATAACTTTTATCGTTATCTGGACCTTTAGCAGTGTCAATAGAAAATAATGGCTGACTAAAATATAACTTCTCGTATGCATTTATTTTATGTTTTTAATTAAATCATACCGTAAACATCATCAAATGTTTACTTTGTATTGCTTGATTACAAGAAAGCACATCTTTTATATAAATTTATAAAAATTGAAATTAATAGTCAAGTTCCCACACATCTCATGTGAACTGCATAAACTGTATATTATTGCATATGCAGTCAAAAGAAAATTATTCACTTTCCCAACTCAGAACACGTATAGTCTACGATATTCTACAAATGTTGAAATGTGTGGTAATATTTCGCTCACAAAAATATCTTTGCTACTCACTTTTAGACAGAGATATGCATTAAGTCGAAGTTAATATAATCTCTTTAAATTTGTTCTTTTCTCTGAACAAAACAATATTCTGGTATGTAAATTATTAACTTTAATGAATATTCGGGAATATAATATTTTTAAGAGTTTGGTTAACTATATCATCTTGCATAGAAATAATTTTGTTTCTTTTTTATCGTCGAAGAGAAGTTGTTTCGCTTGCACTTTGATTTTATAAACATTAACATGAAATTCACCTCACTAGGAAAATTAATGTTGAATAACAACGCAAAGTATAGGCAAATTTGGATTATATTTCAGGTCAAAACTTGCCTTTTTAGAAAATACCAATTGCAAATCAACTTTTCAATTACCAGAACCATATTGAAGAAAATAAGATGTAAAGTCACGCATTGATTCGTCGTTTTTGATCTCTTTTGACATCGAGTTAAAAGTCTTAGATATCTGACAGGGAACTGCTAAAAGTAAATTTTTTTAATTGTTATGTTTGGAGATTTAAGCAGGTGATATCTCCCTAAACCTGAGCACTGAAGATAATACTTTACATAAAATTGCATGGCAGTGGTTGTTGGGTTTACGGCCATTCTAACTCACAAGCTTACTTTGATGTCATAAAGAAACCCCCAAACTCCTATTAAAACATTTAATACCAGAATGAACGACTGTAACATTTAAAGGCTAACAAAAACAGGAAAATATTGAAAGTTTCCTTTTTGGTCAGCGGTATGAATTATGTGTTTTCTTTTGTATCCATCACTAATGCGTCCGCACGTTTTACTGACCAAAGTTATTTGCAAGACTAACGAATTTGTTATATTTCTTAATATCTGTTTCCTATTTTCGTGAGTGAGTGTTAATTAATGCTCGCAGATTCTTCATTGTCGAAGCTTCAACGGCAACTCACTGCCGCACACGCTTTTCAGGTCAGTAGGCGTAATATAAGGGTAATGCGTATAATTAGGCTTATGCGTATAAGTAGGGTTGCGGGTATAGTTAGGGTTTTTATACAATCATTTAATCATTCGAGTACACCGAAGGGTCTTCTTTACTATATTTAGTTTCTATCATAAATTTTAGGGGGATTTTATTTCTTGAAGTACTTTCTCCACTTTAATCAAGATAAAGGTTGATTGTAATATGGAATGGCGTACCCATCACGCACGATTTTTAGAAAACGGTGTACATAATAATATTTTTTTATTTATGATCTCATGTCCACTGCCCGCTTTCTGTCCATGTATATTAAAATGAAGTCGGGGGATAAAGAGAGATAACTTCCTTGCCCAAGGACATACTACGGTAGTCAACCCAGGTTGATCCAGCAAGTTAACCACCGATCCACCGAGGCTCATGCTTACGATAAGTTGCTATCTGAATGAAGTATAACATGACAGAGAAACACATGTAGGGGCCATATTGTTTTGTCTTATGAATGCTTTACAATTATTCTATCAAAAATTGAATTATGATTTGGAATTATAGTGAATTCATACAAGAACATTTTTGGATTATAGTATTGTGATATTCAGGCCATTGTTGCGTTATCACGTTCGAGATTACAGTCATATCAACACATTCAATATTGGAACTTATTTGGAATGCTGCTGGAATTTAGTTAGAACTTTATACATTTGGAATTGTGTGATTTAATTCACGATACTGTATTTTTTTTCTAAATTTTTACCTTGCATTTTTTGGGAATTAAATTATTTGTTGAATTTTGGTTTGTTGGTTCTCAATTTTTTCTGTTAATTAGCTAAAGATCATAAAGTCGTAACAATGATTGAACTAAGTTTTATCTTGGCATATATATCTATATACTAAAACTGTTATCATGCTCACATTTTAAATGAGTTTGACCAAAAACATACCAACATACCCCCCCAACCTCGATTGTTTGCACACACAGGCACACGCACGAAAGTCAATAAAACCTCCAGTTTTTATCTTTTTTGCCCCAATAATTACTAAAAATATAAAAATAATAGTGCAAACCTACGTAGCACAAAATAATGGAACAACCCCCAAGCTCGCCTCCATTGTTTTTCAATAAACCCTTTCAAATCGACTATAAAAGAATCACAATTTGTCTGTCAGGATTTGGATGTCAGAAAAACATAATTGACTTCTGGTGACTTTGGACAAGGATTAGAGCTGCTTTTCTTTTAAAGAAATGATCCCAGGTACCGTAAATTAAGTAACTATTTACATATGAAGTTGAGTATAGACATTTAGTATAGTTTAATTTTCAATAATATTCCTAAAAGAAACTGGTTTTTATCCACTTTATACACAGTATAACCACACCAGATTCCTTTTGTAAACTGTGATTATTTTTTGTCTTTTTAATTGGCTGTCATCATTTAGTTTGTTACTGAACGATGTGTATGAGTTTGATTCTTATTAAACCGCTTCCTATCACGCCACCATGTGAATACTTACATCTTTAAAAAAAAACCACAAATAACATGGCGATGCAATTACCGAAATAAAATACAGGACATTTATAGCATTTTCCAAGGTCAAAGTCCTCAAGAATATAATTTCTTTCAAGAAAGGTATTCAGCAATTTATCGTTTTTATTCAACAAAGAATAACTTCATGTTAAAGAGTCAAGCTGGCTTATAAATCTGATCCAACAGTCTTCAAAAAGCGCAAGCAGATCCGGGTCTATGCAGTTTCTTAGGACTTATAAGTAGCACAAACAGCATAGGCCCTAATCTGCCATCTTTTACTGGTCTATTAGACGAGTCGTATATGCAGGTGTGGACGGTGATTATCCCTATATAGTCAGTAAAATCTTTGGCTATTCTTATCCAGTTGAAATGTTAGTATCGTTTCTGTATATCGGTAATCGTATTAATAAAACAGTGTGTAATAACATTTTGTACTAAAAGCGTTTCATAACGTTTTATGCTAAAGATGTTTCATAACATTTTTTATGATGAGAGTGTTTCTCAGCATTTTGTATTAAAAGTGTTTCATAGCATTTTACGTTAACGGCGTTTTATAAACTGTATGCTAGCTGTTGCAACTACTATGATGTTTATGGCGATTTATGTCACATCATCTGTCACAATTTAATAAATTTATCATCACATGATTTACATTAGCTTAATACCTTTTCGTAAAATAATTATAAAGCCTTTCTCTAATCTTTCATATAAAATGATTCACAAGAAAAACTTATTGCACAGTATATTAACTGTAACTTAGTAGTATTTCTACTACTACTACTACTACTACTACTACTACAACTACTACTACAACTACTACTACTGCTGCTGCTGCTGGGGCTCCGAGTGGCCGAGTGGTCTAAAATGCTGACCGTTACGGATCACTGCCATCTCAACTCTGCGTGAGTTCGAGTCCAGACTCGGCTAATGTGGGTAAGTGAGAAAGCATGTCAGTAGCTTCACGTGGGTCGGTGGTTCTTCCCTGGTTGTTGTTGTTGTTGTGCTTAACGCAATTTCTCAGCACACGATAGTCTATTCATGGCGGCCAGTATTAATGGTGGAGGAAGAAACCGGGAAATCACCGGAAAGAACCACCGAACCACGAGAAGCTACTGGCAATCTTTCTCATATATCCACATTCGCCGAATCCTAGACTCGAACACACGCAGACAGAGGTGAGACGGTAGCGTTTTAGACCACTAAGCCACTCGGGGCCCCGTTCTTCCCTGGGTTTTCCAGTGTTCTTATTCCACCATTTATACTCTCCGATATGTGTAGCCTATCTTGTGCTGAAAATGGCGTTGAACCCTAGAACAATAACAACAACAACAACAACAATTACTACTACTACTACTACTACTACTACTACTACTACTACTACTACTACTACTACTACTACTACTACTACTACTACTACTACTACTACTTTGTAAAAATCAAGCATCATATTCCTGACAATAAATTTTAACGTTACAACCACCACCAGGTAACTGCTACAAGTTTTAAAAAAAATTACGTATTAATTTATAAACAATGAAGATGCAAAAGCATATAAAGCTGTTCCCGTTGTACTTAATTTTGAAGAGTGAATTTAATTTACTTTCTAAGTTAATTTAAAGATTTTCTGCCCACTATAACACTCGTGCTCAGAGTTAATTTGTTCGTTAAGACCATAATTGATAGCAATTACCTCGTTAGAGGTCGTGGCTGGAGCCAGCGGTTTTCGGAAAAGTTACCTCCGGGGGGCTGTCTGGTCGGGGAGATGGGCGTGGTTGGCCATATTCAATCCCTTGTTCCTCTCAGCAAGGGGGACAACCGGCCTTCAGCACCTGTACAGGGACTCCTCACACGGAAATCATTCAGATTTAATTGGGTTTTGTACCAGTACGGATTTTAAACAAACCTAAAAGAAGAGATGCTTTGTTAACGCTACTATGCTTAAATAACTTGTTAGTTTAGTCCGTAATGCGATAACTATGATTAACTGACAAAGATATAAAATTTCACAAGGATTCCGAGTCGTCCCAGACTGGTAGTTTGTCAGAACATTTAGATTCTGTAATGGGGAGGATTCTCGCTTCTTTGATCTTACTCTCCCAGGCTTTTTTTGAAAATATTTGCATGACCTTTATTGTAAAACAAGATCAATCTAGTTTTACATTGAAACATCTTGCACAAGTATTAAAGTACCTGTTTAAATTTGCACTATGAAATGACATTTACGTAAAATTCATAAAAAGGTGTTTAAACTGAAAGAAAGAGTCAAGCTCAACCTTATTGAGTAAAAAATCATAACGGAAGCAAGACCAAATTTACAGGACCAGGGTGACCCGCTGGCAGAGAATCCCGGCCGGTGGAATAACTGGTATGCTGGGTCGGATTACCAATTAAGCACATTAATCACGTGCTTAGTGCATCTGCCCAATAGGAGTACCATAAAAAATTCAAATTAATTGTTTATGATCAAACTCAATATATGACCATTTTGATATGTATGTAAGAGTATTTTGATTTAGAATGATGGACACAAAACAGGTATTTTCCCAAATGCTTAGCTTTTAATACTGTTTTTTTTTTAGTATCCCGTTTAGGGGGTTGGCGCACCATAATATGTTCAGTACTTAGGACATGGAAGGCTTATTATTATTTTATTATTATTGAAATAATAATAATAATAATAATAATAATAATAATAATAATAATAATAATAATAATAATAATAATAATAATAATAATAATAATAATAATAATACCAGTTGAAGTACTAAATCAAGAACTAATACCAAAAGTGGTACTCTTTAGAACAGTACGAATACTAAGGCAATCATTGACGTCTATGGATACAGGAACTGTCCAGATTCTACTTACACATAAATCTACCGTAATACGATCGCGAGAGACATTGTAATATTAATGGTCAATATTATCTTGAGTGGTGAGTATAGAAACCGTCACCTCGTGTAGATGGACACATGGAGAGCTAATTTTCATGGCATGACCCAATGTAATATCACTCCCATATTACTCTAATCTTAATGTTCACGATGTTTAAGAAATCATTGCGAGGTGGACGGTATGGAAGGAAATAAACGATTTTCCCAGAGAAGTTAAAATCTCGAATCGTCCGTTCTGTGGTATTTTTTATGTTTGTTCAACACGTGAATGGAGAACATAACGGTGGGATTAGACTTTAACGATTTTATCATTCGCGGAAATTTCCAGAACTTCATGTAAGATCTTGTAACGTCATGGACATGGTCAGAATTATATGGCCATAGTACACAATTAATTTTACTATATGGTCTCTACATTTGTTTCTCAGTACTGAACTTTCCACTGTGTGACAATCAATACAAATCATATGTTAATCTAAACTACCTTCAAAGATGACTTTACGGTTTAGTTCTTGTCAAGGGTTGACCTGCATTTTTTTTGAGAGGCTGAATTGTAAACATAACACCAGGCAACGGAACACAGATTTCACTTCCTGATCATCACCATGACCTTATTACTCAATGTGCACTGTCGCCGAAATACACACAGACAACCACACCATAACCTCACATTTTAAAGAATAATCAATTGCCTTTAAATCCTTACCAAGAATGCCAAAATCTAACTCTAGTATCACCACCAAATTTAGACCGGAAAAAGTGATCTAAAAATAGACTGGAACTACATTCGTGGGTACTGAACCGGATTTTATTAATTGTGTCCTGATTCCTGAAAGGGTCAATGTTTTTGTCAAACTTTTATATTTGCATTTTATTTTGCATGCCACTACTCTTTCAACTTCATACATAAAGTCTTTTGAAATTTCCTTGCAAGCAAGACATGTGACAGCTGTCAGAAAGTGTGTAGTGCTGGTGTTCTATAGGGTGCAATTTGAGGTCCAATTGTTCTTAAGAAACCAAAACTAAATTTGCTATATCTTCCTTAATTATAGAAATTTTTCAATGCAGTAAAAACCTAATTGTAATACTTGATAAGGCCTGTCTGAAAATAGTCTTAAAATTAAAAATTATTGATATATTAAATTTTAATGGAAATTTTAAAAAATATATAAATTTTAAAAACTTTTGATTTTACAAAAAATAAATTTTCATACAAGTTATGACATTCAGTTTCACAAATTTAAGGCAGCAATGCTGATTAATGAATGGTCTTTAAAACAAATGGTAGTTTAGGTCTGTACAACTGATAATATTAATCCCAGGGCTACTGAAGCATGATAGCTCACAGTGATTTTGACAGCAAATTGCAACATGCCTATCCAGATGCATATAGGTGTACATACTAAAGAAACAATGACAGGTACTATGTTCCACATTTATTGTTTCAGGTACTTGGACAGTTGTTTGTATAACTAATATCCCACTGAAATTTAAAGTTTTGATGGGACCACTACCATGTTTTATAGCAAATATACATTACATTTTAATGCCGATAACTACAAAAGTCAACAATGCAATATGAAAATACAGTTTCACCTTACTGAAAAAAGATGCGAATTTCTCTCATGAAGATCTAAGCCATGTCTTTGAGATGCTGTATATCAGTGTACTGATATGAACTCATCTTGGTCACTTATAGCAGCACACTGCACATGTCCTTATGAGACCTTGCTATCACCATTGGACTACTGGAGAGCTTCCAAATTGATCCAACTCTAATACTTTGTTCCAGATACCAGACTAGACCTGAAAATATATAACATGTTTCACTTAATTGTAAAAAAGGAAGATGTAGGCAAATGAAGTTAAAATGTGTTAGATATGGTGATTTCAAAATAACATTCAGGTTGCAAATATGGTTAAAAAAGGTAGACTTGATAGAGTGACACTCAAAGATGTGAAGCAATGGGCATGTATTAAAGAGACAAATGCATCCTAAAAATAGATGAAGTTTCTACAAGCATATTTAGCCATTTACAGGTTAAATAACTAATCAGGTAGAGTATGTATCATAAAGTTTAAGGCAATGTTGGAACGGTGAGGTTTGATCATTGGTGCAAACATTGATACATACCAGTATAGTGGAAAGTCAAATGACAATGTACCAAATTAAAATTTATTACTATATGCAATCCTATTCATGAAGGAAAAACAATTTTAGATATTGTGAGTGAATATAGCAAAATGTGGCCACACAGATCAACTATAGGTACCAATAGATCCTATATCATCAACTAAATGTGAAATTTTCATCCCGAAAACTTGTAAACAAGGATGGATATTTGCATGTGTGGGACATATGCAATGTACTTGTTAAAATCACATGTGCAAACATGATTCAAATAATCTGTTTGAACATTTTTAGTCTATTTTTAAGAGTCTTGGCTACCAAGTTATTAAGTTCAATGATTCAATGATTCAATCAGCTGATGCTGCAATACCACCCTCTGTCAAAGTACTAAATTGAAATGTGTTACCATACAGAGGCATATTCATGATGAAAATAACATCTTGGGATATTTTAAGTGCACACAGTCAAAACTGAGCCTTACAGATTCACTTTAGGTACCATGTCAGCCTAACAATGTCAACTTTTGATTCCAAACATTACAAAATATATGCATATTTGTTCATGTCAGCTATGTAACCATGTTAGGATCAGTTGTAGAAAGTTAAATTCAAATAATCTATTTGAATATTACTTATGTAATCTTTAAAGTGTCAGATAACAAATATTATTAGTCATTAATAATGCATAAAGCAAAATGGATCATGAGAATTCCCATAATATCATCTGGGCTACAATGTCGCACTACATCAATCAACATCTTAAAGAAACTGAATACTAAAATGGAATGCATTCTGTGTTCAACTTACATCATTTTGCTGTTTTCTTACATGCAATGGTAAATATACCTGGGTAAAGTATATTTTACCCCTCTGACCTGTATTTCATTCTCTGACAGCTTAATATGATTTTGTAGAGAACTTGAACAGGTTCTAGTATAAAGTCTTCATCTTTGTCCTCTCACTAAATACCCTATAACTATGGTTATAAACAATTACTGATAGCTATACAAGCAGATATGTGTTACTCAGGAAGTCACTCCATCATAAACACATAAATTAACTGTTTGAACCCCAAATAAATAGTTTCAATGACCTAAAGGTACAAAGCAAATTAGAATTTTGTCTTCATGTATTTTAAATGAGGGTCTCATTTTGACTAATAAAGATATTTTCTCTGATCAAATTTGACAAATATCCATCATTTGAGCTTGTATATGGTGTAGGAGTATATATATATGCTGATATCATTTAATATCATTCCCAAAAAATATTATATATGCGTATACTTGGTGGACATTTTTTATTTTTTAATTGTTTTTTTAAATTTCATTTAAATTTTAAAAATCAAAATTATGTTTTTACTTTTAATTTCATTTAAAGTCAATATACATAACATATTAAAATTTCATGTATATGTCATTAATAATAAAAAATTTATATCAGTTTCAAGTTTTTACTGACAGGCCATAGTACACAATTAATTTTACTATATGGTCTCTACATTTGTTTCTCAGTACTGAACTTTCCACTGTGTGACAATCAATACAAATCATATGTTAATTTAAACTACCTTCAAAGATGACTTTACGGTTTAGTTCTTGTCAAGGGTTGACCTGCTTTTTTTTGAGAGGCTGAATTGTAAACAAAACACCAGGCAACGGAACACAGATTTCACTTCCGGATCATCACCATGACCTTATTACTCAATGTGCACTGTCGCCGAAATACACACAGACAACCACACCATAAGCTCACATTTTAAAGAATAATCGATTGCCTTTAAATCCTTACCAAGAATGCCAAAATCTAACTCTAGTATCACCACCAAATTTAGACCGGAAAAAGTGATCTAAAAATAGACTGGAACTACATTCGTGGGTACTGAATGTACTATTAGTAAATTTGTCATACCCAATGGCACGTGAAATATAGCACTGATAAGCAAAGCGTAGGCCAACCTATTATATAGCAAGCAATGTACTATATGTCACCACAAGTTTATAAATATTGTCGAAAGCCATGGGAGATAATCTGCTACTCTCCTTCATCACCCGTGGCTGCTCCTACGGGCATTTCCTCGTTTTTCATTAGTACGTATAAATAAAATACGTCATTAACAACACAATGTAGCAATCTCACATCAAATAATGCGCATATTGTATTACTCAATAAGTGACTTTACTTGAAAAAGAAACTTTCATTGGCTCTTTCATGTTGAGCCACAAATATCGAGAAAAACATACTCATGCATGCAGCGATTAGCTAAACAGTCTTATACATGTTCACAAAAATCGAGGAAATCCATGAACAAGCCGCCACTGATAATGAAGAAGCATAGCGGAGTATCGCTCGTGGCTTGTGAGAATAATTTAAAGTAAGAGTGGTTGCAAGCTACTTACAAAATCCAATGACCGTCTAACAGACTGGTTTCTAGTCGCATATGCCGACTTTGCGCCAAACTGTTTTTCAAAGCATGGGCATTAGGTAGAAGTGGCAAGAAATCAATGCATTAAACTTGTCTGCTTGTCTCCTTACCTTACTTCCTTTCCCGAGCAAGCAAGTTGAGAATATCAGTTGAATACTTGTCATTCCATCGGAAAGTCTTTAAAAGAATTTAACAATCCTAATATAAATGCACACCAACTGAAATATTGTTATTCGTGAGTTATTTCCTCTGAAATACCGAATTTATGGAAAGCAGAGCCATCAAACATTTTTGCAAAGCAAAGCGACAGGCAATTCTCTAATGAATAAGTCAACCCATATATCAGACAGTTTTTTTTATTATTTTATTCTCTGAAATGAACGTACGCTAGGTGAGTATTATTATATTATTCCTGTCCTTTCGTGTGCGCCTTTTTGTCCCGTGATGAATATATTCCACTATGACATAGTTCTGCAAGATGCAAAAGCATAATTATTAACAACCTTTGAAATAGAAACCAATAAATGTGTTATTAAAGGCACGAGATCAATCTTTGTATATTATTAAAGGCACGAGATCATGCTTTGTATATTATTAAAGGTACGAGATCAAACTTTGCATATTATTAAAGGTACGAGATCAAACTTTGCATATTATTAAAGGCACGAGATCAAGCTTTGTATATTATTAAAGGCACGAGATCAAGCTTTGTATATTATTAAAGGCACGAGTTCAAACTTTGTATATTATTAAAGGCACGAGTTCAAACTTTGTATATTATTAAAGGTACGAGATCAAGCTTTGTATATTATTAAAGGTACGAGATCAAGCTTTATATATTATTTAAGGCACGAGATCAAGCTAAGAATATTATAAATGGCACGATATCAAACTACATATATATATATATATATATATATATATATATATATATATATATATATATATATATATATATATATATATATATATATATATATATATATATTAAAGGCACAAGATCAAAATATGTATATTATTAAAGACACAAGATCAATCTATGTTTGTGAGAAACACATCGCCTTCACTGGAAGATTGTCACTAACCAATTATTCTAATAATATTTCCATCTCAACGCAGCGAGCAGTTTTTGAACGTTAAATCATTTTAAAATTATGATGTCTTTGCTCCATGGCTATTTCTTCTGAGCAAATCATACAGTAACTGTAATGTAAAGTAATACAATTAAGTCAAGTAGGATTGGTTTGATAAAAATTGACTATGTGATAGCCAAGTTCATTTCCGCCCATCAACGGAGCTAATATCACTATTCTGAATTTAATAGCTGAGAATAACTTCCAAAAATTAGTTAGCAGGTTCTTCGGGGCGTCTGAATAAGTGTAATCAATAATTTGGTGACAGCAAGAGCTAGTTTATGTCTGTAATAAAGAAGATACTAAATTCATGATAAAATCTCAAAACAAAATTAAAATCCAGGTAGATGTATATTCAAAAAGGCAAGAAGACTGTTTTGTTTACCCTCTCTACTGGGGCATTTCATCAAAATGGGTGGGAAAGTTTATGAGATTTAAGCAAGAAATGCTTTCTGTATAGTACATATAATCTTTATATTGGAACAGACATTGAAGGTTTTTCTTTACTTTAGATTCTGATCGAGTTTGCAGCGGCTATTTTGTTTTTGAAACATGAACGTTAGATCTCCGTGTAAGCATCATTACATAACTCTACATTATAAGAGTCGTCAACAATCTAATATCTTGCTACTGTTCGCAAGTAAGATTTAACTTTTGTATCTTAAAAAGAAATATTTGCTATATCGTTTAGGAAATTATATAAAATAATGCATTGTACAACAATGAGTTAAGCATATAATCACTCTTATAAAATAATAATAATTAATAATAATAATAATAATAATAATAATAATAATAATAATAATAATAATAATAATAATAATAATAATAATAATAATAATAATAATAATAATAATAATAATAATAATAAATTATTGCAAAGTTTTAAGCCATGTAAATTTTAAATACTTAGCAAACATGAGATAGTAAATAAAAGGTTGTGTTTACGGCTGATTGTTAATCAAGATCAAAATGCATTTTTCCCCATACCGGATCCTCAAGACTAACTTTAGACATAATCCTTTCGCTTTCGATATTTAAAGAATGCGTCCCTAAATATCTAAAGCTTCTTTTACTTTTGACATTTTAATAAACCTTGGTTTGGTCACAGTTTCACAGGTACTATAAGCGGGCTTGATGTTGAAAAAAAAAAGCAATAAGTGGAAGGAAAAAAGTTATACCGAGTGAAAAAAATACTTCAGATTACCCCCATAACGCTCTCTGACATAGAACCATGTCTATCATACTATACAATAGACATGGAAAGTATTAGTTAGTATGGGATAGAGGACTACGTTAATGAATATGCAATTCATTCATACTTTCCTCACATACTTATTTAGTTATCATTAATGCACAAAAATAAACAGCAATACATTAAGTAAAATGCTGATAACTGAATTTGAGACATGTACATTATAAACATAAATAAATTTGTTTAAAAAAATATTTTAACATCTTAATTGAACATTCAATGCCAAGTGAAGATTTGACAATGGACATTGACATAGCTTTAGCCAATTTATTTATTTTCTTTTGGGCAGCGAGATAGCATTATGAATTCAGAATGGTTATCACCTCTGTTATATAACCGTAATATCAATGTACTTTGGATGTTGTAGAACCTCTATCTGTTCATTGTATTTCTTTAGCATGTTGACATGGCATAGTTTCCTTTTGGTTCCTATCTGAACTCTGTAATCGCATCTATAATTGCATAGACTAATGGATTCTGTAACTATATATGGACCTTCCAACATAATAATGGACGATTAGGATTTGTGTACCTTAACACCAATACCTTATCACCTGGCTTTAGGCACTTGAAAGTAGCTCGTTTACCATAAGTCTTATGCGTCTTATGCTAACCTGCGGTTTTGGTAAAAGATCTCTGAGCCAGCTCGTATATTTCTTCCAAACCACTACTCAGGTCTATTACATTCTGCGCTGTAATTTTAACTTTCTTTCCTTTATTTCGACCGATCCAAAGTTCCTAAAGAATTTACATTAAACCTCGCAATAGGGTAATGGAGTAATTCCAGTGTTCTCATTTGAAACTCTTCGATAGACAAATAGCATTGCCGGAAGATAGTGGGTCGCTCTTGCCTCAAAGTGGCATTCAACTGCTCCACTCGATTATTTGTCGAAGCATGATAAGAATTGCTGTTGGATAGATAGTAGCCACGTGATTTCTTTCATTAGATCAGACTGGGCCCTTTTATCATTGAGTATTTCCTCGGGGATTACAGCTCTAGAAAACATGTTACTCAACACAATAGCCACAGTGGTAGTGTGTATATGGCGTAAGGCTACTGCTTCCGGATATTGAGTTGCTAAATGTAGCCTTGTCAGTCTGTAACGGTGTCCGTCCTAGGTAACGGAGTGAACTGGACCTATTAGGTCGTTGGCCACTCGCTTGAAAGGAGCGTTAATTTCTGATTTTTGTTCTAGTGGGGCTAGTGGAATGCAGCCTTTATCGACTATTTTCTTATTTTTGGTAAATGTCACACGAGGCACACTATCGTTTAACATGCAACCACTAAAGGCCAATGGAATGGTTGTAATACCCTAGCGAGAGTTTGTTTTACACCTAAATGTACACTCATCATACAGTCTATTCAGAACAGTAGATCGTAAACAAACAGGTACTTCTAATTGTGAACTTCACTCATTCGTTCGTTTATTCATGAAAAGAAGACGGTTTCTGCAGCTGGTAGTTTATTACGTGCCAGCTTTGCAGCAATGATCACAGTCTCATCTACGCCTTCAATATTGCATTAGATAAGATTCGCATTGGGGTTAACGGTTACACAAACGTTTATTTTACCCTTGAAATAAAACCCTATCTACCGATATTTCTGATGCTGGGAATTTTTCAACAGTACCTGAGAACATGACACAAAAGATCGTATCTCCAGTATATTCATTAGAATGCACTAATGATTTGCGTATCCACACTGCGGTACACTTAGTGTCTCTTAAAACACTGACAGTCTTGGTCCCTACTTTACACTTGGAAGTGGTGAGTGAAACCAACTTGTTTCTTTGCTACAAGCACGGGTAAATAATGGCCACAATCTAATGACGCTTTCTTTTTCATTTTGATTCGCTCACACTCAAAGCATTCATCACATGACCTATCCTAATTGCAGCGATAGCAATAACTGTTCTTTTTACAGTCCCTGGCAAAATGTCCTGGTTGATTGCAATTCCAACAATATATTCGAGCTGGAACTGTACTTAACAGCCTTCTTTGTTTGACTGTAAGATGTTGTAGGTCTGAATGGGGTAGAGATGAGAGGTTATCGAAGAATCCTGAAAATCTCATACTCATGCGACATCTGTAATGAGGAGGTACGCATTACAATCCAAGATGCAACTGTACCGCGTGAAGATCTGCTCACAACCGTAATGAAACGCAAAGTAAGATATGGTCATATCTCACGCTCATCTGGCCTGCCAAAGACGATCCAACAAGGCACAGTGGAGAAAAAAGAAGAAAAGTCAGACATAAGAAGAGATAGGAAGATAGCCTCAAAGAGTGGACAGGTATTGACTTTGCAATGTCCGAAAGAGTCGAGAACAAGAGGAAATGGAGAGAAACTGTAGCAATGTCGTCATTGGCTTGGCGCCCTACAACCGTGCCAGGTTACGGAAGAAATGAATAAGAACTGCACACATAGACAGGAAGACATACGTATACGCATCCATGCATATAAATATCATTCCATTTATCCAATACGCATGTGTGCTTACATATTTATACATACAAAAGTGCAATTAAGCAGTCATACAAGGATATAAAAACGCAGAAAACTAACCGATTTCATTCATTGATTTATAGTTTCTAACTTGACCGCCACAAAGCGGTCCCGAAATCTGTCACTTTCTTCGTATTTTAGACGTATTGGAACCTCAGCACTTACACGACATCCACATTTGCGTAGGCGGCTATGTGATGTTTACACAACCGGTGTGCAATCAGAACATCGTCAGTCTTTTCCATCAAGAAATTTTACAACCTGAGGGAAATGGTTGAGCGATGTTCAGATCGAACATGAGTGATGCAGTTCATACAATCGGAACATCATCTCTTTTCAGTCACATCGTGAAAGAAACATCAGATGAAATTTGAGAATCAAAAGGAGACAAGTCACAATCGAAACATTCTCGGCCTTTGCTATCGTAACATAGGTGGTGCATCCGCCGTTGCACCAAACACATTAAATTGATCATAAGGTCCCGATAATTCAGTACTTTTATTCTGTTTTATTTTGTTTAGAAAATATTCGAATTAGACTTTGCCTACATTGGATGCAGACGGCAAAGTGTTTACCATCTATGTATCAAATTTCTATTTAGGTATTATGGATTACCAAATAAAAGCAATAATTATTTACTTAATTTTACGCTTTGCAAAAACACATATTAACACACTTTTTGGAAAGAATTGTGTTTAGTTTAAAGTTACTTACAAGCGATTGACTTCAGCATGTCATGAAAATTAAAAGATAATTTAATGTTTTTAACAGGTACACGTGACCTCAGAGTTGGTCGGCGTAGGGATAATATTGGACAGTAAATCTCCAGATAGGAGAGAAGCTTAGTTAGTGACTATGGCTATGGCGCAAGAGTGGCTATGCATGTGCAGACATGACATTCACCTCTTCACTGAAATGGAATTTTCTAACATTAGGAAAATGTCAGCTAACAAGCTGCTAGTTTACAGGCGCCTCGTTAGCATGGAAAACTTCCGTTTGGTTAACAAATCGAAGAGGTCGTTGTTGTTCATGGACATAACCCGCCATTTGTTTTCAGCTAATGGACGCCAAAATAACTGGTGGAAGAAGAACCCGAGAAAATCACAGGATGAACCACGGACCCATGGGAAGCTACTGACAAGCATTCTCACATACCCACAAAGGCCAAACCAGAGACTCGAACCCAATCAGACAGAGATGAGAAAGCAGTGATCGGCAAAGGTATGCGATTGAGACTAATCGGCCTCCCGGTCCACGAAACTAAAAAAAAATGTGACAATGTTAAGGACCGTTTGGTATCAGTTGAGTTAGAAATTATAAATCGATGAATAGAATGAGTAAGTTTGGTAAATTTTGTGCATCATTGTTGCTTTTCTTTTTTAAAATCGGTGGGGTGGGGTACTACCAAATTATAATATGAAACTATTGCAAACTTTAAATTATTTCTGGGCATTTAATCAGCGATATTTATATGTGAAAGCATCATTTGCTGGCAGATAAGGCTTGGGTTTGTTAAGACATCTCAATTTGAAGGACACGCTATGCTTAACACGTTCCCAATTCATGATTGGAATGGAATGATAAAAGTTGTATATTACTTCTTTTTAAGTACTTGTTTAATTTGTATATTTTACATCGCCACACTTGGGAAACCTAAATTTCATTCACGGAATTTACAGTGAGGAACATTATTTAAATTGATGAGATAAATTGATGTTTCTCCATCTCTTATTAGCGATCAAAATGTTTTTCTATTATCAAGCAACCAAACAAAGATATTTAATTTTGTAATTGCATCACATACAGTCAAGAAATTGTTCGTGCGAGCGGCAGATCTCGGCCAATGCAAGTTGTTAGGAGTAGACAGTTAAGAATGCAGTATAGACCATGATAAGCCGGTACATTGTACGATGGCAGATCAGAGTTTATGCTATCTGCAGTCGGACTCAGCTTATAAGGGAACATATATGGTAGTTCCTTTTTGCAGACGAACACCTCTGTTCACGTTGTGGTAATCACTAAACTATTGAAGGTCTGAGCTTCCGGATTCAAGATGCATCCACTCCCTAAATCAATCAATCTAATATGACAAATGTGTTCTTTCTAATTCATAGCATTTTAAAATGATTACACTTCCAGTTAATCCACTTAGATCGTCCATGTATGCTTCCTTCGATGTTAGGGAATCGCGGTATTTCAGATTCAGTAACGGGATGGGTTTTAACTCGACACTCGTTTTCCCCAGGCTGTTAATATATGCCCCGTTATCCACGTTGCAATTCTAATATGCCCCGTTATCCACGTTACAATTCTAACATCTTCAGGACATGATATAAGTGGCTGGTGTTCAATGTTAACATCTCACGGCACGTGTGGGATAGAAAAAATAACTTTCTGAGTTTTTGTGATTTCCACAACTAATATCTTCAATCTAGGTATTGTGGGATTGTAGATTACATGCAAGATTTTTTTTGCTAGAGAAACTACATCTCCGAAATTGACTGCTCCAATTAGTACTGTCAATTTTAAATGTCATTACAACTTTATGAAAAATTGTACTTACTTCAAATTATAGTCAATACATATAGTTTATTTTGTTCAACCGACATGACCGCTCCGGGGTCGAAGTGGTTAGAATGTAAACCTCGGATGCTTGAGGCAGCTGGTTTGAACCCTGGACAAGTTATACCAAAGACTTATTTAAAAAATGGTACTAGCAGCTGGATCGCTTGGCAATCAGCATTAAGAAGTTAGTGTTAGGACTGGATGGTCTGGTGTGAGAATAATATGCCTGAGTTTGGCATGATACCACATATCTGCGGCATGATGCCTCAATGCCAGACATCAATATAAACTGTCACACTTCAGATACCGTAGCGATATGTCTGAAATACTGATAAAGCTACGTTAAAATCCACAACACACACACACACTGTTCAATTCACAAGATAAAGCCAGATAAGAAGCTAATTATGAATAAAAATACGTTCTCGTTTGTAATTTGCATACAAGGGTCCCATTTTGGGACTACTTTGTTATCATACAAATGTTCAGTGCACTCGTTATTACTATGTAACGACCTAGCTGGAGACAAGGTTGTGATCATTCCAGTTGTAACTGATAAGCCTTCTGTGGATGGCAATGTTGATCCCGTTGAAAAAGAATTTCTTGATTTATACCCAGCTTGTGCAGCTACTAGACCTATGGCAAAGAATGATAATGATTTTAATGCCGAAAATATTCCTTTAGCTGACACATGTATTGTCAGGCATTTGATGAGGTCACTTTCACTCCTTGTTTGGATCAATCTAAAGGTATTAATCACAGTGATCCTATTTTAACTACTGATTCTCTTGTATCTAATCAAGGTGATTAACGACTCCCACTTGTCGTATAACAGGAAAAAGATCATATGATCTCTTGTTTGTTTAAGAGGGCCAATAATGAAACTGAAGCCAATGAAGTACCTGTCTGTTATTTCATTGAAAATGAGATTCTTATGAGAAATTGGTGACCTTCCGAGGTACATGCTGGTGGCGACAATGGTCAGTGAACTATCAGATTGTAGTTCCAAATTCTTACAGACAGGAAATATTTAGTTTGGCCCATGAAACTTCTCTGGCTTGTCATTTAGGGATAAATTAAATGTATCACAAGATGTTAACTCACTTTTATTGGCTAAAAAACCGAAAGTGATGCTTGTAAATTCTGTAGATCTTGTCATATGTGTCAAATGGTAGGAAAATCCAATCAGAAGATACCTAAAGCTCATCTGCAACCTATTCCTGCATTTGACAAACCCTTTAGCAGAATTATGGTAGATTGTGTTAGTTCCTTACCTAAGACCCAGTCAGGTTATCAATACTTGTTGACCATTATGTGTGCGTCAACAAGATTCCCAGAGTCAACTATTTTGAGGAATATTAAAATCAAACGTACAGTAAAAGCCTTGATAAAGCTTTTTCCTTAATTTTTCCTTCCCAAACCTGTTGAATCTGATCAAAGGTCAAATTTTATGTATGGAATTTTTCAGCTAGTTATGCTTGAATTTGGCACTTAGCTATTCAAGTTAAAAATGAAATCATGGTTTCACAGAAATTCAATGGAAAGAACTTTGGGTCTTGTAATAGAGTTCATTATTTCTTGCTCATTCTTCAAAATATTTTCTTTAAATTAGATTTTACGGACCATATAAATTAAAGAAAAAATGAACGAGTTAAATTATAATATTAGTACTCTGATCTATATAAATTAATGTTTTCAGATGTTCTTACAAGGACAAACAAAAGTTTTCATGGCGTTGAAATTGCAGATTCAAAACCTGTGAAACAACATCCATACAGGATTAACCCTATCAAACATGAATACTTGAAAAAGGAAATTCAGTATTTTGCTGGAGAAAGATTTCATAGTGACCATTAAAAGGGATTGGAGTTCACCTTGTATACTTGTTCCGAAACCAGATAAAACTTATCGTATGTACGCTGAAAATAGGAAGGTGAACAGTGTGACAAAAACAGATTCATTTCCATTACCAAAAATCGATGACTGATTTATTAATAAAATTGGAAATGCCAAGCACGTCACGAAATTTGACCGTCTGAAAAGTTTTTGGCAAATTCCACTTACGGAAAGGGCAAAAGAAATTTCGGCATTTCTGACTCCAGATGGACTCTATAAATATAAATGTAATGACATTGGGGACGAAGGGTTCTCCAAGTACATTTTAACGCTTGAAGAATATGATTACCTCTGGTGTAGATAATTGTGATGCTTATATTGATGATGTCATCATCTACACGACACCTGGATAGAACATTTAGCAACGATTCGGAAATTCTTTGACAGACTCAGTGATGCAAATTTGACAATCAACTTACCTAAACGTGAGTTTTGCCTCGCTTTTGTAACTTTTCTAGGACATATTCAAATCAAACTTATAAATGCTAAGGTCAAGTTTATCTCTGATTTCCATGTTCCTGTCAGTAAAAAGCAACTGATGATATTTTATTTTTAAGTATGGCTGGATATCATTGAATATTTTGTCTAAATTTTTCTAATATTGCTGAACCCCTGAAAAACTTATCAAGCAAGAAAAACAGGAGTCTTTGGGCTAAAAAAAATGTCAGGAGGTTTTCGATATGTTAAAAGTCATACTTAAAAGTTCTCCAGTTCTTACAGCTCCAAATTTCAGTTAATTAGTTAAATTATCTGTGGATGCAAGTGATGTTGGGGTTGGAGCATTATTGATTAAGGAAGATAAAATTGTGTTATCATCCAGTGTGCTATTTCTCGAAGAAGTTAAATAAGCAACAAAGAAATTACTCAATAATCGAGAATGAATGTTTGGTTTTAATATTGGTATTACAGCATTTTGAAGTTTAAATTAGTTCAGCTCCTTCTTCGGCTGTTTTGTTTTGTGATCATACTCCCGTTACTTTCATCGACAAGATAAAAACAAACATCAAATATTATAAAGGTGGAGTTCGTTTTTACAAGAATATAATCTTTACATCAGGCACATCAAGGGAAAAGACAACTTGATTGCAGATTCACTTTCCCGTGTATAGAAACATTACTTCATTTACATTTTGTATAATTCATAAGAATTTTCTTATGTAATTTTTGTTTTACCTCATGTATAATTTACTCATGGTAAAAAAAATACTTTATTAATAAATCTTTTATTTTCGTTATGGGGTAAGTGTTTTGTATATGTAATTCAATTACTTGTCTGTTAGGTTTAAATTTCTTTTTTGTTTTTGTTTAATTACGTTTTTTGTAATGAAAATTTTCACTGGATTTTACTATTTTTCAGAAAATCCAGTTCACTTTTAGTAAATAATACTGTTGCTACATTTTTATTTTTAGCCGACCATAACGATAAAGATTTATTTTCTTACTTCCTATTGTCTGTCTGAAAATAAGGATTCAGTGTTCTTGTGAAGAAGGACAGGACTGATCATTGACAAACAGACAGACATACAAACTTAGGAACTGTAGTGAAATCCAAGAGCATAAAGCAAACTAGGCAATAATAATATTAGCGTCTAGTTGTCTTTTACTCACCTAAACAAATGCATATAAAGGATGGTATTACTCTATCACTGCTATTGTTACTTGTAGGCTCGTACAAATGTAAGAAAAGAGTGAAGTGAACAAGCTATGTAAATTTTAACAAATAATTTATTTCCCTAGAAAACACAGTAAAAATAGAAAATATAACTTACAGTTTGTGAAAATAATCCAAAATTAATCCGAGAATTGAAAAACATAAGTCATATCACTAAACAGTCCTAATTGAATCCAGGTTCTAATCTCGACGAAGTTCCAATATGGAAGGCGATAATGTCAGATGAAGTAATACCGATGACGACAGTTCCTCGTTGAATTTTGTGAATCAAGAAAGATATTTTGGCTTTAGAATTCCAAATAGTTTCTACTGAATGTAATTGTCCAAGACTTTGACGAAGAAGCACTTAATTTCTAGAGAATATAAATTATTCTTAAATAACAAATAACTCAAAATTGGCAACAACAGAAAATAAATCTGAGCTCCTGAAGATATTTTTGACGACTGAATAAATTTAATACCAATTGGCTGTTTTAAGCCTGATTTTAGATGACATGATAGTTTATGTTACAGGCTATGTAATTTCCAAATTAAATATCACAATAAAGAAAATGCCATTTGTCACGTAGCTTAGAATAGACCTATCTAAAAATTCAGATTCTCACGCTAAAAATGAATAATAAAAAAGATGTTTACAATATTGGTAACACGTGGGCCGGACATGACCTTGGAAATAGCTAATCATTTTCACATAGTGTTAACGAATTTACGAACCAATGTCGGTTAAAAATAATGATAGAGTAACTGTTTCATTCTAATTAGCGCAAGCGTATTTTCTAAAAAGTGATTCAAATCCAATGAAAATTATCACTTCAATAAAATACAATGAAACAAAAAGAAAATAAAAAAGAATTTAAAACTAACACATGCAATTTAATTACATATTCATAACATTATTAAAGTAACTTTTACTGAGAGAAACTAATTTATATTTACTGAGATAAATTATAATTATAATATTTGCTGAGATAAATTGTATCTCAGCTAAGTGTTTGGGTCTTCTGGCGATTGTATGCTGCCCATATATCCTTTCTGAGATGTTCTTAATTTAAAATATAATGGTCACCTCAATACAAAAGGGACAACGTGCTAATGATTCTTGGGTTACTGAAAATCAAAGTGGGACGGCGCAGGTGTATACGCACTCGAAAATGGGGATTAAAAATTTCTCGTTAATGTATAAAATACTATATGTCATTTGTTATATTGGTCATTCTTTGATTCGCACTTTTGCTAATTTCGTTTTTTTCAGTTTGTGATTGAGAGTTGTTTGTTTAGTATATGAAAGTTTAGATGAACCGAAAGCTCGGCAGTTTATTTTTGAGAGTCAATTTTAAACTTCAAGATAATTGCCGATGATAGGCTTTAAATAACGAGACGGAAAGGAGCGTTTCTTCGATGATCACACGAGGTCGGGGAAATTAATCTATCGGAGATAAGCAGGAAAGGTCGAGAAAGGTCTTCTTTTTAGAGTGGTCAAAGGGAAAAAAGGAAATAATGTTTATATAAATTATTTTAATACTTATTTTAATATTATAATTTTATATTTTAATATATATATATATATATATATATATATATATATATATATATATATATATATATATATATATATATATATATATAAATTATTTTAATACTTATTTTAATATTATAATTTTATATATATATATATATATATATATATATATATATATATATATATATATATATATATATATATATATATATATATATATATATATATATATACTACAGACAGTACAACCAGGCTCTGAGCACAACTGTAAGCAAATTATATGAAATTTGATAAAATGTGATTTTGATCATCAGCTTTTGTAAATATGGTTTCAAGGTCAAATGTCATCGCTTACGTTTCCTTGCATATTTGCTTGCAGACATGCCAACTTGAACAAAACAAAAACTAACAGATTTCGTCCGACATGGTACAGTAAAAGACTTTCATCAGCAGTCTCTTGCGTAGAAAATTTTTTAAAGGTTTAAATGTAACAAATTTAATTTCTGCTTTTCAAATGGATGAGATTACATCACATGAAGAAATGTTATGAAAATTTACAAAAATATGGTACATGGATACATTGTAGATCTCAAACACATATCGGATTTATTTGGTAATCAGCCATGAGTGGTCTTGCATTCGGGTTAAAGGTCATGACTTATACTTTGGAATTACATGGCTCGTGAAAACAGTAATTTTAAGAGATTTAAATGGCTTGTGATAGAACTGAACTCAATTATTTTTATTATCTTGATAGCATCTCAGAAAAGTTAAACAACCTTACCTCCATGACCCATGATTCTCTATTTATACGTCACCCTGCTTGGAAAAGTGCCAAAACCTAAACAAAAATGGAAAGTTAGACTTCGAACTTGAGTGGATCTCCATGTTTCAGCCGATACAAGCATTGTGGGACCATCAATGGACTTTTTCTTAGTTATGGAGATTGAATGATCAGTGAGCAAACAAATATCGAGATCCATAATGGTGTGATATTTTAAAATGGCAATTAGCATTTTGAATTGAAACAATTAACTGTCTTGTACTGAAAGTCCGTGGGTGGAAATGTATTCGCAATCATAATGGTACCTCAATTAGCTCCTAATTACTAGTCCTGGAGAATCAGAGTACGGAATTTACACGTAGTGTTTACAGTCCATTACGGGGAAATGTAAGCAAACAAGCAACAAACAGAGTGACGTTATCAGTGATAAGCCATCAGTAATCAGATTCAGCAAACACAGTCATGAGCAGATTTATAGCATTCTCATGCCAATTTGTCTTGTATCTATCACTTTAGTTTTGGAAGTAATCTACGGATTCCGAATTCAGTCTATTTATAATATTCTCATTGGTAGTGTGGAGTCAAACACTAGACGAGAATGAATCTTTCTTTTGATGACTATAAATTACGTTTCTGGCTTAGTAGAAGAAAATATATTCTGTATGCATACGGTACGTGTGCGTTATGCATCTGGAATCGTCAGTAAAAGCTTGGTTGTTCTTGACTAAACCGGTGTTGAATAACTCTTAACTGCCACTTAAAAGCATCCATCTAGAGAACAAATATACCATTCATGGCTGAAACTTAATATCCAGTCTTTTATTAGCAGGATGATCGGTATGACTGAGAAGTTTGGTAATCTGCTTCGGAAAGAGACAAAATACATCATTTATTTCCTCTTCAAATTAAAGTTTCACCTGGCCTATTCATTCGATAAACAAAATATTGAGAACTGTCTCACATCCCTTTTGATATTATCATAAATTAATTAAAGCCATTAAGCTAAATTAATATTGACGTATGATGTCCTTCCTGATATCAATTTGTCGTCCAGTTTTGGTCTATATTAATGCCAATACGGCTAAACCCAACGCTACTGATTTTTCCTAAACATAAGTTTGCTATTTGAAGGAATTTTATTTATGATATATAATTCAAAGTTTTGCTAAGAAGAAACTCAGCCAATAAATTAAACCCGTATTTACCCATAAATCTCGATGAACTATGCTCAACTGCATTTTATGGTATCGAATATTGTCCATGCGTTATTATTTAGCATAACCAAGTTCGAAATTATGGTGCATGACTAATTTTGGCGCAGGTCACGTTATTTACCTTCGGTTTACCATTTTGCAATCCATTATTACATTTAGAACAACGATATGCAACCCTGTATAAGTCGAGTCCAATTATAAACTGCACAAACAGATATGGAGTCGCATAATGCGATATGGGTCTATGCAATCTTTTTCCTTCAGAAATCAGTAGAACAAATTATATAGACTTTGATCTGACGGCTCATGATCAAGATATATGCAAGTTGCAGCTGAATTCAACTTATAAGTGATTATATACGATAACTATTTCCAATATGAACAATGTCGTTCGAGATTTTCAATAGTATTACGACTAAGTGAAAGATAATCTGCAATGATTCAGTAGACTCGCATGCTTCAATCGTCTTTCATCTATGAAATCAATCAATGTAATTATATGCGGGCTTCATGACAATTTAAGGTCAAAAGTATTGATATGGTTCGTCGCTATTCCAATTTAAGTGCAATAAAACTATGATTTAATGATGCCTCGCCGCTCAGAAATATAAAAATGCAGGTCGCACCATTCTCGTTAGCACTATTGTACTACTTGCTAAGTTAGCTCATTTTCTTATAGGAAGACATATTTAAAGATAAATGATTTTGACAAGAAAAAGGAATCTGACCTGTATCTAAGAAGTAAATACTGCTGAAAAGTGAATCGTCTTTACTTATCATTTTGAAATTTTGTCGTATTATGTAAACCGAAACAGTTATTTACCCTTTAAAATTCTCAACCACAGGAAAGTCTAATTTTGGCAAAATGAAATATATGTAAAGAAAAATTGAGGCTGGAACTCGATAATGAACGCATGAGAGAAGATATATGATATTGTGTTTGTAGGAATAAAGTCGAGATATCCTAAACATACCTAACCAGTGCTTAATTTCTGTGAAACGTATTTGTTCAGAGAAAAGAAGAGGCCATGTGTAAATATTTATTGATTCTTTTGCATATAAAAATCAAAGATAACTAGGTAAAAACTTACAATGAAGATAAAAACAAAGCCTAAGAAAAAGGAAACGATATAATAATAATAATAATAATAATAATAATAATAATAATAATAATAATAATAATAATAATAATAATAATAATAATAATAATATTAATAATAATAATGTATTGCATTTGATAGGACAGATATACAGAATACATGGATGACAGTGAAGTTCTCTCGGTGAGCCATACTGCCTCAGGGCCATTGTTGTTGTTGTTGTTATTGTTGTTGTGGGAAATAACGCCATTTTCTCAGCATATGACAGGCTATGCATGTCCAATATATCATGTGGAGGTAGACGCGGGAAACTGACGGGAAGAACTACCAACCTAGGGGAAGTTACTGGCAAGCGCTTTATCACGTAACTACATAGGCTGAGCCAAAGACGAGACACACACAGACAATACTGAGTTGTTAGTGGTCGGTAAGATCGACTGCTTTAAACCACACGGAAGGTCCAGGTTCCCTGTCTCGTGATAGCACTATAAATGCAATGCGCTCACGTAAAGCCTCATATTAATTCATCTATTATTGACAAACCTGTGTTTGATGAATGGAGCTTAGTAACATATTAATACAATATACCTGGTCAAATTAATTGAATAATGGTATAATGCTCAAATAACATTAACAGACACGTTAGGATATAACTATTCATTTTTCTATTTAAGGTAAATATTTCATCAAATACTTTTATTTACCTGTACATCTTTATCACCGATAAACTCAAAATTGTTTTTCTTTTAAAAATAGGTCGTTTTAATAATTATCAAATTGTTTTCTCGGCATGGGTTTTATTATCACGAGAATATCCTCATATTGCTACATACTTTTTGCACGTGCTATAGTAAAAGAGTGATAAAGATGAATCCCAATCTTCATTTGTGAAAGAAATCAATTAGGCGTAAATTCATTTCACGGTATTTAATTGAAGCCTTCTTATTTATGTATGAATTATAGAAAGGCCTAATTATTTAGCTCAGGCCTTTGCGGCATTAAACTTAACGCTTCAGTTAATAGAGTTATTGAATATTAAAAATTCAATCAATATTCAAAATTGAACCTGATTCAGGATACTGCAAATGTAATTAAACAGGTAGTAACAAAGCAAGCAGAATTTCATAAGAAATTTAATAATTATGAAAAAATAAATAGATAATAAACAATACATTGATTAATAAATTAAAAACGGATTAATTAGTTCGATTTTCAGAAGGGATTCTTTGACCTATATTAGTCTATTCTTTCTCCATGTAAAATTCACTTCGTATTATGAAACATCCTCTTACAGGATCCATGGATAATAATTTCTGCATAGTTATGTATATATTTGAAATTGATGATGATGATGATGATGATGATGATAACGATGATGATGATGATAATAATAAAACTACTACTACTACTACTACTACTACTACTACTACTACTACTACTACTACTACTACTAATAATAATAATAATAATAATAATAATAATAATAATAATAATAATAATAATAATAATAATAAAAACTTTTATATGACTTGATTTCTGTCTGAGGATTCCAAAATGACTGTGTATTTAGATCAAATATAATTACTGTGAGTGTGACTGATACGCATAAATGACTAGTTGCATCGATTCTCATTTAGGGACAAACACAATTTTCTAATCTGTTTGATTTTAAATAAATAAATAAATAAATATATATATATATATATATATATATATATATATATATATATATATATATATATATATATATATATATATATATATATATATATATATATATATATATTGCGTGCTTGACCTTTGTCCAAGATTGATTTTTGACTTATAGCTTGTATAACTTTACTCATTTTTTTTAAAAGATGTTTAATTCAATTTGAGTTCAAAGCCTAACCTTTTTTTTAAAAAAAAAAAAACTTCGACTATTTTGGAAGAGAACTTATGACCCACATCATGGTCATTTTAGTGTGTCCTAGGTCAAGTGATTTTAGTATATATAAATGAGGTAAACAAAATAATTCATTGATGTTTTAGGTTCAGTCTGTGGAATCATTTACTGTTGTATTCAAATATAATTTGAGACGAATCTTTTATTTAATGATTCATTATAATTGCCAAGTGTTCATTAACATTTGGACTGAAACACTGCTTTTGGATTATTATTACGAATTCATTCAACGGCACACTGGATTGTATCAATATAAGATAACAATAATGTTGGTACATGAACCTATTCAAGACTATTGGTATATCAGCACATTCAGCTCATGGGAATTATGTTTAGTAGGAAATTATTTCTTTAGCTGAAACATTAATTGGTCAGTCTTTTATGGGGTCACGTTTGCTCATGGTATTGATCAATTATTGTATAACCACAATGTTCCTCTTTTATTACTTCGCATTCTTTCTATTATAATCAGGGTGAAAGAGACAATCATTTGTTGTCGAAGAGAAACAAGATCCTAAGATTTATTGTTTGTTTTAAAAGGAAACTAGAGAAACTGAAGCCATGCAATTACCAGTTTCGTATTTTGTAAAAATGAAGTTCTTATTAGAAACTGGACAAGTGGACGGTGAGTTATCAAATTGTAGTTCCAGAGTCATACTGACATGAAATTGTTAGTCTAGTCTTTAACATATTCTTAACTGGTCATACAGGAGTCAACAGGAATTAACATAAGATCTTGAATTTTTCTTATTTGCTTAAAATTAAAAGTGATGTTACTGTTTACTGTATATTTTGTCACACTTGTTAAATGGCATGAACACTCAATCTGAAGATACCTTAAGGTCATCTGAAACTTATTCCGGCATTTGACAAACGATTTAGCAGAATAATGGTAAACTGTGTATGTCCCTTACCTAAAATAAAATCGTCATGCAACCATTACTTGTGGGCGATAATGTATGCATTCTCTTGATTATAATCACAATTCTTCTGAGAACTTTTAAAGATAAAACCATATTAATAACTCTGATGAATTTTTATATACTTGTTTGCCTTCGCAAATCTGTCCAATTTGATCATGTGTCAAATTTTATGTCTGGAATTTTCCGACAGTCTAAATCTTCTACCTATAACCCTGAAAGACTGGATGTTTAGAGGAAAAAATTATCAGACTTTGAAAACTGTGTTTCAGCTATATTTCTTTGATACATGAAAGGATTGTGATAACGGTGTTTATTTGCTGTTGTTTGCTGTTCTGGAATCAGCTTTCGTCTGTTTGAAGTAGGTTTTGAACATACTCTCCGTGACCATTGAAGTTATTAAAAAAGAACTTGCTTCAAATGAATATCGCAGGATTAATCTTCTTGAATCTGTGACTAATTTCAAATACAATTTGCTAAAGGATTGCGAAGTAGCAAACACCAATATTCACTCCTCGCAGGCAAAAATAATTTATGATAGATATACAAATGAATTTTCAGCCTGGTGAATCAATTCTGGCAATCTTGCCCGTACATCGAAATTCCCTTCGCGCTAAATGTTATGGTCCTTATGCAATTGAAAAGAAAGTAAATGACTTAAATTATATAATTAACACTCATTGGAGGAGAAATAGAAATATCTTTATCATATAAATATCATGAAGAAAATTTTTAGTAGGGATAACACAGATAATCAATCAGTTAATTTAGTGTACTTGTCCCACATAGAGAGCATGTAAACGATGGAATGCAATTTGAATGTATAGACTTTGATTTAACCAATATTCGAAATTCAGAAATATTAAACAATATTGATCAGAAACTTTAACATCAATTATCATAAGAAAAAGAGTGGCTAAGTGTGTGAACTATTTTGTGGATATAAGCAATTGTTTCCAGATGTTATAACATGGACAAATAAGATTTTCCATTTATAAGATTGTATATTCTACACCTGGGTAACAACATCGCTACAGAATGAATCCTCTTAAATAGAAATGCTTGATAACAAAATTCAAAATTTGGAGGAAAATAATTTTATAGACCAAATAAAAAGAAACTGGAGTTCACCGTGTATTCTTGTACCACAACCAGATAATGCTTTCCTCATGTGCACTGACTAGAATAGTGAACAGTGTGACCAAAACAGATTCATTTCCATTGCCAAGAATCGATGACCGCACGACAAAATTAGAAATGCAACAGTGATATCAAAGTTGACCTTTTTGAAAGGATTTTGGAATATTTCATTCATAGAAAGAGCAAAGGTATTTTCTGCATTTGCAAATCCAGATGAACTTTATGAATAGAAAGTTATGCCGTTTATATACGAAACATTTCAGCGTTATTTGAACAAGATAACATCTAATCTAGGTAATTGTTATATACGTCATCATTACAGCCATGCCTGGAAATATCACTTTAAAACCTTTCGTAAATTTTTGTATCAACTCAGTGATGCAAATTTGACAATTAATTAGTGGTAATGGAAGTTTTTCCGTGCTTATGCTACATTTTTAGGATATATTGTGGGATACGATGAAGATAAACCTGCAGAACTTGATGTTAATGCCATCTCTGATACGAATTTTGTATATAGCTGGATATTAGCGGAAGGTTTTCTCCAATTATCCATTATTGCTGAACCTCTGACAAACATATTTTGTGCAGGGATGCAAGTTCATTGGTCTGACAATATCTGGTGGCTTTTGATAAATTGAAGGTCATACTTAAGTGTACATCAGTTATTTCAGCTCCAAAATTCAGTCAATTATTTAAAATGTCTGTTGATACAAGTGATGGAGGGACATGTGGAATATTATTTCATCAAGAGAAAAAATGGCGTGGATCATTTTTGTTTAAGAAAATTCCTAAAGCATAACTAGGGGAAATTACTTCACTATCCGAAAGAATGTTTGGCTTTGATATTCATTGGTCACAGTCCATTAGTTCCATTAACTAATTAATAAACAAAATCAGACATTGTTAATAAGGAATTTCATGTTGCAGGTACATTAATAGAAAAAATATAATTTTCTTCCAGATACACTTTCACGATGTATATAAGTACTATAATTGCCTTATTTATGTTTTGTCATTGATAAGTCATCTTTATGCAGTTTTAGTTATTGTAGAATTATATATATATATATATATATATATATATATATATATATATATATATATATATATATATATATATATATATATATATATATTAGACAAACTGTATTAAAGAAAGCTTTATTTTATAAATCTTTTCTTTTCTTTATGAGCGGAGGCGTTATGTATATTTAATTTAATTTACTGTTGTCCTGATTGTGAGGAGAAAGCTATGAGTGAATAGTTACATAATATATTATGCAAGGAGTGTGCCAGGTATGAATAGTTACATAATTTTATATGCAAGTAGTATGCCGGTGTGAATGGTTATATATTAAACGACTGTCATGTGTATTTTATTTATATCGTGTTCCTGTCTTTTGTAATGATTACGAGGAGTATGCCAGGATTGAATAGTTACATAATAGATTATGCAAAGTGTTTGTCAGGTGTGAATAGTTGCATAATAGATTATGTAAAGTGTGTGTCAGGTGTGAATAGTTACATAATAAAATATGCAAGGTGTGTGTCAGGTTTGAATAGTTGCAAAATAGAATATGCAAGGAGTATGCCAGGTGTAAATAGTTACATAACAAACAATTGTTATTTATATTTAATTTATATTGTATACCTGACTACTATCATGATATAATGTTGGGTGTATTTTATCTTTGCCACACTTCTAAAAGGTAAACAACAGATTTATTTGAATTTCAATTCAAGACCTGACCTATTTTATGAGTTACTTTATTTGTTTCCATTTGCAATGATCTGCTTTCCAAAACATTTTGTTGAGTCAAAAGTCGATTGTCACTTTAAATACAAAGAGATTTTGTAAACAATTATTCATGCCTGTGTTACAACCAGTCTGTGGAATCACTTGTAGTTGTGCTTAGATATAAAATGAGATTAAGTATTCACTTAAATTATTCCTTGGAATTACAACGTTCTCGTTTACCGACTAAAGCATTACTTACGATTTATGGAAAACACTTTTAAAGACATTTTCGATTTGATTGTGACGCATCTAGGCATTAGAATTCATTCGGAACATTCTCTATGTTTGGGCGTTTCCTATGATATTTAGGATAATTTAGGGTTTAATTCACAACAATTTCACTTTGTAATTTAGAGAAAGAAATTATTTATTGATCTTATTAAAATTGTTGGTTTCACTTTCTTTCTATTGCATAGTTTAGAGTCGTAACATTATGCGAGAAGTAAGCCTATTCAAAATAGGTACATAATTAGTTTTTGTGTAAGCAACCCAAGTGTGAACGTTAGATTATATGCTTTGTGAGGAGTAAACCAGGTGCGTTTACTGGCATATAAGGTTTTGCGATGAGTAAGCCAGATATAAATAGTTGGATAATCGACTTTGCGAGGAGTAAGCCAGGTGTGAATAGTGACAAAATGAGCTTTGTGATGAGTAAACTAGTGTTTATTTTCATAATAGGTTTTTGCGATTAGTAAGCCAGGTGTGAATAGTTACATAACAAGCTTTACGAGGTTAAGCCAGGTGTTGATAGCTGCATAATAGGCTTTGCGAAGAGTTAGCCAGATGTAAATAGTTACATCATAGAATTTATGAGGAGAAAGTCAAGCGTGAATAGTTTCATAATATAAACATGACTGTGTGAAGGTGTCTAACACAAAACAAAATTATTGGACATTAGTAAATGGGATCCAAAATAATTCAAACCCTGCTGAAATGACTGAGCTCAGTTTTAAGTCTTTCATATTTTTTGATATAATCATATTACATCGTCAAATTTTAATGAAGCTATGCAAAAATAATTTTAGTTTAAATCTGCATTGCATCAATTAACCTGGCGCTCCGGTGGCCTAAGTAGTTAGAGCGCTCGCCTCGTGCGAGTGAGATCGCGGGTTCGATCCCCGGCTGTGTCAAAGCAAAAGACATAAAAATGGTACTAGCAATTAAGCAATTAAGCGATTAGTGTTAGTGCTGGTCGGATAATGTGATTGGGTGGAACATGATGCTACATGTCTGCAGCATGACGCCCCAGTTATATACATATATATATAACTGCCACACTGCAGCCATCGCAGTGATAAGACTCGTATTGTTAAAGTTAAGTTTAAAAAAAAAACAAAATCATGCGGGCACGCACTCTCACACACAGAAAACACAAAACAACACACACACACACACACACACACACACACACACACACACTAAAGTATTATACACATTAAATCCACAACCTGCCTCTGAAATACACAATTAAGTTCTAACTGAATATATTTTATCATGACACAATTATCTCCTAACTGAACATACTTTATCATGATACATGTGCATATTTAAGTGAAGATAATTAATCATAATACAATTATGAACTGAATATACTTTATCATGCATGTGTCTACTAAGCCATGACACATTTCATGACACAAGTATACATTAAATAAGGATATATTATAATGACAGAAGTGTCTACTAATTGACGAGACATTGTCATGACATCTTGATATTGCCTGACATTGATTAACTTCAGTAAAGAGTACTTACAAAGATTCGAAAAGCCAATTATCTGAATTTTATTGAAACGCGTTCCTATTTTTCTGATCCAATTATCGCTTAATTGCACGACCTTCTATCGCAGCAATAACAAATTTTACCAATGGAGTGAAACATATTCCAAAACTTTTAAACGTAACACACAGAGACTAGTCCATTATAATTAGGTGGGTGGAATCAATTTACTACACATTGCAATAAAAGTGATATTAGAGATGACTTACCTTGCTTATTTTAATCTTCAAGTAATCGACCTTTATAACATCTTAGATCAGTTTGGACTTTACTTTAAACGACGAAACCTATTGAAGATACGAGAATTATTTCAGATTAAGCAAACATTTCTGTTAGGCAAACGTTTCGAATTCATCCAAATTATAACTGAAAAATTGGGCTAGAAATTGATGGAAATGGGTATGTTGGATTCTGTCTTTCATTAATTTATACATAACAATGTTCCACTTGAATATTGTTTTGCTGACGTTTCTACATATAAAATCAAGCTTAACAGCAAGCGGGTAAATACAGTACTCTACAAAAGATATGCTGCATTCTGCAGCAACTGATCTTGATCTGTGCAACTTGTTAGGAGTAATCAGTAGGAAAAAAAAACGTAAGTTAAATAAGTCATATGTAAATTTGTATATTGACTTGATTAAAATAATTCTTATTAACGAAAACGTCGTAAGAAAAAGATAATAAATAATAAATTCATGAATCTATGCAAAGTGTGTTTTTTTTGTGGCGACTATCGCTTTGGTATCGTTTTAGCAAACAAACGTTATAATTTCTCTGACTCTGCGTTCCTTAACTGTTTCATTACGTGAAAGAATTTTGTATAGCCTGAGAAACAAAGGCCTGAAAAAGCAAGCGCTTTTCCGATGGCGTCGGCGTTAAGCGCAGTTGTTGACACTGTTACAGGTATAGTCATGAACCGCAATCAGTATACTCATGTTTGAGATAAGACTCATTTGAGGCAATGGAAGATCACAGTGACCCACATTTCATGCTTCATTGATTAGATTTTGTTTATGGATTTCGATGTTTTTTCTAACTCTATTGTATGTTAAAACCCTAACGCCCTTACGTTTAAAAAGTCGTATATGCCAATTCATCTGAATGTATTAGTCTTGTATATCGTTGGGTTCCATTAAAACCTGATAATATTGACATTTCATCACAGTATCTTACAAACTGATAATTTCCACAATTATCAATAAACTTTAGAAAGTTGGTTACAATAACCCATTTTTGTGCACGAGACTTCTTAATCCAAAGATGCACTCTCAGTGCACGTTTGGTGGCAACAGATGGAAATTTACTGAAGCAAGAACATATAACATCGTTTGAAGGTGTAGTGATTAAACCCGAGACTGTAGACTATAGCGATATAGTTTTGGTGGGTGATACATTTTCGTCTATGGCAGTAGACTACAGTGATTTAGTTTTGCTTTGTGTGATACATTTTCTTCCCGAGTAGTAGACTACCATAATATAGTTTTGGTGCGTGCTACATTTTAGTCTCAGTGAGTGCCTTCAGTAGGCCCAGTCCGCGGATGTGCGGAGCTCAATGCAGCATGCGACGAGCGCGGAGACCCAAGCAAAAATATTGCATTGCAGAGAAGAGAGGAGCCCGAGGTGGTTGCCTCGTTCACTTTGCCCTAGGGCCAGACCTGGCCTTTAGTACACTAAGTTGGTTGGTGGAAATAGGTGAAAAGATGTTGGAAGTAGAGTTCGGACATGGATTCGGGAGATTTTTAAGAAAAAAATAATCTTTAAATTTTAGTTAAGCCACATAATTGCAATATAGGAGTGACAGCCATACACAATGGTTGAAGTAAATAATATAAAGCCTGTTTCTCAAAGCGCTAGTATGACCTCATCCCCACCACAATATTTATATAAATAGATATAACACATCTAGGCCATGTTCCCAACAGCAGTTAAAATAATTGGTATTTTAATAGTTTCCAATTTTAACATGTAACTTCCGGTTTTTAAAACAATATTTCTAAACTGCTATTATATTGTTATCTAGATAATAGCATTATCTACTCAGGGTAAAAGTGGCGACCTCTACATTGCAGAGTTTGTGTTCATAGAATACATTCGGCAAAACTGTTGGTTTGACTATAACGGGTATATAGATCTCTCTCTTTTGGATGTTTAGTATGATCATATACACAGGGATAAAAGTTGGTTTAAGATGTCTAAAGCAACCATTAAAATTCTAACCTCCAACTAGCTTCGTCTGATAGCGTTATCGAAAGCAATCAATTAATTAACGAACACAATACCGCTTTCGAAATTACACTTAACATTTCATAGGTCATTTGATAATGTTTCAATGGAAATTTCAACATTTTCGCCGGCCTTCAACATCGGGTATGTTATCAATCTCCTATTCAAGACATTAATAATTTCAATTATAAACTGAGTGATTGTGGTAAAAGACGGCGTTGTTTCACTTTAGGTAGTTTCAGAAACCCCTTGGTTTGAGGCTGTGTTGCCATATGGACTACCATGTTCCTTTCAACACGGAAGGTAGCAATTCTTAAACACCTGTATTAAGGCATTAATTACTTTGATAATGTGTTTCTTTTAATTGGATTTTACTCCAGTACGGGTCTGAAAGAAATTCAAAGGACGAGACGTTTTGTCATCGCTACCTTTCCTCAAAACACGTCAAGTCGAAACCATAACGTGATCACTGTAGTTAAAAAAGAATAGAACAATATCAGACAAATTTCCAGCTGTTACAGAAAATAATAACTGGTTTTGATCCTGTGATAAACAGTGTTTCGCTATTAATATTCATATATTACGAAAACGAGGCTAAGCTTGGCAAATCGGCAAACAAATCATGCAGTTATTCACACCAGTCACAACAGCGTATTGAATTAACCAGTACTCAAACTAACACGAAAAAAGAGAACAATGAAACAATATACATGGTGGTGAGGTAGCTTAGTTAATAAAACCGATTTTCATCTTGTATTCAATTGATTTATATTTATCATGTTACTCAAAAGATTTATAATAATGTTCTTATCTGAGACTGTACGTAAGTGCAGTAAATGTTCACGACACTGATATTATTTATATTTCGTGAATCTTTGAGCGCATGTTTCATAAATTTTCCTGAGGTTTATATAGATCAACATGTGCTAAATGTGCTAACTTCGATAACCGTGAGGAGATGATGATGATGATGGTAATGATGATGATGTCCTTCTTTTCTATTCTTTATGGATTCTAGTATTTCTACTAAACAATGGGACGCAACAATATACGACGCGGTTTTGCTTCTGGACGTGTTTGGCGGTTTTCATTGGTGATACAATTGATATAACTTAGCCTTGTTATCGACCTAACGACCTGAGGGTCATGTAAATACATTAATAAAGGAAGGGTCTTTAGTGTCTCCTTTATTTTCTTTTCTTACATGAATATCAGCGTAAACTTTATCTTAAGACCCCAACAATTAACCTTAAAACGTCTAAACAGAACCAAAAATTAACTTTCGTTGACAATCTTAGGTATACATACTTTGGACCTACTTGTACATTTAGCACATGTTAAATGATGACTTCTTTATTTGGTATAAGGCATAAAAACAACGAATATTATTTATGAAAATGTTGTGACCAGTCATAGTATCACCTGTCAGTTAAGTGAAATCTACGACGGAATAGTAGTTTATCTATCTCCAAGTAAACATGGATGCATATTACAGGTAAAATACATAGCTAATGGCATATTGCAAGTAAAATACATAGCTAATGGCATATTGCAAGTAAAATAAATGGCTAATGGCATATTACAAATTAATGGCATGCCTAATGGCATATTACAAGTAAAATTCATGGCTAATTGCATATAAAAAGTAAAACGTGTAGCTATTGTTATATTACATAAAAATTAATTTCTTATGGTTTATTACAAATAAAACGCATAATTATTGGCATATCACAAATAAAATATTTTGCTCATGATATGCTGTAAATTAAATACATAGCTAATAGCATATTACAAATAAAATACATGTCTAATGGCATATTACAAATAAAATACATGACCAAGGCCATACTATAAGTAAAATACATGGTTAATGGCACAAGTAAAATACATGGCTAATGGCATACTACAAGTAAAATACATGGCTAATGGCATATAGCAAGTAAAATACATAGCTAATGCAATATTACATGTAAAATACATAGTTTATGACATATAAGTAAATATAAGGCTTATGGCACACTGGTAAACTACATTGCTAATCGCATATTACAAGTAAAATATATGGTTATTGGCACACTACAAAGAAAATACATGGCTAATGGCATAAAAAAGTAAAATACAAAGCTAATGGTTTGATGCATATTAAAAGTTGTTGTTGGTGTTGTTGTTGTTGTTCGTCCTTCGTTCTCGAAAATGACCATGATTTCACGTCTGGGCTAGTCTGTTAGCACGCAGATAGATGGTGAGGCCAATCCGCGCTCTGAAGTGTCTAGGGCAATGAAGGCAGGGAATGGCCGGGGCCTGCATCGATTGAGGGATGTCGCTGTCTCTGCTCTTCCTCTGCCGGCGTTGATGTTTGGCCTCGATGATCCGTTGCTCTTCAAAAGCAGCAGCTCCTGAATTGATCTGTTTGCGCCAGGCATCGCGGTCTTCCGCAAGCTGCTCTCAGCTTTCTGGATCAATGCCACATGACTTCATTGAGTCTTTGAGCATGTCCTTGTACCGCTTCTTTTGGCCTCCTCTGGGATGCTTGCCTTCAGTTTGTTTCCCATAAAATAGTCTCTTCGGGATGCGCTCATCAGGCATACGGGAGACATGGCCAGCCCAGCGGAGCTGTTATCTTCTGAGCATGACATGGACGCTTGTCATCTAAGCTCTCTGGAGGACTTCTGTGTCAGGAATCTTGTCATGCCATTTGATGTGGAGTAGTTTTCTGAGACAGCGCATGTGGAATTAGTTTAGTTGTCTTTCATGACGAATGTACACAGTCCATGTCTCATAGGCGTACAAGAGAGATGGATGTACTACTGCGCGGTACACCTTTATCTTAGTTTTCAGGCTGATTCCTCTTCTATTCCACACAAAGTTGTGGAGTCTGCCGAAGGCTGCATTTGCTTTAGCAATCCTGAAGGTGACCTCTTGATCGATGGAGACTGTGCGTGACAAGGTGCTGCCTAGGTAGATGAACTTGTCAGCAACGGCAAGCTTCTGGCCATTGACAGTAATGCTTGGTTCATTGCAGGGGATTGAGGGTGCAGGCTGGTACATGATTTCCGTCTTAGTCGTACTTATTGTGAGTCCGAAGTCTGTGCAGAATTTGGAGAAGCGATCCATACTTTCTTGCATGTCAGACTGAGTACAAGCATTTAAAGCACAGTCGTCAGTAAAGAGAAGGTCTAGGATGGTGTCTTCCTGGACTTTGGTCGTAGCCCGCAGTCTTCTCAGGTTGAAGATGTTCCCATCTGTCCTAAACCGGATATTGATGCCAATGTCACTCTCACGAAAAGCGTCGGTCAGCATCGCTGTGAACATCATGCTGAACAGGGTCGGAGAAAGAACACAGTCCTGTTTGTCATTGGGAAGGGAAGGGATAACTCTCCTTCATCCTCTACTCTAGCGAGCATGCCATCGTGGAATACTCTGACCATGCTGATGAACTTCTCAGGGCATCCGAACTTTGGCATGATCCTCCACAGACCTTCACGACTCACAGTGTCAAAAGCCTTGGTGAGGTCTACAATGCATAGCTAATGACATATTTCAAATTAGGTGCATAGTTAATGGCATATAACAAGCAAAATACATGGCTTATGACATATTACAAGGAAAATAATTGTCCAATGGCATAAAACAATTTAAATGCATATCTAATGGCATATTACAGTTAAAATACATGGCTAATGGCATACTACAAATTAAGTACATATCTAATAGCAAATTGCATGTAAAATGCAACGCTGATAGCATATTACAAATAAAAAGAAGAATTATTGGTTTATTACAAGTAAAATACATGGTTAATCGCTGCAGCCAGATACAACGAATATCGGAGAAGTTATTTTAAAAAATATTAGTGTATTTCCAAGTTGTAACACAAACTAAATTATATTTAGCCTTAGTTAATAAAAGAGCAAGTAATATATGCATTTATTTATCCAACAATATCATCGAATATACATATAGAATAGTTACATAAATACACACATGCATGCACGCACGCACGCACATATATAAATATATACATACATACATACATACATACATACATACATACATACATACATACATACATACGTACGTACGTACGTACGTACGTACGTACGTACGTACGTACGTACGTACGCACGCACGCACGCACGCACGCACGCACACACACACACACACACACACACACACACACACACATACATACATACATACATACATACATACATACATACATACATACATACATACATACATACATACATACATACATACATACATACATACATACATACATACATACATACATACATATTCTGGACTGTCATTTACATGTTAAATATAAATATGATATCATTAAAAAAAGATTATTTAAAGGAGTAGCTTGAGTATCTGATAACTGTCAATCCAAATACATACTGTTAGACAACTGTACAGAGTCCAAAATCCATCCAAATACATATTATATTCTAGACAACTGTACAGAGTACATGATCCATCCAAATACATATTCTAGACAAATGTAAAAAGTGCCTAATCAATCCAAATGAATAGTATATTCTAGATTACTATACAGAGTACAAAATCAATCCAAATGTATATTACATTATAGACAACTGTACAGAGTACATAATGCAAATATATATTTTATTCTAGACAACTGTACAGAGTACATAGTCAATCCAAATGCATAGTATATTATAGACAACTGTACAGAGTGCATGCTCAATACAAATGTATAGTATATTCTAGACAATTGTGCAGAGTACATGATCCAAATACATATGATATTCTAGACAACTGTACAGAGTAAATAATCATTCCAACTACATATTATAACCTAAACAACTATACAGAGTACATAATCAATCCAAATGCATTGTTAATTCTAAGCATCTTTACAGAGTACATAATCCAAACACATTGTATATTCTAGACAAATGTACAGAAAACAATCAATCCAATTACACAGTATTTTCTAGACAACTGTACAGAGCATATAATGAATCCAAATACATATTATACTCTAGAAAACTTTACAGATTGCATAATCAATCCAAATACATATATTCTACAAAACTGTACAGAGTACATAATCAATCCAAATGCATAGTATATTCTAGGCAACTGTACAGAGTACATAATCGAAATACATAGTATATTCTATGCAACTGTACAGAGTACATAATCAATCCAAATACGTAGATTATTCTGAAACATATCGTGTTCATTAGACATCATCTGCTTTGCATATTGTACCTTATCTGTACCTTTTACATTTTGGTCTGAGGTGACATAAGGATGTAAGTTGCCAATTGTTTTCAGTTTTTAGAATTGTGATGATTGGTTTTATCAAAGGAAAATGTAATTCGAATCAGTTATAAATAAGATTCGAACTAACGTTTTCAATTTGTATTCAGTTAAGATACAGATGTGACTTATTTTCTTTCTGATATGTGTGGAGTTTTAACTGTTGTTTACTTTTGAAAGTCAGAATAGTAAAAAAAAACTATTGATATTCTGTACATAGTTTTCATATTTTTTTCATATTTATGATAAATTTTTATTATGTATATATATATATTATGCATTTGTATTGAGCATGCACTCTGTACAGACATATTATATATGTATGTATGTATGTATGTATGTATGTATGTATGTATGTATGTATGTATGTATGTATGTATGTATGTATGTATGTATGTATGTATGTATGTATGTATGTATGTATGTATGTATGTATGTATGTATGTATGTATGTATGTATGTATGTATGTATGTATGTATGTATGTATGTATGTGTGATTCAATACTAAAAGAACGTTTTTATAGATTAATGTTATTCTTTGAAAACGCAAGAAAATTATTCTTTTGTGAAAAAAAATGTACTTGAAAAGTCAATGTATTTCTCAACATGATTACCCTAAAAGTTTACTCTAAAAGCGGCAAATCAAATTACCAAACCAACAATCTGATCAAGGCGTTAAAATCCTCATAGACTAGTTTCTAATAAAGGAAAATCAAAGAATTTACAATCGGTCTTATGAACAATGGATGATTGCCGTGAAATGAGTATCATAAATGAGATCGCAAAGGATAGCTGTACAGAAACGTATGCAAGCAGCTGGTTGCATTTTAAACCATAGACGGCTGATCGATTTGTTTGTTTCCTGGAGGTAACACGCCCCAGTACAACGACCAGTAGCCGCTCGTGTAACACAGCTAATCAGATTGCTTTAACAGCGAGTTCAGTCATTGGCTTATTACATTGATTGACAGGTTCTCTTCGGTATATTTTATTAATGAGGAGTGTTATCGCTCAAGAGCTGAAATTTAGAGCGTGATTTGTCTAGTTATATAAATGATGAGATGATAAAAGGTGTGAGTGACATTAATTAGGAGCTTGGACCGCATTGAGGAACTTTGCGAAAACTAGGAAGTGAAACTGTCGGATATAATCGTTTATGATAGCAACACTTTTATACTAGCCTTGTCAGCAAATCTGACGGATACATGATTCTAATTTATTCAAAGAAATATTATCAAAAAATGATTTTCTTCAAGTATTTGAAGTTTTTAGGCTGTGCTAACAATATATCAATAAATATTTAAGATCATTTTTGAAATACTGCATCTTTTTACTGGTCAATATAAGAATATATTTTAAAGGAAAACATACATAAATAAATTAAGAAATGATGAACTTTACCCCGCATGTACCATATTCGAGTCTTGGAGTTTCTATGTCCGGTGCCCTGGGTTTGTCCACCGCATCATTAGGAATATCCGGTAGGGGAATCGCCATACCGCAGAGGACTCCATTTGCTATTCATGAACTTTTGGGTCTCGGTAACCAGGAAAGGTCCAGACAAACCAGCCAGTCTGATGCTATTCTCTCTGCATCAGCATTTCTGGCTTCCTCCCTTGGTGGAACCTTTGCACATGGTTCCGGCATCGCCTTGAAGGACCCAAGTCCCTCTATTCCCTACGCCGCATGGAAATCTACCTTCGTGAATGCTCTTACCAATTCTGCTCAGAATATTCTTAATTTTGGCGCCGCCGCCACGGCCAACGCTCAAGGATCTTTATTATCAAAATCTGAGTTCAAAACAGGTAAGAATTTTTAAAATTTTTACTTCAGATCTATCATAAATAATAATAGTAAAATAATAATAATAATAATAATAATAATAATAATAATAATAATAATAATAATAATAATAATAATAATAATAATAATAATAATAATAATAATTCACTTGATTTAAAGTAAATACTCCTAAAACTGAAAGTACAGATAACAATTTTCAAAGATATAGACGAGTTTAATGTCCTCTAATTGTTTTTGTAGAAATTCAAACATGATCTAAACACTAAAATTCACAGACACTTTTTGGTATCCAAGTATTTTCCATTTATTCAGGGTTTATTGGATGGGGTGGGGGTACGTGTAAGGATACTTAGCGTGAAAACTTGTCTGATGAAACAATATTATATATATATATATATATATATATATATATATATATATATATATATATATATATATATATATATATATATATATATATATATATATATATATATATATATATATATATATATATTTATATATATGGATTTTATCAATTTATTTTTCGTATCAGGAAAATTTACTGCATTATTCGCGTATTCGTTCTTGGTTAAAGTTTGTAGCCTCACTAATTTTTTTTTCCAAAGTATTTATGGCCAATAATCTTATTATTTCATTTGTTTATGTAATTCGTGTATGTTCGCTACAGTAAAGTATATCAATTAATAATCAGTGACAAGTGACTGCAATATCTAGAAAATAAATTCACAAATTTGTTAGATCTTTACTTGATGTCAAATATTGAACTTTGTAGAATTTCATAGATTTTTATGCTCTTTTAATGACAGTGACATATACTTCATATTAACATTTCATGTTGAAAATTTGTATTTCCCCGAGTATCAAACAATCACTTCAACAGACAACAAGGTAGAAGTGGAACAGAATTACCAGTCTTTGTATATACACTAGATTAACAATGATTCGGGTGGTTTTCAAGTTGCGATTCATTTTCTTTCGTTTCTGTTAGTAACGATAGCAGAATAGTAACAATAAACGATTTCTTATTTAAGAAACTTGACTGTCTGTGACGTCAACACAATAGAACCCTTCTGTTAGGGTCATATGTATACATATTACCATTACAGAAAACCCCTATTGGGGTAATATATATGCTTGTTACCCCAATATAAACTATCCTTTTGGTTCATATGTATGTAAATTACCACTAGAGAGATCCTCTTTTTGGTTCATATGTATGCAAGTAACCGCTATAGAAACCCTCTTTTTGGTTCATGTGTATGTAGGTTACCGCTAAATAAACCCTTTTTTATAGTCATACATATGCATGTTGCCACAAAATAAACCCCCTTTTAGGGTCATAAGTATGTATGTTACCACCATAGAAACCACTTTTAGGGTCATACGTATGCACGATACCACCATAGAAACCCCTTTTAGGGTCATAAATATGCATACTACCAACATAGAAACCCCTTTTAGGGTCATACGTATGCACGATACCACCATAGAAGTCCCCTTTTAGGGTCATATGTATGCATGTGAGTATCTAGTTGACAGTGCATCTAAAATTATATTGATTTGTTGGTAAGGGACCCCTACTGAGATTACATCATTTTCCTCAGTTTCACTCATAAACAAGCCACCATACTCTACGTTTTCTTGACAAAAATAATACTTTAAACAGTGATATTTTCAGCTAAAAAATGCTAACTTAAAGCTGATCATCGAAACCAATTTAGTGTAATGGAAAGAGCTGGACATATTAGTTATATCTGGAGCAAATGAAAATACAAGTGTCTTAAAGTAAAATCACATTACACGTTTAGAGAATGACATTGACTCTCCCCTTTATTTAAAGGAGTTGTAAAGTTAACTTTTCAAATGACAATGCTTGAGATTGTAATGATGATAATGACAAGAAAATGTAGTCATCATCAATTTGTTTCGCACAATAAATGCATCAGACAGCGATACAATTGTGTTGGTTTTATAACAAATAACGCCCATGGGCAGATTTTCCCGCCTGGTGTGTAGGAAGGATCAGACGTTAACAGGCAAGATAGCTAAAAAAAAATTTCCATAGGAAAAAATTTGTTATAGGTGGCAAATAACTAAAATAAATAAATAAATAAATAAATAAATAAATAAATAAATAAATAAATAAATAAATAATTATTATTATCAATAATAATAATAATAATAATAATAATAATAATAATAATAATAATAATAATAATAATAATAATAATAATAATAATAATAATAATAATAATAATAATAATAATTTTATTAATAATAATATCTCCTTGCTACAACTACTGCTTACACTACATTTTTCATGCAACTGCTATTGCTATTACTAAATTTGGTTTTAGCAGTTTTCCTTTTTCCTTTTAATGAACAAATTTCCATAGTGATACGATATTGTCTGTAATTTTATGTCCTATTTACTTCCTCAGAATTAAAATGTATGTTTGTGTGTATGTGTGTGTGTGTGAGAGAGAGAGAGAGAGAGAGAGAGAGAGAGAGAGAGAGAGAGAGAGAGAGAGAGAGAGAGAGAGAGGAGACTATTGTCGTTTTGTTTTGTAGATCCCGCGTTAACTATATGACAAATCCCATTCCTTGATATCGTACATAACTCCTTGTTACGACTCTATGGTTTAAAACTAAGTAACAGGAAAGAGTGAAAACCAACGAGTTTTGTAAAATTCAACAAATAACACTTATTTACTAAAAAGACAAGGTTAAAATTTAAAAAGAGCCCACAGTATCGTGATTTAAACAATTCTAAACCTTTCATCTCACATCTAAAATTAAAGGGGTTTTTAAAGGAATTTCAGTAGCGTTCTGAATGAGCTCCGATATTAAATATTCAGATGTACAAATAGCCTGGAATATGGCGATGTGCTAATAGTCTTGATGTATCACAATCATATAATCCTAAATATTCCTTGAAAGAATTAAAAATAATTTCAAGATAATAATTTAGTCACAGAGTCAAAGAGTACATTGTAATTCTAATGAACGATTTAAATATATAAATAAAAAATCCTCAGCTGAAACAACTAAAATCAATTCATCTAAAAACTGATGTTAAGCTTTAGGGTGAGTTATTCTGAAGTAAACAACATCTGTATAAAAAATATGGTGATCTAGGGTAAAAGTTTGGTGTCCATTGCTGTGCCATTGACTTTCAGATGATCTTTGTCATTAATACAAAGTTGTTTATTTTCAAAGCATCGTTCTGATGCTTGACAAGATATTTTGCGAGGGATAACAAGTTTGGACGTCTGTCCTCGTTATGTGACGCTTGTACAACGTCTGTCCTCGTTATGTGACGCATGTACAGAGTTATCAGACTCAATGGTGACAAGGATTATAGTACTCTATAGAATAGTTGTACGGGTTTTACTGGGATAGTCTGTCCTCGTTAGGTGGATGTTGCAAGAGATGATAAGTCTACGACTGACGTACGATTGATACGATTTTCATCAGGGTACTTTATAGGGGATGTGGTCATTATATATAGAAAACGATCAACAACAGTGTCAGCCAAAAACATACATTACAGATAACACAATCACCGCTTATGCTGTTGTGATGATGATGATGATGCCGACGACGATGACGACGACGATGACGACGACGATGACGACGATTATTATTATTATTATTATTATTATTATTATTATTATTATTATTATTATTATTATTATTATTATTATTATTATAGATGATGTTATTATTGATGTTGTTATAGTTATTTTTGCTGAAAGTTTCTCTTATTAGAAAAGTATAGTTTCTGAAGTATAATCTAATAGATTGATATTTAATATGATACAATGATACACAATCTGATACATTGATACATAATCTAATATATCCACGCATAATCTAATATATAATATAATACATTGATATTCTAATAGATTGATACAATTATAATACATTGATACATATATCTTATGCAATGGTACATAATCTAAAAGCTTGATACATCATCTAATACATTAATAAGTAAACCATACCAAGTGACATTATAAAACAATTTCAATAAACGGTTATCATAGGTAGCCACTCGCTTCGGAGGCTCACAATGCCAAATAACTAATGTTTGCTTTGTGTTCTCTTTTTAACTCTCGCGTTAAGTGCTCTTATAAAATCGTCAATAAGATGTTACCATGAATATCCTTTCATTATGAGTGGAAGTCAAGCAGAAAGTTTTGTCACCGTTTTGTAAGGCATTAGAATTTAATTGCGTGACAAACTCTGTTCCATGCCTAAGGTGGTATCGTACTAAAAATTATTCTTTATATTTTTTTTTTGGAAGTATACGCATGGTTAATCAAAGCGTGTCTTGCTCCTTAATTAGTTTTTAATTTGTTTTAAAGACAACATTTCAAATTCCAGGATTTTACAGATCTCTTTAATACATCATGACACAGTGGTTTTTGGATGGTGTACATAGATAATGAAAATTTCCGAAGCCTAGTTTACATGATCTATAAATATAAATACAAATTCTATCTTCCTTTCCACAAACACACACTGTCAGATACAAATAAAAATATATATGCGTGCTAACGCTCACTAACTAAAACAGGGTGTGTGACTCAAACTTGAAGGTATTACGTAAAATGCAGAGCTCAGTAGCATAAACAATGTTAGGCTGTAGTATTCTGTAAGCTGTGGTCAAATTAAGAGTCCATTTTTCAGACATGTACGTTTTTCTAAATACAGCTTTACTAATATTTGTCTAGTTCCTTGTAATATAAATATATACGGATGTAACTTCTAATATATGTATCTTTAAATCTTATCAATTAGGTAGTTTTCAATCAAAATGAAAAAGAAAATAAATCACCAAAAACTTCTCTATTTCTGTCACTGGAAAATTTTAAAATAGTTGTTCGATAGTTTTAACTTCTTGTTTACAAAACTACACATGTCGTCATCAAGAAAAAAAAATTGTCGGAAATTAATTTTTGACAATAATTCTTTCCTTGAATGTAAACTGAAAGGTGGTTAAGTTTATATCTTTGGTGAACTTTCTTGCTTAAAATTATATATTTTTCCAGGTCTGATTGTTCATTTATCTGGCACTTTAATTGTCTAGACCATGCTCCGTGTTTCCCATAAAGGCATATTTATTCTACTCTTTACAAAATCTTCATATGCAGATTTTATATTCATATTGGTTAATAGTAAAAAAAGAGTCTTAATTGACATATGCATGAGTGCTTCCCTTGTTCATGTAATTATTTATTTTTGTCCTTTACAGTGACTATTATTGAATCATCAATAAATATTCAATTAAATAATTACTGCGATCTATTTAATGTAATGCATCCAATTTTTTTCAACATTATTGCTTGAGTATTAAAAAAGAAATGTGACTCATGTTATTCGTTTTGATCGCCATTTTGTATGGGAACGGAAAATATTAATGTCAAAAATTGAGAATATCACGAGAAAAGTAATCTTCCACTGATTAAAGAAAAGTAATCTTCCACAAAATTTATTACTAATGCATTATTAAGAAAAGTAATCTTCCACAAAATTTATTACTAATGCATTTACTAATCTGTTAATTTTGTCTGCCCTAATTGTAATGTCTGGAGGCCTCGAACGTTTCCTAGAACTTGTACATATTCTGCAAAATTCCTTCATAACTGACATAAAAGTTGTTTGATCCAAAATGAATATTAAATAAAAGAGTGACCATGAACCATGCCTAGATCACCGTCTGTTTTTCAGGTTTTTCCTATACTTTTAAAAACCCTTTTGGTTTAACCGATCCGATAAACTAAAAAATATTTTATTCAATTGATTTTCTATAGATAATGGATTATTTGGGCAATGACGAGAGTAAATGTATACATTTTTGTGTATAGTGGCTGTTGTGATTTGGATTTTTAACGTAGCTTTAACAATTTTCCAGTCAGATCGCTATGATGCATGCAGTGTGCTAGTTTATAGTGATATCTATCACTGGAGCATCATGCCGCATGATGTCCGACTCCCAGTCTCATTATCCTAGCACCAGACCGACCAGTCCTAACACTAACTTCTTAATGCTGAGCGCCAAGCGAGGCAGCTCTTAGTACTATTTTTGTAAGTCTTGAGGATACATTTTGGCAGAATCGAGGACTGGATAAAAGTTATTTTCAGAAAAAGGAATATATTTTTCCTCATCCAGCAACCCCGTCTTTTTTTAACTTTTTTAATTTCTATATTCCTTAAAGCCGAATGATTTCTATGTCTGGGCATATTTTTTTTCTTTGAGAATTTGTGCTTTCCTATTGAAATAGCTTTTAATTTTAATACATTACAATGTAAACCAGAAACAGGTGCATAATCCTTAAGTGTTTCGATGGTAGACAACCTGCCCTCCTGGAGTAGAAAAGGCGACATTCATGTATTATGTCATTTTAAAAGAGACCAGTATTATTTCTTGAAAACAATGGAGATAAGCTATGTTCGTATAATAAATGTGTGATGTCCTCATGGAAATCCTCTTCTTAAATTAGATAATTCAGATCAATTACCATTGTTAATTTATACAGCATTTAGACTTGTTGCAAACTTTTCCATTAATTTATATTCTTCAATTAATAACCTTGCATAACAAGCATATTTATAAACGTTTATATTATATATTCACTATTCCTTACATAGTTACTATTGCTTATGTATACACTATTCCTTATGTATATACTATTCCTTCGATATTCACTATTCTTATATATACACTATTCCTTTCATATATATATATATATATATATATATATATATATATATATATATATATATATATATATATATATATATATATATATTAAGAATACAAATCATATGTTGAATAACAGCCCTTTCAAGCGTACTGGATCCACCAAGGGATCACGTGTGTCAGGGATTAATTAAAATAGATGCAATAAACTGACGACGAACAGTACGAAACTAGTAACTAACTAGCCTAAGCGCTTTCGACTCTGAATGAGTCTTTTTCAAAGGCAAATACAAAACATATATACGACAAACAAATAAACACAAAAACGTTGTGTTTGTAAACCTCTACATGGCTGTCTCCACATGTGTTAAAACTATAAATACAACCAGCTTGTATAGACTAGTTGCGAAAACTGAAAACGGTGTATAATTCCCTAAAAGTCTACAAGCCAAAGCGACATCTATTTTTACTTTTGTACATTTATGTAACGCAGATTATATCCCGAATAATTGATTCTATACCGGTTATTCTTATAGTAAAAATTGAAGGATAATAAGAAGATTTAGAAAATATTAAATTCTACTAGTGCATAGTTTTCATTTTCTAGAACGGAGTTTTGATGTAGTTATTTATTTATTTATTTATTTATTTATTTATTTATTTATTTATTTATTTATTGTGTGTGTGTGTGTGTGTGTGTGAGAGAGAGAGAGAGAGAGAGAGAGAGAGAGAGAGAGAGAGAGAGAGAGAGAGAGAGAGAGAGAGAGAGAGAGGTTTCGCAAGCATAACAATAGGACGAAAAGAGGCTTTTGTTAGTTAACAAAGGTAAATAGAATATAGTTCAATATGAAACGTGACATAATTTCTCCAAAAGCCATCAGTTGCGAACACTCGCCAGGACCAAATTAGCAATAGAGACACACGCACCAGGACCTAATTACTAATACTGATACACGTCTTGCTTGATGCTTTGAACAATGTTCAGCATATTTTTCTTTAATAATGAGCGACTTGAAACTTCTTGACGATTTAGCACGATGTTCTCGATAAATCAAGCCAATTTTTCTCATTTTTTTTACGGTTGAATCAGTCTCCGTGTCTTATTTTATTATTCTATTAGTTCTTTTAAAAGTTCAGTGCCAATTTGTATAATCTGTATAATCTGATAATAGATAAATGGCCTTATTTTGATCAATAGTTTTCCAAACCTTATCGCGTTGCCTTTACTAATAATAATGCCTAAAATCATTGATTAGATATGACTATCTGGCATTTATACCAAACACAACGTGATTAGAATACTAACCTTGGATATTTATAATATTAAGTCTCGTTAATTTGTGTTTCCCCAAAGCACATTTTGCACAGCTTTCGTTGGTAGCCTCTTTTTGCCGAGAACACGACTTCTGTTTTGTCTGAATTAATCTTTAATTTGTTATTATCACCGTAGGAATCAAGGAATTAAGTAAGTGTCACATCTCAGTTGATGGTTTATAAAATGTAAGTAGTTCAGCGGCATGTAGAAAAATAAACAATTTTAACATAAAATCAATATCTGCACAATAACTGTCATTTGACAATGCACTCTGAAAGTCATATAAAATTAGAAAACATTAGTTAGTGTGAAAAATAGCTATCTTGACTTACACAAAAAAAGGATAATCGAATGCATCAGTATGAATGCATCACATATAATACTTTTTTATTATATATATATATATATATATATATATATATATATATATATATATATATATATATATATATATATATATATATACTTTTTAGCAACATTCTACATTTAACTACTTATCTAAAATTTGTGCCACGAAGTTTCTATATTTATTGTCACAAAATACCTTCACAAAGCCTACACGCGTAAAATAGAATTTGTTGTTACATTTTTCAAGATATTACTTTGAGTGTGTGTAAAATAAACATAAACAAGTCCATATATGAACGTGAGGTAAAGATAGTGTTCGGTTGCTTTAACAAATACATAATCTGAACCACCATTACCTGCTGTTTTTCCAGACTATGTGCATTGAAAGGGCCATCTATTTAATTCTCTCGGATTTAGCTATCTAGTGTATCGTCTTCAAGACTTTAGGGAATATATTGTGTCAGTGATTGTTAGATTGATTAGAAACATTTCAAAAGTGATGGTTCCACTCCTTGCCTGAAAGTTTTTGAAAGACAAAATTACATCTGTTTATAATAAGCTTTGTTTCATTTTTCTAATTTTGTATCTACACGCTGCATTTGTATTTTATTTTTATTATACATATTCTTTAAAAAGTCACATTTTTACAAATACGTTAATGTGTGAGAAATTTCTCAAGGCAATCTCGAGATCAAACAATTCTAAATGTTTGGAGTGCTATAAGTGTAATTCTTGTTACATTTCGATATAATGTCTCAAACCAAGATTGTCTTGTAGTGGATGTGTTATGCTGTACTTATATAACTATCTACCAGACATTCTTGTCGTTCTCGTGATGCCAGCATTTTCAGCCCCATTCTGCAAAATTTGAACAAGCATTTTTATATCTTTATCAAAATAAGTTATTTCGATCGTATTGTTTGCGAATTCTCAAACGAAAAGTTATGGAATTGCTAACGCAAGCAACATTCTTAAAACCTATTTTGTTTTTCATTATTTGCTATGAACTTTGTCAAATATTCAGATTCACTCGTTATAGTTATTGGTATTTGGTGTATTGGGATCACTACTAGAAATGCCGCCAATCCCAGATTAGCCTAGAGAAAGCGAGGTGTATTGATTCGACTCAGATTAGGATATCCAAATTAGACATAATTTTCATTATATAGTAGGAGGGTAAATAGCGAATTGCGCTTGCAATATTTTGTGTGATACATTTAAATTTTCCAACACCTTCATTGTTAGCAAAACGGACTTCATAACTATCAAAATCTATTGATTTACCGAAATGAAATAAATGGGGTCCATTACCATTATCCATGTTATTTCTATCGGTCAATAAAGTAACTCAAATTGGTCAACGAATGCAATTAAAATGTTCTCAGGACCGATTTACATATTAAGATTCCAGCCAATGGTGGACTGAAAGGTCTTAACTTCAAGCGGGCTCTTTTATTTATAGTAACAAGAAGAGTCTTCTCTTCAAAATGCACGAACGAGTTCTGAGGTGGGACATATATTAGACCTAACATCATGCTAAGTCAAGACCAATGTTTTTGACTTAAAAACTTTGAAGCACAATAATATGTTTATTCTTTACTACAGCAAAGTGTTTCCCAACCTTTAGGTCGCGACCCTAATCAGTGTTGCGAGGACGTTCTGACGGCTCGCAAGATTTTGGGGAAGGTGGCAAAACTTATCAAAATGTGGAAAAGGGGTCATGAAGATAAAAAAAAAAACAAACTATTTTTAGTGTCGTTGCCAAAAATGGTTGGGAACCACTGGTCTAGAACCATCTATGACAAATTATGTAGCGTAATAAGTCTATTTGTCAAAAATCAATTACTTCATTCTTACAAATTAATTATGAAAATCATCTCTGTCAGGACATCATGAAAAGTGGTCTTAATCAAGATATATTCAATGCAATATCTGTTAGAACTCCTTTGAAGTTACATGCATTAGAATCATGCGTATTATCCACTTTAATGCTAATAGAATGAAACCTATTAGTGTCATCCTCATCGTATGCACCACCTGACGATGAGCTGGACCGTGTCCTTCCTAATTCTGACGTTCATATCAGACTGACATGCATATCAGACTGACGTTCATATCAGACTGACGTTCGTATCAGACTGACATTCATATCAGACTGACGTTCATATCAGACTGACATTCATATCAGACTGACGTTCGTATCAGACTGACGTTCATATCAGACTGACATTCATATCAGACTGACGTTCATATCAGACTGACGTTCATATCAGACTGACATTCATATCAGACTGACGTTCATATCAGACTGACGTTCATATCAGACTGACATTCCTATCAGACTGACGTTCATATCAGACTGACATTCATATCAGACTGACGTGCATATCAGACTGACATTCATATCAGACTGACGTTCATATCAGACTGACATTCATATCAGACTGACGTTCATATCAGACTGACGTTCATATCAGACTGACATTCATATCAGACTGACGTTCATATCAGACTGACGTTCATATCAGACTGACGTTCATATCAGACTGACATTCATATCAGACTGACGTTCATATCAGACTGACGTTCATATCAGACTGACGTTCATATCAGACTGACATTCATATCAGACTGACATTCATATCAGACTAACATTCATATCAGACTGACGTGCATATCAGACTGACATTCATATCAGACTGACATTCATATCAGACTGACGTTCATATCAGACTGACGTTCATATCAGACTGACATTCATATCAGACTGACGTTCATATCAGACTGACGTTCATATCAGACTGACATTCATATCAGACTTTATTACATATTTCATAATGAGATAATCAAATATATCAGTGGAGAAAAAAAAAACAACCAATCATTCTCACTTCCATAGATCCCCATTTCTCTCCCACCCACAATTCAAAATGAATAGATCTTTAAATGTGTCAACACCGCTTACCAAAAAATATAATTTTTCGTAACTAATGAAAAGGCGCCATCAAAAATGCCTAAGAATGAACCTCAAACAATAAAGAACACGTTTCAAGTATAAACATTTTATAATTAATTTTCCATGTGAATCATGGACATTGTCAGCCCGTGAACTTACATGACAAGTTACTATTAGATATTCTGTGTCACTCATACGACTTTAACTGTTATCACAATTCTAATCATGACTGAATAGGATAAAACAATTAGGCGTTGATAGGGTCAAGTACCGGCTGCAAACCGACACCATGCGACAATCAAAATTTGGGTGCAGCGCTTCTTACCAAAATAGACTGCAAGCTTGTCTACAAACAATTTGCACCTGAATGCGGAAATAAACAACTGTTTCATTAAGAAGTTCTGACATCCTAGTTTACAGTTTTTGTACCACAAGGATTGCAAGAGAAGTTTCTATATTTTACAGTAAGTTGTTATATGCATTTTAAAAACTAGAATATCTAGTACATTTAAAGAATAACAAATTATTTTGCAAACTGAGATATGTTTCACTGCAACTCAACAATATTCGACATGTATGATCCTGCCTTGAATTGTCTTAAAATATACGTTTTAACTTAGCCCTTATCTTTTTATTATAAAAGACTCTGATAGTAATATGGACACTTGTTCAATCTGAATAACGTGAATCAGGACGGACGAGCTTAAAAATGCAAATCAGGATGAGCTTATTTACACATTTAATGAAAAGAGTTGGTACCGGCAACATTTTAATATCATATACACCTATACTCCGAAAATCCAACATTTATATATAAACGAAAAATCCCCAAAACTGTATTATACTAAAATCGTGGTTTGCTTGTGAAGGTTTCGCTTTATGCGAAATAGGATGATCTTGTACATTTGTTACAGCAAACGTGTCGGGCTTTTTTAAATGGTAATTTCTCACGCGTTATGGCCACCATTTTATTATAAAGTGAACACATGTTTTTAATTAAAATTTCATAATGGCATGTCTCGCTACTCAAGAATAATATTTGTTAATAAGGAAATTAAGCCAATTAATTCCAGGCATGAAGAGCCTTCAAGGTGTACCTTAATTTTGCTTTGTTTGATTGGAGTTTGTTCTTGCTTTCGGAGCCATGATTAGTACCGACTCGTTGATAAGAAGTCTTACATGAACTTGTAGTCCAGTCTCAGTACGCCTTTTCCATTTCCTAGGGTTAGAGAATCCCAGTAATGAACGCTCCTCGGTGGACTCAATCGAGACAAACAATACATGTGGGAAAAAGAAGAAAAAGAAGAGACGGCACAGGTTAGTACATCTTTCTGTAAACTATATTTTACTACTCTACACAATAAGAAAACACAAATCCATACAGAGTAAAAGTCCTTCTAGTATAAAGTTGTATATATATATATATATATATATATATATATATATATATATATATATATATATATATATATATATATATATATATATATATATATATATACTATGTGTTAACTGCTGTACTTCAGATTTGCAGAATGCATCGTGTAATATCTATGGCATCTATTATCGATGACAGAGTGAATAAATATTCATAAAGATATATTGCGCATTAAGTGGCAATATTTAGCAGTCAGATTGTATTATATATAAAATGTTAAATTGTTTGCGAATCTCTGAAAGGTAATCGGTATCCAAGATGTCAAAATAAATAATTTTGCAACATCAAGATTTCTTCTACCCGAGACTCATTTTTAAAGCATTATTTACTCGTCTCTTTCTGACATGAATAGTTAAGTAAATTTGTCTCGTGTAATGTTACTATAATTAACATTATCTTTAAGTTATTATCATGGCCAAATTTAATCTTCTACCATTGCCTCATCTTTTCTTCTTCTTGCTTTACCTCATTCATCATCAGCATAATCGTTATGTATGTATGTATGTATGTATGTATGTATGTATGTATGTATGTATGTATGTATGTATGTATGTATGTATGTATGTATGTATGTATGTATGTATGTATGTATGTATGTATGTATGTATGTATGTATGTATGTATGTATGTATGTATGTATGTATGTATGTATGTATGTTCCTCGTCTTCTTTTTCGCATCGTTATCGTCGTCATTATTATTATTATCATTATTTTTATTATTATTATCATCATTATCATCATCATCATCATCATCATCATCATTATCATCCCGCCATCATTATCTTACTCTTTTCTTTTTCCACTGAAAATGAAGTAAAGTATAATGTTGATGTGGATAGAATAACACTCCCATGTGTACTCTTCACTAGTACTGGCATTGCACGAATGATAACTCGAGGATGAAATTGCAGATGAAAGATTATCTGCGTCAGTTAAAAATGAATATATATATATATATATATATATATATATATATATATATATATATATATATATATATATATATATATATATATATATATAATTGTTGGGTATGATTCTCAAGGGTAGCCTTAGCACTTCAATTGACAGTTGAATGAAATCTGCTTATTTTCTTAATTGAATAGTTCGCAGAAGTTGCCACAAAACGAGTGAATAAATTAATGGATATTTATATTAAATAAATTACTTACAGCATCAAGCTTGTCTAGATAATAAACCTAGACCATAATGCAGAAGCCTAAGAAAAAGGCATTTAATGAGGGAATCAACCAAACATAATACTTTGGACTGGTGCTAGATGCCAGGGATGTTTCATAACAATTTGGACATCGATTAGCACGTCAATTAAAAACTACCTGAAGGTAACATCTAAAAATATCAATATTGATACTAGACTATTAGAGTATATCTCGACATGTCATAATTATTTCTCGTGTAATTCAACCTGAACATAACTGTGTACTATATATATATATATATATATATATATATATATATATATATATATATATATATATATATATATATATATATATATATATATATATATATATATATAGTTTGTTAAGCAACTGATGCGGTTCATACAATGTGAGCCAACTTTTATTATTTCCGCAATGGCAACTATTTGGAACAACGCATCTCGTATACATTTGACAACTTATTTCATAAACAAATTTTCTTCATACCCAATGTTTTAAAATTACACTGAAATATTACAGAAATCGGATGAGGGTGGGTAGGATGACATCATGGAAATACGCATCTTCTCTCGCTCGTCAAGAGTCGACTTCAAAAGTATGCAGTCGGCTAATCATGATTCATGAATTCACAGTTCACGAAATATTATATTATATTATTTTATATTATATTTTATCATATTATTTTTGAGTAACTCTACCTTGTATGTTATATATTCTATGGTGAGAAGTATTCAAGTTCAGATCATTTTGTTCTTGAGAGATCCAGGAATTCTTCAATAAATGTCATACTTCATATAGCCTTAAATAGGTAATTCTTAGAACTCCTCTGTGTTGCAGTAGAATTTTAGTACACTAGACTTGAATTGCTTGTATGCTGCTGCCAATAGTCGGGTCATTTCTTACCCTCACAAAGTTCTCACTTTACTCCTGTACTGGACAGAGTTCAGTCAGATTATTCGTATACGACAAAATCAACATCTTAATTACGAAGAACACAATCTGACTGTATAAATATTACTTTTCAAAGTTTGAATAATAGTTTTCTTCATCACTGTTCTATACCTAAACACGCATTAAGCATTAAGCATTACCAGAATATATAAATTTTAACGTTTTTATTTAACAGTAGATTTTATTCTTTGCATTCACACAGGCACCATGACATTCGGCTCTTTATGATTACAATGACTAACTTACCCATATTTTAGTGAATGTTCTTTATTTAACACTAAGGATTGACTACCACGTGTCCTTCATTAGTTAGAATTTGATCCCTCCAATGGCCGAAGTGGTTAGAGAGTCCGTATCGGATGCGGGAGATTGGGGGTTCCGACCCCGGCTGTGATCAAGCTTAGCATTAAAAGGTTAGAGTTAGGATTGGTCACCCTGGTGTCAGGATAATGTGATTGACTGGAACATGATGTTATATGTCTGCTGCTTGATGTCCCAGTGCTAGACATCACTACAAATTGCCACACTGCAGATATCGTTAAAACTACATTAAAAAATCCAAATCGCACACACACTCACAAACATACACACACGCACACACGCATAATAGTTAAAAGTAACCCTTTTTGCTGAAAACGATACGGCACTATTCATTAATTTAAAAATTATCCATCTAGGACTATATTCAGCAGTTTTCAACTGGAAGAGCTGGAAAAGTCATTCAAGGAGGCTCATTACCCGGATGTGTATGCTCGGGAAGTTTTGGCGCTAAAGACAAATTTACCAGAAGATAGAATACAGGCAAGTCGAACAAATTATTGCTTCTTATCAGAGACAGTGGGATTTTCATAGGAGGTTTCGAAAACACGTTAGAAAGTGCATGCACAAACACGCGAGTATCGTTCAAATTAGAATAATTGCTGAAATTACCATTGGCATGTTTCGAGTGAATGATAATTGATTTTTTATATTAAAACTTTCAAATCTTTAAGTTCACCTTTCAAATTTTGGGTACATAAAATACTTGTTGTCCTGGGGTTTGATTTCCTCGGCACAAAACACTTTTATTCATTTCATTTGTTTTTTCTTCTTAAGTAGATAAACTGCAATGTTTAGAACACTTCTCACTTCCTAATGATTTAACCGCACGTCTTACAAACAACAATAGAGAAAACCTTTAATTTTGAATTTATATATCCATCATTTTTATGCTACATGGAAGTCTAAATATGTAACTTAGCAGTTTCTTTCTAAATTTTTACTTTTGTGTTTAGTGCTTGTTACTTTGATATTGTTAATAGCAATTTATTTTTATAAAACGTGATATATCAGACAGTCTGATACGGATAATTTTTTAATAAGTAATGCTGGCTTTATCCATAACAAATTTAAGCAACAAGAAAGATATCTGCCATTTTAATTTCTGAAAGTATTTTTTATTGATGATTAGCATTATGAATGAATTATTCATGGTAACACATTTCTCTGTCAACATTTAAATTTGTTTATAGTCGCTTGAAACGGCGGATTCTTTTGTGTTAAGCTTAAAACATTACTGAAATCCCTACTTTTTGAAGAAATAAGGCCGCATTTCATTATGAAGAGTATTTTTTTTTGACGAATATTTTACTCCCGACGAGTCCTTGTTTTACACATTTCCAATATGGCGTCAGGGACCATAATTTCTAATTTCTATCACTCATAGACTTTGCTGTTACCACGGAACAAACTCATGTAAAATTTCATTTTTAAATCGTCTTCGCGTGCCTTGCTCAGTTGTAATTAATTTCATATGAAATGAATGTAAAGAGAAACTTGCTTCGGCGGAATCCGCTACAGAATATAATATTCCAGGCCACGTTGCGGACATTTGTCAAGGGCTCTGTATTCCTGTTACTGTAAACTCCTAGGAATTTCATTCCAACTTCTAAATCCGACACAATGAGATAAATTAGCTGTAATCTCTAGCGTACGGAACTAGAACAGTAAGCTTCAAATTGATAGATTTGTTGTTCAACTTGTCATTGTGCTGCCGTGACTGGTTTATTGTTCATTCTAATATAATCTAATCTTTCAGACCTCTTCCATAGCGTGTTGTGGACTATCATGGCCAGTGTGTTCAGTGCATTATTGCTAACTATGAATGAAATATAATCGGTGGATATATTAACATTGAAATCATGCAATTCTGAATCAGTTACTCTTCGTGCTCATTCATAGATTGTTGTCCCATTGCTACACCAAGAAATAATCACGATATTCATTTCCATCTTCTTTTATCCGAACAAATTGATTTACGTACGAAACATGAGTCGTATATCTATTGAAACACAGATAAATGGTAATTACCTGAGGCAATTGTTTAGCTAATGGAAATGGCTAATTATGATAATACTTCAGAGGACTTTCTCAGCTGATAAAGAATTTCTTTTAATTTGGTGAATTAGAAATTATTTTTTTATTTTCAAGAACATAAGCAGAGTTTGTTACGCCTTTCGAGCAACTTTATCATCTTCTGGTCTTCATTATTTTTTGTCTCCAAGTGAATTTTAAAAACAGATTTCACTTTTAATGTCGCTAAATATGTACGTGCAAATTATTCTATATTCGTTGGAGTAAGCTGGCAACAGTTTTCTAAATAGACATATATATTGAATTTGTCGAGGATTTTTCTGGCAGATGTACGGGTTTGTTGCAGCTGCTTTTATTTCTTTTACTTAGATGAGTATTTCCTTTGTTGGACTGTCTATCTCACATTTATCAAAAAATCGTATTTTGTAAGTAGGATAATGTACCCATTGCATTGAACAGCATATAGATGAAGTATAGATCATCTCCCAGGGTGTGAATCAACCAGATCATCTTCAGCTTTTCTTGCTGAATTCTAAATGCTGTTTTTTTTTTTTACCATGAAACTAAAACTATACCCGCCAACGGAAGTGTTGCATGTAGATACACCTTTTGAGCTGAGGTGTTTCTTTGACCATGAAACTAAAACTATACCCGACAACGGAAGTGTTGTATGCAGATACACCTTTTGAGCTGAGGTGTTTCTTTGACTATGAAACTAAAACTATACCCGACAACGGAAGTGTTGTATGTAGATCCAAGTTCTTATGTATTGCTGGACGATATGTACAGAAATAGAGATTAATAAATGAAAATCATAAATAATTTTTTATTATAATATTTTAGATCTGTCTGACAGTATCAAAACGATGAATGCGTAGACTTGCCTTTGTATATTTTTAAAACAAAGTGTTTAACTTTGTAGAATAGAAATATACCAGATTGTAAAATTCATGACCGAAGATTATTTTAAGAATATTTTGATAAATGAATCGTTCAAAAGAAATAACTTTGAGGCAACTCCCCATTTTTAATTTGCTGCTAAATTTGGAAGGTAAATAAATGAAACCAACATTTTAAGTAAAATAAACAAGCAATTTATTTCTCTTCAATACCAAGTGAAAGCTCATGAAATACACCAACATCATTGCTAATTTAAATAATTTTAAATGTCTGGATGTAACACAATGATGCATTCCAGAATAGATTTGAATGAATTCACAATAACCCAAAATGGAATATGTAAATCGAAAAGTCAACGACCTCCTTAGTAATTCCAATTAATATTTTAAATAAATAATTCCACTCTAATTATATCTGACAGACTGATCTAAAACATTTATTAAATCCATATTCAGACAATTTTTCATTTGACTAAGATGTGAATAATTACAACAGAACACTTCAGTATAATTGTAAATCAGATTGGTTCAAGAATGTTCTGAACTGAAATGCTGCGTAAACATACTATTTATAACTCACAACCGTGGATAAAAGGTAAACAGTATCTTTACATTATCTAAAGTTTAACGTACAATCAGTGACAGAAGTTAAGCACACAGAATTAAGTCTTCGCAACAATTGCACAAATGTTTATATTTATATTTTCCTTACTTTTCTGCAAATAGCAATTGGAATTGTGACATAGAATTAGGTCCTATTGTTATTGGTTAGACAATTTTCGCTATATATACATCAGCATGGAAAAGGAAAAGACGAAGCCGCTGTCTGTATAAAGAAAGTTGACGTTGCGAATGAGATATTGCCAGAATTCTGTATCTCTAAAATTGACACTGAGAATGAGACATTGCCAAATTTCTGTATGTATACAGAAAGAGATCTGGTTAAAATTATGTGCATAAAGAATGTTGACGCAGAAATAAGAGATCTGGCTAAAATTCTGTATTCATAAAGAAGGATGACGCTGAGAAACAAGAGATCTGATAAAAATTATCATAAACAAATTACTTTAAAGCCGGTTTATTCCAACTATTCAAGATTTTAGTGTGTGTTACTGTCATATAAAAGGTATGTGTATATTATTGCGAAGATAGTTGTGTATCTTTTATTATGCAAATATGGCAGTAAAATGTTATTTAAAAAACTCCAACAAAACACAGAGCTACATTGTACATATTACCTTTCAGACGCAGAAGTACTCCAAACCACGGAAAGCTAAATACTTTAACCCAGGTTCAGCCTAACGAAACCAATTATTGAAATGTGTTTCTGGTTTACACCAATAACGACAAAAGTGACCAAACACAATAAAATTGTCAGCCAAATTCATATATAATCTTAGAATTGAAACCAATCGGATGGATAATACCAACTCAGTGATTCCAATGTTTCTTTTAATAGACATTTCATTTCCGAATTTGTAATATTAATTACCTTGAACGGAAATTCTGTAAATTAAAGAATCCGTCATTAAAGTGTGTGTAGACATGCGATTCGATAAAAGGATCATAAAATCACGTATGCCAAGTTTATGTTTGTCGATGCGTTAAGATATTTGGGAACGAGCTTCTCCAATATATTTTTTCACCAAAAATAACATTAGATGTTTGCACCTTTCTATCATAAGTGTGTCTTTAGTATTACTGCTACAAAAAATTGTATTGAATGAAATATCAGTGCGAACATTTGAGCTTATTACATATACTTGATGAACTGCAAATTATAAATATTTAACAACCTTAACAGATCTTGTATTGACATCAACAAAATTATGAAATCTGAGGTCTGAGCCAGAATACCATACTAACCAGTTATTATTTTCCATACTTACCAACATTCTTATTTTCATCTTCACCTCTTATCATTAGTTATGCTTATGTACATATGTACATGTTAGTTATGTTATCATTAGTTATGCTTATGTTCAATTCAGATTCGTTTTAGCACTTTGTTTCTAATCTCTCTCTCTCTTTATATAGCGTAGATAATAGCTACCTATCTCTTATGTAATTCTGTAATTACATTTTCCTTTCACGTTTGCTTCTATCTTCCCAACTTAGTCATGGATTATGCCTCGTATGTATGTCGATCACTGACATTCAGATCACTTCAGCTAGTTAAAAAACAAGGATTGACAGAGACATTTGCTGATATATTATGTGTAATCTCTAGGTCAATCCAACCGTCAATGCATTCATAGATAAATCTAACAGGGTCCGAATAGTTTGCGTTTGATTTTTTAAGGCTGAGAAATTTCCGGTGAACAACAATGTATGTTTTTTTTTCTGTAAATTATTGTGCCGGTATGATTTGGCTGGAAGAAATAGTCAAGTTAGTTCTGAATGTCCCCATCTGCACAAATCAACCAGTAAATGTTTTTTGCTGATGCAAGGTATCATTTCAAAACGATAAGTTGAATAGCCTTCAAATCGTATTTTATTTTAATTCGTTTGCTACCGTTGATTTACAAAACTACAGAAACTTAAACTATTCCTTTTCTTAACTGGTTAATTTGCAGGTATGGTTCCAGAACAGACGTGCCAAGTGGAGGAAAACAGAAAAGACATGGGGTCGAAGCAGTATAATGGCGGAATATGGGCTTTATGGCGCCATGGTCAGACACTCGCTTCCGCTTCCGGAAACAATTCTAAAGACTGCCAAAGAAGGGAACATAGAATCCTGTGCTCCATGGCTTCTAAGTAGATGTTAATCTCATATGGCTCTTTATGCGACATTGTATTTAAGTTTTCCAAAATGAAAACAAATGTTTGTTAATGAAGTTAAAATTTAGGGTAAAAAAAAATGAAATATACCTCCTTGTACCACGTGAGATTTATTAGATCCCTTTTCATCAAAGTTTAATTTTTAAGATTTTTAATTTGTTTGCCCTTTAAACCGTTAAGACAAACTAAATTATATATATATATATATATATATATATATATATATATATATATATATATATATATATATATATATATATATATATATAAGAGAGAAAATACTGTTTTATTAAAAATTCTTTTTTAAATTTCCGTTGTCAAGGGGATGATAGAAAATTATTCAATTTGTGATCATTTAACATCTTTTAATTTGTACTGTAATTAAATATTTATTTGCGCATTTGAACGAGAACAGCCAAAATGATATCGCGATAAATGTGTTATTTTCGATTCCATTTATGACACGTTCTGGTGATTCTTTCCAGCGGGGGTCATTTTCATGCTGGGCCTGATAAGCAGGAAAATTAGGTTCGCAGATTTGGTTTATAATTGAAGTGCACCCTTACGTTCGTTTCCGTTTGCTGGCAATGTAATTCTAATAATTCTTAATATTTACATATGTGTTCGTTATTCTTATATCATGATACGACCTGATTTATCTTGCTGTTACGTCCATATCTACTATTATATAAGGAATGTTTGATCAATTGCACTTTCGTACTATACCCCAGGCTCCGTTTTGTTTGGCATACTTTTCTTTGTGACATAGGTACGTCTACGCTAGTGATAAAATGTGTTTTTGCCTTGCTCAAAATTTACGTGGTGTTCTGCCCTGTTTCGTCTTTTTCCGTCGTTCTTTTTTTTAGTTAGTGGTATTCCAGGCTGATCCGTTTAATTTGAAAGTGGCAATCTTGCAAAATTTACCGATCCATAGTTATAACGAAATTTTCGTTTCTCATCTGTTTTGAACAGCAGAAATGGAAGGTGGGATTTCTTATTGGTGCCGAGAGTTGTGTAAGAAATTGTTGTTGTGGTTCTTTCTTTCTTTGTGCGGTAATTAGATATCCTTCAATACAACAGTGATGCATCAGGATACGAATTAAAACGGAATGAATACTGGTCTGATAAAAAAAAACTTTGTGCAGCGCAGAAATAATTTTATAAAGGCCTGTTCTAGAAGAACAAGCAAAATAAATAGTCAGTCAGCATACATTAAAAGGCTATTGGAAAGGTCATTTCATTTTGGTTTAGTATAGTGAAAACTGACCAGGTAAAAATGAGTAGTTAATAATGATGGTTACATGACTACATAAACCCAATTTCAATCGTTTGATGACTTTTCGAGTCCTCAGGTATGTGAAATTCTCATAAATGCAGAAAAGAAGCCATGAAATGGAAATTGCTGATCAAAAAAGTTTAAAGGAAATAAAACAGACAAGTAATGTAGCTGTGTATGTCGAACTTGGTCGCTGTCAGCTTTATATATGTAGATAAATATTCATCGTAACGGCCAATTCACGTGAGTCTTATCCATTTAGGAGACTGGTTTGATGCTGTTATGCTAGTGGTGTAGCAACTAACCGAGCAACCCCCACTACCGTTGGTTGGGATACGAGGATTTCACTTCCAACACTTTATTATTTGTATGGCTGGGCTCAGAATGAACATTTGCGCGAGAGCGCGGAAAAAACTGAGTTTCTTTCTTCAGTCTTGACATGGTCACCATAACTCATTCCTGCAAGGTTATTTTTAATAGTTTGGCTATTCATTAGACAGTGATCTAATAAATATGTTTTGGAACAATAAACTAGAAGTTCGTGCTTATCATTAAATATGTTTACATGCTAATATATTTGTATTAAACGTAAACAATTTAAATAATTGTATTATCCGTGCAATACACACTGTCTTAAAATAAGTGTATGGCATTCATTTGGAAGGAATTATTTTTTTTTAGCCACGTCTCCATGATAAATCTGAAAATACATTCTGGTGCTATTAATCTAAGATGGAATCATATCTTCTTTGACAAATGGTAACTCGGAAAACTGACTTTATTGAATTAACAGTATGTAATTAATGCATGCAAAGAAAATCTGAAAAAGCGAAATCATTTCTATTCCATGAATAATGACATAAAAAGATGTAATCATGCAGAATTCTGCATGAGAGAGAGAGAGAGAGAGAGAGAGAGAGAGAGAGAGAGATAAACTGTATCACATATTTGTATTTAATGATATAAATATTTAAGAAGATGTTTATGCACAAATTGTAACGTTAAATCTAGTATTCTTAAACTTGGGGAACATAAACAAACTTTCTGTAAATCTTGGAAACGTTTTTGGTTTGACACTATTCAAATTTATCCATCCACTTTTAGGAACAACGCTATTAAAACTTCCCATTTTATGCTGTATATTTTCTTCGCGATTAGGTATTGACTTTAATTAAATTAAAGTTCTTTTCGCAATTCTATTTGTATTTCTAATCACACAAAGGCAGCATCTCAAAGGGATAAGTAGAACCGTTAATCTAGCTTATTCCCCAGAAAGTTAATCGCCAAGGCGGGCAGTCAAGGTTTGCATAAAGCACTTATATAACATCTTCTGTACATGTATTACGTTTCGTGAATGGCGGAAAACGAAGGAAACGAATCAACGGCGGTAATGGCTGAAACCGTTTTGTGTATCCTTTCCAGGCATGCATAAGAAGTCGCTGGAGGCCGCTCAGAATCTGGGAGAAAACGATTGCAAAAACGACGATGACAAAACCGAGGACAAAAATGATAAAGAGGATCTTCGTTCTGAGAGTATTGCCTCTCTACGAGCCAAAGCGCAGGAGCATTGCGCCAAAATAATGTCAGACATATCTAGGACAGACTTAGATGAGAGGGGAGACAATCCGAAAGACGCACTGTCTAGCGGAGTATATAACGAAGGAGAACGGTACGAAAGCCCCTTTGAAGAACCACGATAAATCAAGGAGTAATCATTCATGTTATATAGGGTGAAGTTTGCAGTAAAGATTAGCATAAAAAGCCAGAAACTTGCCTGTGTCTAGGTTTTTGTCACAATATGTGATCAAGTCTGCAATTTGTATTGTGAATTTTTGAACTCTTAGGCCATATGTGATCTCTACATTTTACTTGGCTTTTATCTTAAGCCCTGGTAAATGTCTAATCCTACCATCAGACTGACATTACATTTAGACATATCATTTATACCCTTCATTACATATTATTGAGAGTTTAAATTTATTAGAGATCGTCCTCGGCAATGATGTTATCTATCCAAATAAAATAACATTTCAAAGATTTAGCGGATGTTATAGAAGCTACACGGACAGCTTGTGGAACTATTGACTAGGGACTTAAAATACTTTTAATTATTTCCCTATTCTTGTATAAAATGGATCTAGATTGTGTTGTCTTATTATCTTCGCTGAGATTACGGAATCAATTTTTTTAAAACCTTTAACTGACAATGAAATGAAACTGACTGAAATAGATTTGAAAACTCCTATTTGTCTTCATAAACATAAGAACCAACGTTTAGAATGCAAAGTTCAATTGTATTAATTTTGGAGAGATAAAACATATGAAGCCACTGAGGGTTTAGTTTTTAGATTTAGTCTTTTCTTTTAGTTATCAGATTTAGTCTTTTCTTTTAGCTATCAGATTCAGTCCTTTTTTTCTAGGAAAAGGCAGAATTTTAATTGTTTCTTTCAATGAAGTCTTACATTTTCTTTAGCAAAAGTGAGGCATATATTATGTTTGTATACATTCTATCATTTCGTGTTGATATATTTAAAGAGACACCTTATTGGTCATTACTTATCTATAATTGCCTCTGCCTCGAAATGTCAATATTTGCATAATGAACAGTTACTTGCTACAGAATTCCGGTTTAATTAGATAAACATAAAGAATACACAGATTTGCCATATTTGTAAAGATATGTTAAGAGGTTTCCCAGTCAATCCTATATCCAGAAATCTGTTTGTACAGTTTTATTCCCAAACAACCTGTATCCAGTGATCTGTTTGTTCAGTTCCATTCCCAATCCACCTGTATCAGTGATCTGTTTGTACAGTTCTATTCCCAATTTACCTGTATCCAGTGATCTGTTTGTACAGTTTTATTCCCAATCCACCTCTATCCAGTGATCTGTTTGTACAGTTCTATTCCCAATTCACCTGTATCCAGTGATCTGTTTGTACAGTTCAGTTCCCAATCCACCTGTATCCAGTGATCTGTTGGTACAGTTCTATTCCCAAACAACCTGTATCCAGTGATTTGTTTGTACAGTTAAATTCCCAATCCACCTGTATCCAGTAATCTGTTTGTACAGTTCTATTCCTACTCTACTCTGTACCCAGTAATGACTTTTATAATTAGTGAAATTTCCAGATCCTTTACATGCATGATATTGCTTTGAGTGAATCGTTCTTGAATATATACGTAATGCAACGTATCATTTATTTATTTATTTATTTATTTATTTATTTATTTATTTATTTATTTATTTATTTATTTATTTATTTATTATGGGGATTTTCTTTTTGTTTACAAGTATATTTTAATATTAAATAAAGCTTAGCATTTCGTAATGAATTAGGGTTATAGCTTAGGTATATTATGTTCATTTACTATGTGCCATTGTATATACCTTTCACTATAAATCTTTCTTTATATGTGTGTGCGTGTATATGTGTGTATGTCTGTGTCTGATAGAGAGATTAGTCACATTATTATGTCACTAAAAACACTTTCATTTATTTCCACTACAAGTTTTACTGTCATTATCGATGAAATAAATTATATACATTATTAACAGTGTCTATATGGTCACTTTGTAATTACTTTCTACTGTGAATACATAAAATGACGAATCAATTATTTTTTAAATACTTTTTTGACTTTATCTTTCAATTTATCTTTGTCTCGCCTTCTGCCACTCTGTCTCTTTCTATTGTTCTTTCTTTTGCTTTACAAATGTATGTATGTATGTATGTATGTATGTATGTATGTATGTATGTATGTATGTATGTATGTATGTATGTATGTATGTATGTATGTATGTATGTATGGATGGATGGATGGATGGATGGATGGATGGATGGATGGATGAACGTACGTACGTACGTATATATGTATGTATGTATGTATGTATGTATGTATGTATGTATGTATGTATGTATGTATGTATGTATGTATGTATGCATGTATGTATGGATGGATGGATGGATGGATGGATGGATGGATGGATGGATGGATGGATGGATGGATGGATGGATGAATGAACGTACGTACGTACGTATATATGTATGTATGTATGTATGTATGTATGTATGTATGTATGTATGTATGTATGTATGTATGTATGTATGTATGTATGTATGTATGTATGTATGTATGTATGTATGTATGTATGTATGCCTGCATGCATGCATGCATGCATGTACACACGCACGCACGCACGCACGCAAGCACGTACGCACGTATGTATGTATGTATGTATGTATGTATGTATGTATGTATGTATGTATGTATGTATGTATGTATGTATGTATGTATGTATGTATGTATGTATGTATGTATGTATGTATGTATGTATGTATGTGAATGTGTGTATATGAGTGGATGGATGGATGGATGGATAAATTCCTTTGTCCTTTGTCTCGAAGTCTTTTTCCTTTAATTCTACTATTTTCCCCTTAATTTTGTACATATTATTGAAACACCCATTTCATTACTGATTTACAAAGTATTTATTACCACAATCATTTCTAATCCCATTACATACTTCTGAACTCTTTTAGTGTGATTTTCTATTTTAATATTATCTGTTCCTAATTATAAACATAGTTTTTGTAATAACATAAATCCCAACCGAATTTAAGCAATTTAAACAGTAGATCTTTCAATTGCTTTTTGTTCCGAATCAGCGGAACTATGCGAAAATGTTTCTGATTCACCTGAAATATACAGACCTGTTTTTTCGCTTTTCTTACTGTCTCTCGTATAAACACATATACATCATGACGTATGTAACCGAAAAGCGTAACTGAAGGAATTGACGATACAATATACCTTATCTGTGTACATATAGTAACTACATTTTCACTACATCTAAAAACTACCTACATTATCGCTACCTATTATTACCACTTACAAGCAACAGACATACAAATACTACTTCTCCACTTGTAATAAATCCTACAAAACGTAACAAATAACCCACAATAAATATTGATATCACATGAAATCCATATAGAAGGATGCATTGTAACGTCAAAATTCTGTTGCTGTTTTTCTACATTTCCTTCATGACATAATTGTTATAGATGTCATTCCAAACTTGAAAGCTTTGAAAGATGATAACGTGCAACGTTGATGGGTAATTAATTGCTTTTTAGGTTCCTAATTAGGGCCCGTATCTCTCAGATATTTCAAATGTGACGTCTTATGTGTGCCAATTAGGGATTATTGAAGAAAATGAATGACGATACTGCAAGTTTATGAGTTTATTTCAGCTTTATAATGAGCTCCTTAGTTAATCAGAACCTGTATATGAGATTTCAGATTTATATGCCAGTTACCTTCAAAACCCAAGACTGGTTTGTGTGGACCGCTCAAATGACCTAGTGGTTAGAGTGTCCGCCTCAGATGCGGAAGGTCGCGGGTTTGAACCCCAAACGAATCATACCAAACACTTATAAAAATGGGACAGCTGCCTCATTAGGTGCTCATAATTAAAAGGATAGTGTTAGGACTGGTCGGCCTGGTGTCAGGATAATGTGACAGGGTGGGATATAATGCTACATATCTGCGTCATGATGCGTCAGTGCTATACACCACTATAAACTGTCATAGACCATTTCATGGAGACTTCGGCGAACTTCGTAATTTGCTTGGAATTTTGACCACGTGGCGGGTGGTCAACTGACCGCAATATCCAATCGATAGCTGGTAGGCAAATAGTTTGGTTTCCTGCTTAGCATGCTCCCTAGTATAGTATAGTATAGTGGAGTGCATCACAGGAAGCATACTAAGCAGGGGACCATACTAGTGGTCAAAACAAGGCGGACAATTCAGCATTAACATCAACTGTTCCAACTACTTCAGCTTCGTTTATAGAGTTCAAAAATGCCTATTCTGGATTTTATAGCCATACGAGAGAGTAGCTATGAGCTGTTTACATCTGAACATATACATGCGAGTATGGAAACAGTGTCGATGTTAAAAATTTAATCCCTTTATTTACCATAACACCGCATTTCATAAATCGAGTTTCGTTTACCAATAATAGGAATTTTTCGTATTAATCCTCAGTATAACAAACCTGGAATATTTTTTGACGGTAAATCTGCAGAAGTCCCAGGCATTTAGCGGGCAGGTAGCGGGCATTTCTTAATTTGTTTTAATCTGATACGTCTAAACAACAATGTATGACATTTTGTTATGTACAGATCCTACCAGCGTTTGATTGGCTTGAGTATAAAGCGACTCGGGAGGTTTTTCGGATAATTACGGAGCAACTCGGTTAAATCCGGTATGAAATGGGCTATACTGCAGACATCACAGCGACATGACTGCAAAATTGTTATATCTCCATTAAAAATGTAAATCACACACACATCACACATACATACGTTTGGTGTGACAAATGAACATTTATTGTAGGTTAATAAATCATAATTAGCACTAATAATATTATTTTTGGGCTATTATCTTTAAATAAACAAGTAAATAACGAAAGTTTAAAAGTGTTACAAAAATATTATTCCTTTTTTATAACTATTTTTGTTTTCAATTATATAACTTCTGTCATATTTCAGAAAGTATCAACAAGTTCAGTTGGCAGAAGTTTAAAACTTCCTGAAGTAGCAATATAACACAAAGAAATGAGTCAGAAAAGTACAAAAAGTAGATCACGTAAAATAGCAGAAACTTGAATCGAAATAACGTACAGACAAAATTAGGAACTCCATAAAGTGGTGAAAGATATCATGAATACCATTTTCCCGGTCATCAAGATTACAAGCGGTTTATAGTAGGCATTTTAAATACAGGAAGATGAAGATTAAGAAATGGAACAAAAATATAGATTGGAAATAACGATATGACTGGCACTAACAGCAAAAAGCATGAAAACTTACATTAGCGGAAAAGAGATGGTTTCTTAAACAAATACTGAGACATTGATTGAGCGAAAATGGATATCTATTTTCTTTGGAAACTTGTCTAGAGATTACCCTTGTATGGAATGAATTTATACAGTAGATGTCATGTAGAAAATAGTTCAGTGAATCTGGATGAAGAGCGCGGCATACATCATCGATGGAGATGTGATAAAAGTAAAGAAGTTTGAACACTAGTCTCAGGCAAGGACAACAAAATGGATGAATCAATGAATATAACTAAATGGCGGACATTATGCAGTTTACTATAAACATGTGCCGATTCACAATGCTCTAATTGGGTCACTTTTATCTCTGGCACATTATAGTACAAAGTGCTACAGAAAAGCTATACTGTATGAACAACAGATCCACACCCCTTACCTTACCATCTATCCACGCACACACACACACACACACACACACACACACACACACACACACACACACACACACACACACAATTATTTATTAAGAATGCCTTCCCCGGTGACCATGTATGTTTAAATTGATCAGCCCCTGTATAATTTAGACATAATATAAAATACTTAAAAAGGCCTTGTTTCTAACAAAGCTGTATTAAAGACCAAACAAATGCTTGCTGTGAAAAATTAATCTAAGGCTAGAGAGATGGTGTAGGTAATCTAACCATTATACATTTTTGTGCATACATTTATCAATTGGTTAATCCATCCATTAATTTATTTTATTCGTTCTGGACGTTATTTATTAGTCTTGACTGATTGTTATTTTAAACTTTCGGATTATCTTCCACCTAATAATACTCCCTGTTCACAGGCACATTCTACATGATAGGATTTAAAAACTACATTGACAATATAAATATTGAATTATTGGACTATCCACACTATATTTAAAAGAATTATGCTTTATTGGCATACTGACGTATGAGAAAGGTTGTTTGTAAATTTGACTTGTAACGTATCTTACGTAATAGAAATGTGGTCAGGTTTAACTCAGCTAATGACAATTGGTTTCTCGTCGAGAAAGGAGATCATCTTCAAGAACATTACATCATATCCGTCTGAGACCTCTTCAAAGTTAGTGTTGGTTTTAAAAACAAACACCCAGTGAGATTCACATTAATCCCAACAGTGATTGTCGTGCATCCAGGTGACATATCAGTTTTCAGTTGCTTCAAATACATGTTTTGACTCTTATTTATTGATATTTCTGCATCCCTGGATGCTTTTTTAATTTTGTTCTGTTCCAGGCATTTCAACTACTCTATTCCCACATCTTTAAGATAATGCATCTATGTAGATTTTGTTTTAAGAAAACCTAACAATAAATTCCTTTCTTAGTCAGTTAACAACCTGTATAACAAAGCACGTGATACACATCTGTTATATCTATAAGAGATAAAATAGTACATATTAAAAACAAATTCTTACTACATGTATTACCAGAAAATATTTAACTTTTAAGAAATAGTCAAGATACTACTTGCGAACTTCACACTATTATTTTGCGAAATGTGCTGAATCCAAACTAAACCAAACATATGCATATTCATAATTCATGTGCTATAAATATATGTTAAGTAAAACAGATTTTTGCATAATTTTATTCTTCTACTTTCGCTTTATTATTGCAAAAGAAATTGAGTTCATGTCTTGAATGCCAAAAAGGCAATACCAGATATTAACAATTTATTGAATATTACTTATCCACAATTTCATGGTAACATCATGTGCAGTATGAAGTCAAACCGAGTACATTCGTGCACAAAACTGCTTAAAACATATTTTGTGTATGCCAGTGTTGACTGTGGAAAGAATGATTACAAGTCAAATGCTAGAATATATAATTTTTCTTGTGAAGATTTAGGACCAACCACAAAAGTAGCTTAGCAGCAAAACTGGACTTTTGAAAGGAAATCTTTTCATGTAAAAGAAACTAACATTCAAATCCTTTAAAGCATGGATAAATGTTACAAATGTATTGGAGGAAAGATCAATTCTGAATGTAAAATTTCTTTATTGTGTTAAAGGATATTTACATTGAGTGTTTGCTGCCAGATCAGCTTTGAGATTCATAAAAGATTGATTATTTATAAATTGCATGAAAAGAGTACAACATAAACATTAAATAACCTGCTAAAGCATATAAAAAATTATTGATAAACATATTTTACCTTATGATAATGCTTTGAAAGTGAAACTACGTTTTGAGTCTACTACCTTATCATGATGGTCAAGGAATTGTTGCTATATAGAACTTGTTAAAATGCACTAGACTAAAAAAATTTTGTATGTCCTTTTGTAACTTTCATTGTAAGAAATATCCACGTTGATATGAATGAAAGCATCAAACGGACTAAACATCATTATTTACATGACTCATGCTGCAGAGGAACTGAAAATAAATTTTATAGATTGGTTTAGCGGTTTTAAAATATTTTGTACATTTCTGATTGACAGTTTTCCTTAGTAAAACCTCTGTCAATTAATGTTTTATTAATTTATGAGTTTTTGTTTCAATTTAGTACGCAAACGTATAATGGAAAACACTTTAATTCAAACCTCCGTAAGACTGCAACTGACATTTCTGTCGACAGAAAAAAATGTCTTGACCTTTACAAAAACTGTACAGTGTATATATTGGGAACTGGACTGTCATGCTTTATATCTTTAGAAATAAAGCTTAATTCAACATCTCCTAAGAAAATACAAGGATGTCTTTGTAGGTAATGCAGATAGCAATTGCTAGCTGCATTAGAATTGTAATTTTACATTCTTGCATATGAAAATGTCAAGTGAGTTTTCTCATGTTTCCCTCATGTCAGTCTCGAATAAAGGTGACATCTTGAGACAGACGTTCACTTTCCGAACTAGGATACAAGTTTGATGGATAATCTAATTTAGAGTGTTATTGGTTTTTTCTTCTTTCTTTCTTTTTTTTTTTTTTACAGTTTTCACATTTAATAGGTAATATTCGAGCCGTTGAAAAAGTCAGTGAAATATTTACGATGTCTTTGAAAAAGCGGTTACATGACCGTCGCTAGCATTGTAAATTAATTGTTATACCGAGTAGTTAAGAAAATGGAATCATTAAGTTTGATATATTGCGCCATATATCTAAATACATCATGCAGACGAAATCGGTGAACATTTTCGATGAAAGAGCAAACTTGGGAAATTAGTGGAGTGCATGTCAGACAATAAAGAAAAGGAAACGATTCAATGGTTCCACAAGTAACATAGGCCCCTTGCGGTACTTTATTTGTTTGTCGTCTTGATCTTGCTTGATTTATAAACCACACGATGCCACCAGTTCATCAGCCATTTTTTTTTTGTCCGGAGCAACAGTTGATTTACTTAATGCTTTCTGGTAGCCAACACACAACAGTTCTTTACAATGTTGCATCAAAGATAAACGGTTACTAGTCCTCAGTATAAGTTTGATAAACTTAGTTTCTCAGTATCATAACAATTCTGAAAAAAATTCCGACCGTTAATTAACCTTTATGTGAATTAGTTAATATTCATAGATTTGTTTGTTGTTTAAACTAGTGTTTTTTAATGAGTGGAAATCCATAGTGCACATCACATTAGTATAGGTCTGGCTTACAGTACTATAGGTCAGGCTTACATTACTATAGGTCTGGCTTAGACCTTTAGGTCTGGCTTACAGTACTATAGGTCTGGCTTACATTACTATAGGTCTGGCTTACAGTAATATAGGTCTGGCTTACAGTACTATAGGTCAGGCTTACAGTACTATAAGTCTGGCTTACATTACTATAGGTATGGCTTACAGTACTATAGCTCAGACTTACAGTACTATAGGTAAGGCTTACAGTACTATAGGTCTGGCTTACAGTACTATAGCTCAGGCTTACAGTACTATAGCTCAGGCTTACAGTATTATAGGTCTGGCTTACAGTATTATAGGTCAGGCTTACAGTACTATAGGTCAGGCTTACAGTACTATAGGTCAGGCTTACACGACTATAGGTCTGGCTTACAGTATTATAGGTCAGGCTTACAGTACTATAGGTCAGGCATACAGTAATCTAGGTCTGGCTTACAGTACTAAAGGTCTGGCTTACAGTACTATATGTCTGGCTTACAGTACTATAGCTCAGGCCTACAGTATTATAGGTCTGGCTTACAGTATTATAGGTCAGGCTTACAGTACTATAGGTCAGGCTTACAGTACTATAGGTCAGGCTTACAGTATTATAGGTCAGGCTTACAGTACTATAGGTCAAGCTTACAGTACTATAGGTCAGGCTTACACGACTATAGGTCTGGCTTACAGTATTATAGGTCCGGCTTAATGTACTATAGGTCAGGCTTACAGTACTCTAGGTCTGGCTTACAGTATTATAGGTCAGGCTTACAGTACTATAGGTCAGGCTTACAGTACTATAGGTCAGGCTTACACGACTATAGGTCTGGCTTACAGTATTATAGGTCAGGCTTACAGTACTATAGGTCAGGCTTACAGTACTCTAGGTCTGGCTTACAGTACTATAGGTCAGGCTTACAAGACTATAGGTCTGGCTTACAGTAATATAGGTCTGGCTTACAGTACTATAGGTCAGGCTTACAGTACTATAGGTCTGGCTTACATTACTATACGTCTGGCTTAGACCTTTAGGTCTGGCTTACAGTACTATAGGTCTAGCTTACATTACTATAGGTCTGGCTTACAGTACTATAGGTCTGGCCTACAGTTCTATAGTTCAGGCTTACAGTACTATAGGTCTGGCTTACATTACTATAGGTCTGGCTTACAGTACTATAGCTCAGGCTTACAGTACTATAGGTCAGGCTTAGAGTACTATAGGTTTGGCTTACAGTACTATAGGTCTGGCTTACAGTACTATAGGTCAGGCTTTACACATATATCGGATGAGTTGACTGAGACGAGAAAATATTTTAGTACTTTTGGTATTTAGTATCATAACATTTGAAATTATAAAATTAATTTAAGCTTGAAACTATCTTTGTGAAGGTTTTATATTTTTTATATGTGGATGCCTAAGATTTCGTAAGGATTTTTAATGTTTGTTGTCTAATTTGCAATTGTGTTCAAAGATGTTAGTATATTGAACAATGAAATAAATCTTGACCTTGGGAAAGAAACTTAGTAAGACTAGCTTAGGCACGTGATGAGATGATTAAATATCCAAGCAGTCAACCTTATTAAACAACGTGTAAACATAACCAAATATTTCAAAATGATTGTAAGATGTGAACATTACCAAAATAACTTTAAAAAAGATTTTATTGGTTATCACCCACCCTCGTTCGATACATCATCGATTGAGCATGACAAAACTAATGCTTTCAATCTACAACAATTTCATGAAGCCATAGAATCAGCAATGACCATGGTCGCATAGCGGTTTAGAAATGTCGAGAAGAAAGACAAATAGGCCCAACAAATTTATATTTTTTGGACATTAATCTGGCTCTTATGGCCGAAGGAATCTCCAATATTATCTATATATAATACACTATAATTCGTGGTGTTCGCTGAATGACTGAATATGTTCATCAAACTATTTAAATTTTAGGAATGCAAGTAGTTTCATAGAAAATAAGACTCCATAAACCTAACAAACAAAAGTTCAAGAGACTGATATATAAAATATAATGCTAGTTTTATACTGAGGGAAACAATCTGGGTCCAAATAAAAGAAAGACATAATGGAAACAAAAGGTTGGATCACTGTCTTCATTTACTGATCAAATAATGAGATGGTTAAATATCTTATTTATTAGTAGATTGTTTCATGCCTCGTTCTATATATATATATATATATATATATATATATATATATATATATATATATATATATATATAAATATATATATATATATATATATATATTTATATATATATATATATATATATATATATATATATATATTTATATATATATATATATATATATATATATATATATATATATATATATATATATTCTTTCTCAAATGTGGTAAGAGCGTTTATTATACCAAAGACTTAGTACAAATGGTACTAGCAGCTGCATCTCTTCTCTCTTATCTCTCAGCATTAAGAGGTCAGTGTTAGGACTGCTCAGCTTGGTGTCAAAATGACATGTTGCCGCATGTCTGCATGTCTACACCATGATGTATCAGTGCTAGACATCACTATAAACTATCACACTGCAGACATCATAGCGATGTGACTGGAAAAATTTTCAAGATACCATAAAAATCCAAATCACACAAACTCAGAAGAATAATTGTTTTCATCACAAAAATATTTCAGAATATTTTCATTTTATCATGAGAATGTTGTTGGATATGGTTTGCATTGCAAATATATTGCAGGATATATTCAAAACTGCAAACAAAATCAGTAATCATTAGCCACCAAACAAAAGCCTTAACTTGAACACAAATCAATATATTCGCACATTAAAAGCTACAAGTAAAATTCTTAACAATCAATAAATATTCCATATAGCCTTATACATTTCAATTATCAGTTGATATGCAATTTATTAATATGTTATGACAGTTTTACTAATTTTTAATTATATCTATCTGTCTATTTTACAACAATAGTAAAACAAATCTTAATTTGAGTATTTCTGAGAAAAAATAATTTATTCTTTCTTTTTAGCAGATTCGTGCAATTACTAACGTTGATGCAAATGAAAATTTAATAAATATGACAAGCAAGTGTTAAGATGTTTCAAATAGTAGTTAGAAATAAGATCTAATTCACAAAATTAATAAACGACAAAAAATATTCTTCCCGTCAAAAATAAAATAGCTTTGTACATAAAATATTGTCGATTATCCCGTTCCCATTCAGTGTTTAATTATCTGACATAATATATAGATAGATGGATAGATAGATAGATAGATAGATAGATAGATAGATAGATAGATAGATAGATAGATAGATGGATGGATGGATGGATGGATGGATGGATGGATGGATGGATGGATGGATGGATGGATGGATGGATGGATGGATGGATGGATGGATGGATGGATGGATGGATGGATGGATGGATGGATGGATGGATGGATGGATGGATGGATGGATGGATAGATAGATAGATAGATAGATAGATAGATAGATAGATAGATAGATAGATAGATAGATAGATAGATAGATAGATAGATAGATAGATAGATAGATAGATAGATAGACTTTCGACATTTGTACATCAACTGCGCTGTCGACTCTATGTCGGATACTTCAATTGTAGATTGAATAAATCGTAAAGAAATTTGTTGTGTTCAATTATGTCGGTACTGCTGTGTCATGAAAATATTTCGACCAGGGATTTGAAACAATTGTACAATTGAAGGCAATGTTATATTATCATTTACTTCATTGAATTTTACAATGCTGTCAAGTTCTATTGCATGTCAGTTTTTTATGTAATGAACAGTACCAATCTTTCGTACTACAAATGTTGTTTCAACACAAAATAATTATGTAACGTATAAAATAAACTCAAAATATATTCAAACACCCTTCAGAGATTCTACCTTCTTATATTGAATGATATTTGAAAATACATTTTTCCCTCAGGATGTAATGTAAACACATGCATTCTAAACATTTACAATTTTTAAATATATAATCTAATTTCTATGAATATTCTCTAGGATTTGTTTAAAATTTCAAAGCCTTCATGATTGAACACAATCATTGTTCACAATAGTTAAGGTTAGGAAAGCAGGATGGCACTATTTTATAAGTTGCTTTACGTTTGGAGCCAATTATTATTACGTCATATTTCCTCATGCTCATGTTTAAACCTTATAAAACTTCCAATGCTGAATATACTTCCTACGTTCAAACTACAAGATAATTTTGTGTAGACAATACATATAATTTGTTTTACTTATTTGTAAATTATTCTTGTTTCTTAGATATATTATAAGTTAGCCTTGTTCGTGGATTTTCATTTCAACAAATTGCTCCCAAATAATTTTTGTTTCTATTTGTAAGATTCAACATATGTTGGTATGCCTTCACTATATATAAAATGTTGAATAGTTGTGCATATGAATATACAGACTGGAAGGTTAATGGACGATGGATAGATTTATTAATACTGATTATTTGCCCAAAAGAAATGATTGAATTAATGCATTTTGCATAAATTCATTGCATTGAGATATAAAGGTCTTTATAGACATAATATTTGGTGTAAAAGTATGCAGAAACATTTTAAAGTTAATCTCTGAACATCTGGTTCACTCGTTCAACCCTCTATCAAGGTGGGTGCGCGATAAAGCTTACCACTATCTTCTGGTGGGTCGGCGGTTCTTTCTGGGGTTTTCCCGGGGTCTTCCTGCATCATTTACCATTACAGCCATATATAGAGTCTTATGCTGAAAAATGGGGTTAAACTATACAACAGGCACAACTAAAACTTAAATTAGGCCGAACAAATGACTGAATCAATGATAACCAGTTAACGAATCCCATTCTCAAGCCAAGATTTTATGAACGATACGCAGAATATGCATCAAAAATGTTATTTACATTATTGTTCTACTTGCATAAAATGTTGGACTTTCTGAATCACAGTTTTATCAATGAAATTAAGTAAATATCTTATTTTAGTAGCATACTCAGAGGCTACATCTTTGACCGGATGTTATGCAAACTCCCCTCGATCTTCAAATAAATCCATACGAGACCCAGCGCAAGATTTCTGTTCTTTGTGTCATTCATTATTGTATAACTGCAACTGACATAACACAATTCAACATATCGAACTGAATTTTTCAAGCAATCACAATATATACATGCGTACGGAGTCCAACAGCAAACTGCACAGACCCAGTTAAGATGTTGCATAATACGCCATCAGATCTTGATTCATGCGTTTTGTTAGGTTTAATCAGTAAAGTAAGCAACATAGACCCCTGCGACCTCATTTCAGGGACTAATTTTCTTGCATTTGCACTCGACTTATAAGAGAATACAACCAGTAGTTCAATGATTGCCATTACGAACACGAATCAGAGTAATTGGCCCATATCCCGCAAGAATATCAAGGATACGATGTATACATTATTATAATTTGTTTCAAATGATTCTTCTACTCTTCCATGCCGAAGGTGAAACATAACTGAAAAGATGGCGAAATCTGCAAAAGCTCTGAACCTTATAATTGGTTCTAATTCACTTAGCATATGAAAAGTTCTATGACTGAAAATAGTCCATTTAATTTCTCCATTAGCTATTAATCCATTAGCTAAACTGATGCCTAAAGTAATTAGCATGTTGGGGCAGTTTGGAGACAAGAAAATCGATTACCTATACAAATGAAAATAATTTACCATTGTTGAGATCTCTCTCCTCTATATTACCATGGACAGGTTTATTAGTAGTACTGTAGAAGGAACATTACGACAACTAGGAACCATGGTCTTTTTCTCAAGGCGAAGGGTCTCGTAATAAAGTGCATAAAGAGAAGCTTAGGAGTATTTATACAAGCTAAGTGTTTTTAAAAGGCAAAAAGCAGTAAACAAATCCTTAGACTAGTTTTCAACACACTGACTACAAATGATAATTTGGAATGAACAAGGTTAAAGGAATCGGATAGGATTAGCTTCTAATTGAAGCCTGTCACGATAACCGATAGGATATTTGAAAGAAAGGCTTTTATTTTATTATCGTAGTGCAGTATCTCGAATAATACAGATAATCTAGTATATTATCTACGATATAGCACACAGAATGCACCTCTCATGTTTCTTTACAAGCATTGTTGCAAAGTCTGAAACAAATTTTTCCTGTGGGACACGAAACTTCGTCTGTACAAGATCTGAAGAATTGAATCGCTGTGTCCATTTGAGAAATAAAATGAAAGTACTTTATTATAGAAAATGTCGGCTGCCATTAGAGATATATACTACCGAATTGAACCACACGAGTATAGTAAACAAGTGACTTACCAAAAAGACATTCCTGAATACAATAAACTACTGACTTATTAGAAAGAAATTCCTTAGTACAGTAAACTATTTAACAACTAGAAAGCAATTTCTGAGTACAGTAAACTACTGACTTACTAGAAAGATATTCCTGAGTACAGTAAACTATTTGCTTGTTAAGAAAACGTTCCCAAGTTGTGATGTGTAGAATTTTGAAAACTCTTAGAAGTATTGATTAAATGAATTGTACCAAAGTTAACTTAATTAAAGTAGAAAGGGATAGAGACAGTTATATGATTATTTTCTTTTCATCTCTGAACGTCAAAGGAAATTCGTTCCACGCGACGAAACTTGACCGATTCACCTGTTATGATACAAGGATTTCGGCATAACACTTTTCCCAGAATCGACCGGTTAAAAGGGGAGTCACGTCAATAATTGATTGTTCAAAGGAACGTTAATTGCGGCATGATTAGCTGTTTGACAATCAAAAATTCTACGTAGAAGATTTAGAAAACAGTCGATTCGGATTGGTTAATGGAAACTTAAGGGCGTAACTCTGTAAGGAATTAGGGCTTTTGCTTTGGAAAAATTCTTCAGTCTTCAATCTTACTTGCGAGAAGTCTGAAGGGACTCCGGTCTAACGTAAAAAAGTACGTTTTTCCCGTTATTGAGTAAGGGGTCAGATAGTCGTCTCAGATAGAAGACAGACTATACGTTGGAGGCTCGTGGAAACGAATAAAAAACGGCAAAGGTTTTTAATATCCTATTTCATTTGTTGATTTATTTGCAAATATATTGATGTTATGATATATGTATATATGGTTTCATTTTTTAGGGTTTTAGTGAAATGTTAGTCACGACATTCTATTCTTTGATTTTCTAATTATCATTGCATTGGAAGAATTGACAAGATTGCATGTAACTGAATATTCAATACATAGGATTGCTTAGGAATTCTCAAGAATTAAGCCTAATAAATGATTGATAATGTTCGCAGATTTATGAATTAAATCTTTGTCTAGTATGCCATGTATTGAGCGTATATTTATATACTAGTTCGTAACATTTAATTGATCTATTGAGTATATTTATGAGCTTTTACAATTTCTCCGTTCCTTTTATCTGGAATCAAATAGTTTTTCTTCTAAAATAATTTTCATTCCTTCTTTGTCCTTGATGTAAAGCATAATTATAAGAAAACGAGTTTTCTCTCAGAAAGTCTTAAAAGGAAGATACAGCTTTGCACAAAAATCCACACAAATGTTTCAAAATGTTTATCATTGAACAATAGTAAAGTATTTATAGATGTTCTTCATATTAATTAGATTCCACCAATTATCACTCAGATACCAAATATTTGTGCCGTATTATATATACATCAGATAGTAACTCTAACCACCTACATCATCTATCTAATATATACTGTTTCACAACCACCCACTCAACTTTAAAGGCACAATAGGGCAGTGTCTGTAATTTAATGAATCTTACATATCATTCAAATAATGAAATGTGTTGACTTATAATCTGAAATAATTCACAAAAACCTAGAGTTTGTGAAGATTCAATTATATAATTGATAAACAAACGAGAGAAAATGAATTTTTGTGGGGCCCGCTTTAATTGAAACTTGTAGGTCACAACAGTTATGGAAACCTCACGTGACCAGAGAAACCTACACGTAATCTTCGTCCAGAGGTCGGGTTATGAGTCATGTGGTTCTAATTGAAATATCTACTATAAACAAAAATGACAAACGCAGGAGAGTCAAAAACGTAAAGGTCGCCTGCGCTTGTCGAAAAGCTGTCAGAGAAACCGAACGGGACTTATCAATGATTCGTTTTGGGGCCAAGTTTGTTCGATGGAGAGCATTGATGGAAGAGTTAGGACTGCCACCAGACACTGAAATGGCGAAGTTTTTGATGGATAGGTAGGCCAATGTGTACATATAAAGTGTTCTACAGTTTTTAGTATCTTGTTCCTGCTGTATGTGTGAAAACAGTTTTATTATTACTGTCCTTGCACAAAGAATTTATTTGCTTTCTAAGATTCCCAAAACAGATATGATCGGCTGATCGATATTTCACTCAGTGATATCAGTGTGAATATGATATACGTTGGGTGGAATTTATTTATTTTTTTATAACAGTATCCTCATAAAAGTCATTTGTATACATGCCAATTACCTTCTTGAGACAGGTTGTTTAAATTCCGTTAGGGAACTTAGATGCATTTATAAGCAATATCAATATGTATACCCTCTCTCCCCTCACAGACACACGTTGGGTTAATGTGACAAGCACATTACTTACATAATAGTTTAATAACCTTATCATGTAAATGTATCGAACAAATAATACATGCTTAATGTTGAACTTGAATGTAGAAATTGTTGGAGAATAAAGAGCAGAAAAGAAATTGGCATGATCCCAAAAGGACGCGATAGTGCTGAGCACCTTGCCACATGTGCTCCTGGAGCCACGGTTCCTAAACAGAGAATGTCATTTCAAGACTGCAGCAATAGCATAGTATTTAAAGGAAAATGTTAAGACCGCTTTAAATTTTATTCTCCACTTAAGAATAATTTACTCTATATATTTACCATTTGAAGATGTGAATAAGTTAGCATTTATAAGATGTGTGTACATGGTACATCTACAGTGACTCCATCTCAAGTCTTTGGTAAGTTCAGTCATAAAACATGCACATCATGACACTCTATCAATAAACTGTTGAGTCTAGTTTATTTATCATGTCGACTATATTGCACTGTAGAAAAATACTTATAAAACAGAGCAATCGATATCTTAAATTTGCTTTTAAGAAAAAGTTAGTTTTCATGATTTGTATGTCTTGTGTTTTGTGCTCTGCATCTCTCCACAATAATGTCTTAAGTTGGTTCATAACTTTTACAAGGTTCATCATATCGTTTCCTTTTAACAAATACACGAAGATTTTGTTTTTAAAAGTATGTCATTTGCTAGTAATTTCGAAAATTTCTTTCTTGTAAAATCTACTCTCCTCCATATGCATTTCCTTTAAGTCTCCTAATTTGTAAATGTCTATTTCACCAAAAATTATTTGTTTGATATGAAATATTTCTGCACTTATCCCTTTTTAAAAATTATTGAAAATTTCTATATCCTTAACGTTTCGGCCATTTTAAATGTAAGCGCTTCAGATATATACGTTTAGGTCTCCTAATTGGATGAGCTATACTATCAATCTGTTTTCCTCTTTGCTTACTTTCACTGGGGTGATGGCATGTCCATTGATCAGTGATAATCTTCAATAGTTAACGCTAAACATATCCAGATTATAGCGTGTAATGTTAACCTTTTCACTACATGTGAATTTTTCTAAGTTTTAAGGTCTCCTTAAATAGTAAATATTTAAAACTACTTTCCTTTAACAAAGTGTATCTTTCCAGGTTTTGGCTCTGTGAAGATTTCTCTGAAAGTGTCGTGTATGTTGTGCTTTTAATTTAAATTTTCTCACGACAGGAATATTTTTAGAGACATATCACTGTACAAATATATTTCTATCCATCGCTGCATTTGTATATGCATACCTGTCAACTATATATATATATATATATATATATATATATATATATATATATATATATATATATATATATATATATATATATATATATATATATCTGTGATTCGTCATTTACGGAAATAACGATTACTTGTGTGTAGATTACTTAAATTCATGGACTTTTTCCGATGAATTTGTACCCGCAATTATACAGTTATATTTATGGAAGGAACAGGACTTTCGTGGATTTTTTAAAAAAATATTATCCTTTGCGTGTTGTTTTGGCATGTTATACAGACATTAGAGATAATACTTTTTGTAGGTGTTATCAGCCAGCTATAAGGACGCCCATCTATAGTAGATAATTTTATTTGCATCAGTTTTCAACTTCTTCATGTTTGAATGTTTTCAGACTTACGTCAAACTTTGACATTTCTATGGCTGCAACAGCACTGATTTAACTCGAACTGTGTTTCTATCATTATGTTTCTAATGTTGTCGAATCATTGTAGATCTAGATTGTTCAATTTGGCTAGACCTGTATTGTAAATATAGCCAAATATAAATGTGTTTATCCACATAAAAAATACATTATATATTTACTCTTCATACTTCGTTGCTTAACAACCTTGCTTACAAAGCGCATGTTACTTTTCTCAATGCCATCAATGTAATTTGTAAATTTGAATTTATTGCATAGTAGGATGCGCTTGTCATGTTTCATATCAAAATATTTAATGTATTTCAATTATCTAAATGATATTCTTCAACACATTTAGATTTGCAAAACTTGTTCCAGTCCAAGCCTTTCAATCAAATCCCTAGTTACCAACGTGTTTTCATTTTAAATTCGAAAATGTTTATATTAACTCTGTAAAACGTCTTGTAACATATTAATAATATTAAAAAAATATTTCTAAATAGTTAGACTAGTAAAATAGTTTATTATAAATGAATTTTGCTAGTAAAATAATTTTGTAATTTTTTCGTCTTTTCGTACTTTTATACAACTTACACGAACATAAAACGTAGTCATACTTTAAATTTGATTAAAATGTTTTCATAACGCAATACGTAGTGATGAAGCATAATATTATAATTAGCCGTATGTTTGTTCCATCTTTCTATATCTTTTGATTTTGTTTCTGTTCTTTCATACTTATATTAGTCAGGGGCTCAATCAAAATGAATGGGTGGGTAGGTTGGAAACATGTAATGGAGAGATATTTAGTTGCAAGTCAAAGATGTTTAGAGGTTAGAAAGGATTAGGGATAGGAGAGGGTAGGGCAAGTACCCCACTTTCCCCATGTGCGGTCGCCCATGATATACAGTATGTGAAGACAATCTCTTTAATCGAGTAACTCTGAAGAAGACAAAGTATTAAGAATGTCTTTTCTGCTGCGAATATTCTGACTTAAAATCTGTTTAAGATTGCAAATCAAACGTAAACTGTGTGACCCTATTCTACGAACACTTGACATTTTGTCGTACACAATCTTAAGAAGACATACGGTTTTCACGATCCGCGCCTCAACGATCCACTAATAATCTACAATGCACAATTCCTTCTTGAATTCTGAGTTAATTTGGATGTCTTTTCTTAAAAATAAAAATAAGTACAAACTAATATATATATATATATATATATATATATATATATATATATATATATATATATATATATATATATATATATATATATATATATATATATATAAATATATATATATATATATATATATATATATATATATATATATATATATATATATATATATATATATATATATATATATATATATATAATATATCCATGTCCGAAAGATGTTTAAAGTTATATAGGCACTGGATTTGTTTGTGGGATTGTTCTCTGTTTCTTTGTATTTTCCTGAGATATAGACAATTCTCAGTTGGACAAGGAAAAAGCTAGGCTACAATCGGCTTCGTAGCTTATTGTCTTGAGATTTCCTTGTTTTTCATGAATATGCCTCAACATGTGGATCCAATTGCTGCAAACGCGAACAAAATATTCTCGACACTGTGTTACCAGACATGACCTTTCATGCTGTATGAATGAATCAATCAAAATATCTTTATTAAACACTTCTCTACTTTGGTTTGTTGCACTGCATTTTTAAGACACATTTTTTGGTGATACATACTTATGAAAAACTAGAAAAATATTAGGTCACGCAGACACTGGTGATAAAAGAACGTAGCGGATTGTCTCCCGTGGTTTTCGACACTATCAGATCGGTCCGTGACAGAGAATGGTTTGCATGATTTTTAGTGACCTTTTTTTTCCATAAACGTAAACACCATAACAAACTGATCCCCCATTGATGTTAACCGAATAATTAGTGGTGGTTACTAACGTTATCATTACGGTGTAAATCACAACGATAAGCATTTCAAGAGCACTAAGCCATTACAACTTAATTTCGTCCTTTTTTTTATAAAAGTATTGAACAGTTTTAGCAAATACTGACCATGTTCATATATTTCCTTTTTGAGTCTAATACTTTTATCAAGTGACAAAAATCAAGAAAGCTCAACTTACAAAAGTTGGGTATGCATTTCGTAAGATAAGTTCACCAACCATGATGCGGATAAAAGAAAACCTCACTAATTTAAATTCAAGCAACATATAAAGAAAACCAAACGTTTTCTCATATTCTTCATTATTTCAAATAGCAAATTCTTTGGATCTAGGATCAAATTGTCTATTAATACGCTGCACACAGAGCATGATCAGGGCTAATTGGATTTTAAAGAGCAGGTTGGAATGAAAAAAATATTTCCATTGTTTAGAACGGTCTTTCTCCAACGTTTTCTTTGTTAGCTGATATTTTAATATATCAGAAGGTATCGTAAATTAGCAGGTGTCTATGTCTTCCATAATATAATTTATCTTTGCCAACACTAACCAGTGGAGGTTAATTAAGTTTTCAGCATTCTTGGCTATTAAGGATAAAGCTGAGATAATGTGACGAAAATAAAACAAGAATGCCTCTAAAAAGACAGTATTCATACGATAATTAATATTTCCATATATTAATATTTAATATCATGTACATCATGATATTTTTTGTAAGCAGCCTTGATATGGCTTTCATGACTCTTGTAACAAAATATTGAGAAGAGAAAAGATGAAGTATTATATAAGTATCTTTAAAATGGTAGTCAATTAATGTTTCATTTTCTAATCCTTGATCAAGACACATCAGAGCATCACAAGCCATACGAGGAAGCACAAATATTCATTACTGTAATACATCTTCTTTGTGTAGATATCATAAGTTATTTACTGACAGCTGCGTCACAGTTACGCGTTCGTGAAAACACAGAAAGCTAGAATCCTCCAGCTTAGTAAAATATTACCCACGATGCACATACCCTAAACAAGATTAAACATGTAATTTAATATTAAGTTACATTATTAGTGCAAAATACGAAGAATATATATTGCCATAAAGACGTACATTGCTCGTTGGTCCGTTGCTTACGTTAGCCGTGTAACTTAGACTTAATGACATGGATAGATCTATATTCGATACATAACTTGGTATTGGAGATGGATGAATTACGCTTTTTTCCGCGTTAATTAGACATTGATCTGACATAGCCGATACTGAAGATTAATATTGCTTCTTTACTAAGTCGGGTAATATGTAAAGAAGACGTTAACCTGCAATTAATTGCAAGAATCCTTTAGGCGCGACAGGTCATTGTTAAATTTGATTTTTATGATTGGTAAATTGGGAATTGAGACGAAAGGTGATATCATCCGTTCGTTAAATGAAGACTAGTATTAACAATATAAATGAGTCATATCGTCCGCATTAGTGCACATTGACATCTCAGATCAAAATAAACCAATAAATTATTTTTCGAGTTTTCCTTAATTTTGTTATTACGCTAATACAAAACTGAAGCGAAGTTATTATGAGGAGAAAGTAAGTCAGTATTGCAAAAGACCCAGAATGTGATCTGAGTTACACGGATAACAAGTACAGTCTTGGTTTCGCAAGGTGGTTCTCAGTAACTGATCTATAAAGGTGCAAGCACAACATGTACAGACTTGATTTTGCAAGGTGGTTTTGAGTACTTAATCCCTAAAGGTACATGCATAACGAGATTTAAAAGGTGGTTCCGATTACTTGATCTATAAAGACACCAGCATAACATGTTGTCTTGAAAGGTGGTTCTGATTACTTCATCTCTAAAGACACCTACAAAACATGTTGGTTTTGAAAGGTGGTTCTGCTTACTAAATTTCAAAAGAAACATGCATAACATGTCTTTGAAAGGTGGTTCTGATTACTTCATCTCTAAAGACACCTACAAAACATGTTGGTTTTGAAAGGTGGTTCTGCTTACTAAATTTCAAAAGAAACATGCATAACATGTCTTTGAAAGGTGGTTCTGATTACTTCATCTCTAAAAACACATACAAAACATGTTGGTTTTGAAAGGTGGTTCTGATTACTTATTCTCTAATAGTACATGCATAACATGTTGACTTTGAAAGGTGGTTCTAATTACCTAATCTCTAATGGTACATGCATGCCATGTTGGTTTTGAAAGGTGGTTCTGATTACTTCATCTCTAAAGACACATGCATAACATGTTGGTTTTGAAAGGTACACTCAGTACACAAAATTCCAACACATGATATATTCCATATTCACAACCTAAAAAGATTAGGCCAATTGCTCAGGTGGCTCACACAACTGTGTTATAGGGACACAAGTAGGGAAAACTGGTAAGACTTTGACCCAAGTCTGCCGTGCTGAGATAAAGCAGGTTGGACTTATCCTTTAGTGTTTTGGGGGTGGTGGGGAGTCGGGGCTGCAGTGGGAGACTTAGTTGATTGTCTGCCATGCGGGAAGCGAGGGTAGTGCGTCCGATTGGTACAGGAGACAATAGTTCCAGAAAGGCCCAGCTCTGGGGCCAAGCGCCTCTAACAGGGACCGCCGCCCAACCTGGGGCCGCAATAAAACGCACAAGCCGACTGAGGCAATACGCGACTATAATCCTAATCAGTCAGTCAGCTCTCTCTCTCTCTCTCTCTCTCTCTCTCTCTCTCTCTCTCTCTCTCTCTCTCTCTCTCTCTCTCTCTCTCTCTCTCTCTCTCTCTCTCTCTCTCAATCTTAAAACCCGGTGAAACATTATATTCGGAAATGAGAGGTAACATTTTGCGTGCGTGCGTGCGTGTGGGTGTATTTTGCAAATTTAGTACAGTGTATTCACAAACTTTTGCTGAAGTCAAATTTCATTTTGACCAAATATATTTAATTGGTATACTTCTTTTACTCTTTATGGCTTACATGATATGACTTGACTAAATATACTGAAGCAATTAGAGAATGCACAGTATTTTCGTAATTTCTTTACAACTATTTTTATCATGTTTTTGTAAACATTTAGTTATTGCTAACGACACTTGCTGCAGACCATGCATTGTATTATCTAAAATGTCCAAATAAGCACATTTTATTCCACAGATTTTCGCTATTTACGCACACTAATTTATTCAAATTCATAAGAAAAAACGACTTTGGACCTTTCTTGTCTAAATAAAACTGTCCTTGTGCATGCACAGTCATGAGATTTGTTGATACAGATATATTATGAGAATAATTATACACTTCAATGAAACCTTGGACATTGTTACCTACATTTCATGTTCCACTGATCTGCATTAACCGTGTGTTTAAGTTTGTTTTACAGAGATTAATACCTGCAGAGTTATGAAATTTAGTACGTACTTAAGTACTGAAGGAGTACGACACTTTTCATTCAAAACTAGATCAGTCAGTTTCTTCGAAACTATTCTCTGCAGTCAGAAAACTAATCATACTACACTCTTTAATGTGTGTCGCCTGCTGTGTTATGTATGTATGTATGTATGTATGTATGTATGTATGTATGTATGTATGTATGTATGTATGTATGTATGTATGTATGTATGTATGTATGTATGTATGTATGTATGTATATATATATATATATATATATATAAATAAATATATATATGTATATATATATATATTTATATATATATATATATATATATATATATATATATATAATAAGTACTGAACCACGATTACAAAAGGGGCAATACAAGCTATTTGTGTTAATCTGTGAATTAGCACATTTAAAACAATAGCCTGCTTAGTCATATAAGGTATGTCGATACGTCATGGAGCTTACTACGCAGGTAGGAGAAAACTAGAGAGCTACCGTCTAAAATTATGATGCAATGATTTTGCATTCAATTTTGCAGTTAGGCAACTTTCTCAGATACTTATGCCAGCATAGCCTCGTACATTTTAGTTCACGATGCTCCATAAGGAGTACGGCAATATTTCATACATGGTAATTACTGTTACCCAAAATTCAACACTCCATCAAATAACATTGTTTTGTGTCAAAGCTTTATATGCAAGATAATTTGGTTGGAGAATAATGTAGCTACGTATGTTCTTGCGTCAATCCAGCCATACCGTTGTTGACATTTTTTTCTCATTGTTACGTATCGGCTAGTTCAAAGTAACAAAAGAAAATAGTGGAGACAACAAGCTTGGTGAGTTTTAACAAAGATAATTTTATTATTTTATTTCCCTAGAATACACGGTGAGAAAGGTGAAAATATAAAACATGACTTACGGTTTGTGAATAAAACTCCAAAACATTTATCCTATATGAGTCCTATTAATGAAATGTTTTGAGTCTTGTTTGAATGTCACGTTGTCTCCAAGACCGAGGATGATGACGTCATGTGAAGTCTTTACACAAATGTTCATAATTTCACGTTTCCGAGATGAAGGATGATGACGTCAGATGAAGTCCTTACACAGATGTTCATAATTTCACATTGAACCATAATTTGTACTGTATTGTTTTAATTTAGAATGAACTGAATGATTTTTTGTCCTGAACCACTTGTATAGTTCTCAAAGGAATAAATAATTATAACTTATTATTCAATAGGTAGATGAACTCCTATAGATGTCAAGGCACATCTATAGCTTTGTAGATGTAATGAAAATTGAAATCTTTCAGGCACAAGAAAAATATACCATTCTTCTTCAAGATATATTATACTACTTACTCCAGCACAAGAAATATACCTTCTTCTTAATGCATATACAACAACACAGTTGAGAGATATTTTTTGACTGCCTATTTCACAAGGACCTAGGTCTATTTAAAGGAGACTAAGACGTCATTACATGCCGCATGCGCACGGATAAAACGTGGTATTTCATCATCTCACAATGTGTAGTACACGATATAAAGACATATTTACTCAGAAAAGACTTTGGTCGCAGCCAATCATTTACTTTGATTGGTTATCAAGACCAGCTGTCTCAACGACTCTTACGAAAGCCAAGAAACATATTTGCGTTCTAAATAAATAAAACTCTTACGAAAACCGAGGAACATATTTACGTTCTAATTAATAAACTCTTACAGAAATATCAGTTCCAGTGAACAAAAATCATCATCACAATTAAACACAATGATTCAAAAATGAAATAAAAGGAATTCAAATTTTAACACACAAGTAATTAAAATACATGGTCGTAACATCAAATTTTCTTAAAACACCTGTCAGCAAAATTACACAGTTGTCTAGCCAATTTATCAAAATAATTGGTAAAAGTGATTGTATGAAATCCGGAGGAACTGATTAGATTCATATGGCAATTAGGCCATATTTTCTTGTCATAAAGTTATACGGGGACCGAAAATTGTATTTTTATTGCAAACGTCCGAGCTTGATTATTTGGACGATTTTACCTTTCTTCTTTAATTTCTCTCTAGTATTTATTTATACCATTTGTAAAAAAAAAACTGTATGTAAGCATTTTATGCTATTGGTACAAAAATACTGTTTGGTGTCGGGCAATTTGCAAGTCATTTTAGGTGATTTGTTTTCTTTTCTGGACTGGAACTTTCGGTGTTGTGTGGTGGCATATTTGTACATGTTTTGCAAATACTAATCTAGTTTTCGATTTATTTTTTTTTAACCATAATATATTGGGTGTGAATAGGATAACGTTTGTGTTTACACAATTATATAATAGAAATGATTATTCACGTCTTGAGGTCATGTGGTAAAATGTCATTAGATAATTATTTTTTCACTTTATGCTGATGGAAAACGCTTATTAAGACAGATGTATCTTTGCAAACAAATTTTGCTATATTGATTTATTGAAATGAAGGGTATCTTAAGACACTTCACTAATTTTGCAAGATGGCTTTGAATTTGTTGGCCTGTAGCGTATGCATTGATAATTTTAGGGACACCGTAACATCTCATTGTCTAATTAGATTTTAACTTACTGTGACGATTTAAAATCAGTCTAGGAAAGCTTAATCATGGCTAGATTCTTATTATGTTTTCCACAGCTACAACTATCACGTGATTTAGAAAGGTCAAAGTAGGTCAAAAATGTAGACGCCTTAGCTAATACAGTATTAACTAACTTGAAACAGATTTATTGTAAATCATAGAATATGTATAGCCTCACAAGAATTTCTTAATAACCATGTATTGAACGTACATACCCTTGAATATGTACTTATAACGTACATCCAAAAAGATCTCCGAATGAAGAGCATAGCTAAAGACGAACAAATGCTATATGATGGACAAACATTAAAAACGTATGGCTTCCGTGGATTGCATGGTTGTGATGGAGTGCTGTGTATAAAGTGGCCTAATAACAAGGTAGTATACTCCATGTTTCCCATGGAATTAATTATACTGAAGGAGTGCTGTGTATAAAGTGGCCTAATTACAAAGCAGTATCCTTCATGTCTCCCATGGAATTAATTATACTGAAGGATTGCTATATATAGTGGCCTAATTACAATGCAGTATACTCCATGTTTCCCATGGATTGAATTATACTGAAGGAGTGCTGTGTATAAAGTGGTCTAATTACAAGTCAGTATACTCCATGTCTCCCATGGAATTAATTATACTGAAGGAGTGCTGTGTATAAATTGGTCTAATTACAAGTCAGTATACTCCATGTCTCCCATAGAATTAATTATACTGAAGGAGTGCTGTGTATAGATTGGTCTAATTACAAGTCAGTATACTCCATGTCTCCCATGGAATTAATTATACTGAATGAGTGCTGTGTATAAAGTGGCCTAATTACAAGGCAGTATACTCCATGTCTCCCATGGACTGGATTTTACTGAAGGATTGCTGTGTATAAATTGGCCTAATTACAAGACAGTATAATCCATATCTCCCATGGAATAAATTACACTGAAGGAGTGCTGTGTACAAAGTGGCTTAATTACAAGGCAGTATACTCCATGTCTCCCATATAATTCATTATACTGAAGGAGTGCTGTGTATAAATTGGTCTAATTACAAGTCATTACACTCCATGTCTCCATGGAATTAATTATACTGAAGGAGTGCTGTGTATAAAGTGCCCTAATTACAAGGTAGTATATTCCATGTCTCCCATGGACCTGATTATACTGATGGAGTGCTGTGTATAAAGTGACCTAATTACAAGACAGTATAATCCATATCTCCCATGGAATAAATTACACTGAAGGAGTGCTGTGTATAAAGTGGCCTAATTACAAGGCAGTATACTCCATGTCTCCCATAGAATTAATTATACTGAAGGAGTGCTGTGTATAAAGTGGCCTAATTACAAGACAGTATACTCCATGTCTCCCATAGACTGGATTATACTGAAGGAGTGATGTGTTAGTTGATATATCACATACAAGAAATTGATGACTTTATTGAACAAGTTGAAAGGGGAATGAAGGATCCATTTTTTGTAAAAAAAAGTAATTTGGACAATGTATTTTTGGTCTTAACTAATGTATTTTAAAGAAAGTGATACCTTTGTGTGCTGAACATAGAATGCTAATTTTTCTACAAGTTTTTCAGTCGAGACAGCGTGAATATTAATGTGAATACAAGAGGTACCAGTTATATATCACATTCAGCGTTTCTTTTGTGAAAACATGGCACACATCCTGAGCCAGAGGCCATTTTCTCCTTAAGAGATGGAACGATGATACATCGTGCGGATATAACAAATGAACTGAGTTCTCTATTTATTGCATATTATGTCGTTCACTATATATTCACATGAAATCATAATTTTCTAAATTTCAAGCATTTTCGGACGAACAAGAATACAAAAATGATACCCGGATTCTTTTAAAACTGACATGATCAACAATGAATGCTCAGAAGATCAACATTTAATGCTGATGTGATCAACTGTAAATGCTAAGCTCATCAACACTGAATGCTAAGCTCATCAACACTGAATGCTACGATTAACAATACTGAATGCTAAGATCATCAAAACTCAAAGCTAAGATTATCAGTACTGAATGTGGAGATGATTCACACTTAATTCTGAGAAGATCAACACTGAATGATAAGATTATCAACACTGAATGATAAGATTATCAACACTGAATGCTAAAATTATCAACACTGAATGCTACGATTATCAACAATGAATGCTGAGACGATCAGTATTGATTTCTGAGATGATCCACACATCACTGAATTTTGAGAAGATCAACACTGAATTCTAAGATTATCAACACTGAATGCTAAGATCATCAACACTGAATGCTGAGATGGTCAGTACTGAATGCTGAGATGATCCGCACTGAATTCTGAGATGATCAACACTGAATTCTGAGAAGATCAACACTGAATGATAAGATTATCAACACTGAATGATAATATTATCAACACTGAATGCTACGATTATCAACAATGAATGCTGAGACGATCAACATTGTATGTTGAGATGATCCAAAGTGAATGTTGAGAAGATCAACACTGAATGCTAAGATTGTCAGCAGTGGAAGCTAATATAATCAACACTGAATGATAAGATTATCAACACTGAACGCTTAGACGATCAGTACTGAATTCTGAGATGATACACACTGAATTCTGAGATGATCCACACTGAATGCTGTGAAGATCATCTCTAAATCCTGAGATGCTCCATACTGAACGCTGAGATGATCAGCACTCAATTCTGAGGTGATCAACAATAATATTCAGATTATCAACACTGAATGCTACGATTATCAACACTGAATGCTGATATGCTCAATACTGAATGCTGTGATTATGAACACTGAATGTTGAGATGAGATTGCTAAATGCTGAGATGATCCATTCTGAATTCTGAGGTGATCGACACTGAATGTGAGATGATAGCACTGAATTCTCATATAAACAATATTGAATTCTAAGATTATTGACACTGAATGGTGAGATGTTCAATACTGAATGCCGTAACGATCATCAACGCATGACGAAACTTATAATTCAGCGGCGAATCGGGCGAACTTACTGGTCTATTCTTCTTGGATTTCATACGAGAAATGCATTCGTCTGGAAATCTCTTGAGTCCATTGAAAAAAAATTCAAATCGATCACCACGTAATTATGAGATGATCATTAATGAATACTGAGATGATCGACACTGAATGCTGAGATAGTCATTCCTATATGCTGAGATGATCATAGCTAAATGCTGATTTGATCAATACTAGATGATGAGATGATTATTGATAAATGCTGAGTTGTTAAAAGCTGATTTGATCAATGCTAAATGATGATTTGATCAATGCTAAATGATGATTTGATAAATGCTAAATGCTGATTTGATCAATGCTAAATGATGATTTGATCAATGCTAAATGCTGATTTGATCAATGCTAAATGATGATTTGATCAATGCTAAATGCTGATTTGATCGATGCTAATGATGAGATGATCATTGCTAAATCCTGATTTGATCAATGCTAAATGATGATTTGATCAATGCTAAATGCTGATTTGATCAATGCTAAATGATGATTTGATCAATACTAAATGCTGATTTGATCAATGTTAAATGCTGATTTGATCGATGCTAATGATGAGATGATCATTGCTAAATCCTGATTTGATCAATGCTAAATGATGATTTGATAAATGCTAAATGCTGATTTGATCAATGTTAAATGCTGATTTGATCAATACTAAATGCTGCTTTGATCAATGTTAAATGCTGATTTGATCAATGCTAAATGATGATTTGATCGATGCTAATGCTGAGATGATCATTGCTAAATCCTGATTTGATCAATGCTAAATGATGATTTGATCAATGCTAAATGCTGATTTGATCAATGTTAAATGCTGATTTGATCAATACTAAATGCTGCTTTGATCAATGTTAAATGCTGATTTGATCAATGCTAAATGATGATTTGATCGATGCTAATGCTGAGATGATCATTGCTAAATCCTGATTTGATCAATGCTAAATGATGATTTGATCAATGTTAAATGCTGATTTGATCAATGCTAAATGATGATTTGATCGATGCTAATGCTGAGATGATAATTGCTAAATCCTGATTTGATCAATGCTAAATGATGATTTGATCAATACTAAATGCTGATTTGATCAATGTTAAATGCTGATTTGATCAATGTTAAATGCTGATTTGATCAATGCTAAATGATGATTTGATCGATGCTAAATGATGATTTGATCAATACTAAATGCTGCTTTGATCAATGCTAATGCTGAGATGATCATTGCTAAATGTTGAGATGATCGTTGCTAAATCCTGATTTTATCATTTTTAAATGCTAATTTGATCAATACTGAATATTAAAATGCTAAATGCTAAATGTAGAATCAGTTTTCACTAGGCTGTTTGAACAATTTTCCTTCAAAGTGACGTATTTGTTTGCACAATTAATACCATGACCTTAAACACATGTTACCATTAATATTATGGCTGTGTCAGAAGCAATGTAACACGTATTACAATGACAAGTTTTAGTGTATGATGTACGCACATCAGGATGTTCCAACCTTTTTTGGGTGGAAAAATATGTATTTTTGGTCTTTTCGCCTGCAACGAATGTTGAAACCGTTTAAGTCACAATGTCTGACTATGCCTCCGGCGTCAAATTTTGGGAGAAATTTGTAGGCCAAGGCAAATATTTTAAGAGAATATGCGTTAGATGTTGCAGTTGTTGAGTCTGACTACCTCCACTGCTTCTATTATACATCTTTTTACCAGACATTGCGCATAAAATTTATATGCCATATTTGAATGGGTGGGTATGTGTTGTTCGCACAACAGGGTTGGAATAGTTCATAGCAATCCGTAAGCTCCGGATAAATCTGTAAATTCTAGTAACGTTAAGGTGTGTAGGCATACCCCGTAGCCTTTTAAATTTGTTGTTAAAAATTAGAAATAGACATGGCTTTGCAAACGACAGTCTTTACCTTCTTTGTATGCCTTGGCCAGTGCATACACCCCTTGAATGAAAATGGGTCTTATCAGCAACCCTAATGATAGTGAGCAGCTCCTGGTTTACACTGAAATCTTTTCATTAAAACGCGAAGACGATGACAATGATAAGGACCGCTTGGTGAAAATCAAATTAGAAATTATAAATCAGTGAATGAAATGTTAAATGTAATGCATTTTTATCTGCATTTTGTTTTTAAAATTGGGATGGGGACGGCGAGGATCGGCGTAAACTATACAAGCAACTGAAGAAGAAAGTTCAAACTGGATTAGAACGATAACTGTATGGAAGTAAAGATGGAAGTCCAGGAAAATCCATGGATATAATTTTGTTCTTCATTACAGAAATTAAGCAACGAATTTCACATTGAATGAGCTCGGATCTGATGCTAACGGACATCAATCATCTCTCTGACAAAGTAGTGATCATTTTATGAGATCAACTCTTGCAAAATCCAGGCGACACGAACTGGCAGATAAATAATTTCATTAAAATGCAGAAATATTACACAAGTTATTCTAGCATTATGCACACATTTCCAAAAACTATCGTGTTACAAGATTCCGTGATAGAGCATGCGGCGCAAACAGATTATGCAAACAAACATATCAAGCAGCATAATTCCCTAACTTCTTGTACAAACATTAACCATTTGAAAAATTTTAAATATAAGGTTATTGATTTTTTTTCTCTTTTTGAAACTAAGTTCGAAACCATAATAAAAAAGTGACGCGATACAGCCCTACTTGCCTGCCTAAAACTTTCTAACCAAGAGAAAGCTGTAATTAAGTGATGTAAGAGTTGAAATGTAAAGGGGAGGTAACTTTGTCGTGACTGGTACTCACAAATTCACATTATACTGACAGTGGTATTTACACTAAATTTAGTCAAAGAACAATTTTGCACAATAAATATACAGTTTTTATATTACAGCATTTCCAATTCAACTCAGCCAAACATTAATAAAAGCATCTATTACAAAAAGAACAAATGTCAATACTGAGTTTTATGAATGGTGATCGGAGGTAGTCCTAGAAAACACGTCATACAATAAATCGGTCAATTTGCATGACTAATATGTTTCACACTGATTCTATGAACCTATAACAACAGCTAAATTATCAAGAAAAAGATTTTCAAAAGAAGATGAAAGGTCTACGAAAAGCTCTGAATATTGGTTCGTTACCAACAAAGTTCGTGAGCAGTACAAAAAAGATAGTTTTTATATTACAGCATTTCCAATTCAAAAAAGAATGCACATCAATCACACTTGACATTCCGCCCACATCCAGCGATCTGATGTCTCTACTCATCTTCACCAATCCAAATTTTATCATTTTGTTCTCGAGTCTAGTTCAGAAAAGTGAAAGTAAATATATGCTTCATCACTTGTGAGAATATCAGTCAATCGTCTGTGATATTAGGAGTGTAACGATACGTCTAAATCCATCTTGTGTAACACCAGATCCGTATTATACGTATAGCATAAGAATAATATTTCATAAAACAATAAAATAATCACTATAACATTTATTACTAGTAATACATCATCTCTAAGCGATGTTATATTTTAAGACTTAAAATGGTGGTCAGAAGAAGATATAAAATTAAAATAAATATGAATCAAGCCTATAACATCCGAAAGCAGTCAAATTATCAGCAGATCAAAATCTCACTTCCATTTCTAGCGTCTATTTATTTTATTTTAAACTTCACAAGAGCGTTGTTTTCAAAATATAAATACACTTAGCTATCTTTTAATTTTTTTTCAGTCACTTAATATATTTTTGAGGAAAATATAGGCAAGCTCAAAGCAGCCTTCAGTGAGGTAACAATGTCTTCGGTTCTACTAAAGACTAAAAATGCCACGGAAGTTGCAGAATGCATAACCTTTTCCTGACTACTCGTGTAAGAGTGGACACTTGCACATTTTATCTTTCCGCCATTTTATAGGATCCACAATTTAGGGATTACTTCGTGAACGTGTCAACCTCGTGCTTCGCTCAAGTCAAGATTGGTTCGGCTTGAGCTCCCTGACAAATATAACGTCACCCAAAATCGTCTAGTCAGAGAAGAGCTCTGACCCTCAGAAAGAACTTATTTATCTGATAGAATGAAACAATAAGATAAAATAAATTTCAGAAGGCTGACCCTTTTCAAGGCTCTCATTCATATCTTCTTCAGTTAAAGTAAAATATCGTGTTACCTATAACTGTTTTCGTCATTGAAAAGTTTTAGTCGGGAGGAAATTACCAAAGAATATTATGCACGTGCAGTATAAATAAAAACATATAAATATGGAATCCTTTGGAATTACAAAACACAGGCCAAGAAAAAGAGTGGAAGATTTAGTAATATTAAATCTGTTATAGAAATGTCGTGGAACTAGGCCCTCTTTCAGTGCCAGTAGCAACAAGGAACAGGACTATGACAACACGGGTCAAGCTGAAAAGCGAGCCCCAAAAGGAAAATGCCCAAATACACAAGAAATGAAAGAACCGTTACCAACAAAAGGGGGTACACAGAGCCGCAGTTGGTCACCAACAGGTCAAAGCAACAAACGAACACATTTAAGAGATTAAGCAAGAAAGGAGAACTATAAACTCTGTATCTATTGCGCGATAGATTAAAACAACACTTCCATTTCACCGTTCAACCAAACAACTAAAAGCACAAACCAATAAAAGCACACACGCACACACACTAATTAACACAGCCACACAAAATACTAACCTACAAATAACCTACTAATAATAACGATACTAATTAATGAATATATATATACATATATATATATATATATATATATATATATATATATATATATATATATATATAGTGTGTGTGTGTATGTGGTGTATATATGTGTATACGTGTATGCGTGTATACGTGCATAATTGTTTAGTGACTGAAACAATCAAGTCTGGACTAGGAAGACAAGACAAGTAAGGAACAACTGCAGAGTGCAGACAAGGGAGAACAGGAAAGGGATTGGAAATTTCGCCTCCAATTGCCGAACAAGAACCAGGACTTCTGGAAGCAGAACAAGGCAGGACCATAACCTCCATAGGACAAGCACTACCATTCCAACGCCGCAAGAATGGACAAGAAGGACCAGTACATCCACAGGGAAAGCACTAGCCCTCCAAATAAAAATAACAAACCTAAACCCTGTCCATCCACTAAGGCAAGCACTCGTCCACACAAGAACAAGCTCTGCTTATTCCCACCTCTCCGTGCAAGATCTGGTACAAAACTGGGCATGCACTGGCCCACCTCTCCGTACAAGCTCTGGCACACATCTGGGCAAGCACTGGCCCACCGGACAAGCAAACAAAGCATAGCAATGAGTGACAAGTTCGCCTCGTATGGTGTTTTTATTGGAAACTCAAAGCCACAAGGCCCATAACTCTGCTCACTATTCTGTTCTACTCGCATAACTCTATTTCACAGCCCTCTCTTCGCCCTCCCCTTTCCATTAAAAAATAGCCCAAAACAGGTGTTAGGGAAAACACACAAGCAAACACCTGGGTGGAATCCTGAGAGCAAAAAGCCCTTGTTGCAAAAGACTTCCACAATAAACCCTCTACTAAACTCTCCTTTCCACCAACCCTCTTCTAACACCCCACCATAAAAAGGGCCCAAAACAGGTGTTAGGAAAAATAAACAAGCAACACCTGGGTGGAATTCTGCGTACAACAAGCCATTGTGATAGAAAGAATTTCTATCATAAGCCTTTCTCCATCTCCCTTGTATGCCACCATCAATTCCGACTAACATAGGGGAACTGAAACAGGTGCTAGGGAAAACGTACTAGCAAACACCTGGTTGGAATTCTAGCAATAGCAAGCCTGTGTTGTTGATAGATTTTCCATCTAAAATCCACCTCTTATTCTGATCTCCAATTTTGCAGCCAAAAGAGAGGCGATAGGCTTTCTTTACTATAGTAATTTTTCTGCACTTTTGTGATGCAAAAGTCACTTTACCACAAACGTAGCTTAAGTTATCTGCATTGTTCACACAAGTGCAATGCATATCCGTTCACTCTGGCTAAACAGAAGTTTGTCCCTTTGCAAAATCAAACATTAACAAATAAGAGAGCATGACACTGTGTGATTTTCTGAGCTGATATTGGGGAATTTGTTCAGCAGAGTGATGTAAGTGATGTAATGATTGTATCATCCATGACTTCATACGAATAAATGATTCGAGTAGGGTGCTCCCAATGTTTTAATTAAACTATTATAGAAGTCCTACCCAGGCTCAATTTCGGTTGGAAGTTGCATTAGTGAAAGATAGATGTAAAGATGGTTAAATATACAAAACGGTTGAAATTCAATGAATAACAACTTAATAACAATTCAGTAATCAAATGATTCAAATTTAAATTACATTCCGTCCGCTCAAACCTTAAATAGCCTATTGCATCATTTATTAGCAGTGTGAAATCGATTTCCTCCTGTCCTTGTATTCTTCTCGTCTGTGGTATTCTTCTCCCTCATATTCCTCCTAATTCCTTCTCTCTTCCTCCCCCGACTTATTCCAAATTCCTTCCACCTCGACCTCCTTCCACTTCTAATAGACTCCTTCTTCTTCTCCTCCTCCTCCTCCTCCTCCTCCTCCTCCTCCTCATCCACCGTCTCTCCACCGACTAGACTTCTGTCGATTTCTACTGTTCGCCTAGTCTCAATTCCTTCTTCACCTCTTGGAGACTCGGGACTTAATTGAACCGGAAGTGCTCTGTCCCCTAAAAAGTTTCTTATGGAAACACAAGGACAGTACAATATTTTCCCATAGCCCTATCATCTCACACTACACACACCTTATCATCAGATAACAGCTATTAAATTTCTTCGGTCACGCATTCATTCACATCGAAATACCCATACGTTTTTGTTTGGTAAAATAAACGTCATAGTACAGCACGATATCAATTCCTTCTTATACATACATCAATTAATTCTGTCACATCAATACATATTCCTAATCCCGTTATAATAAACAATATCACAAAAATCAAAATCAGACGCATTTCTTTACCTTACACTCATACAAAGTACCCAAATGCTCAAATATCCATGACCTGATATATGCATACGTCAATACGTATATACTTCAACATTTTTCAAACTCACAATTAATACATACGTAAATTCTAACAATATGCATTAATAAATGTACTGGTTTACTATGAAGTAACCTAATACCGAATTACAAAATTAATTCTGACAACAAGCTAACAGTCTACATAATTATCGACGTAAAACTTAAACCCATTTTTCAAAAACGCAAGAAAATGAAACACTACTAGGGTAATTATGCCTACTAAACGATCTGAAAAACACGTGCTGTCCAAACCCAGTCATAGATTTATTCATAAATCCAGTCAAAGATCTATTTTAGTATCAGAGATCCCCATCCATCTCTCTCCAAGGAAATATAAAAACATATTTCAGATCACCTCAACCCAACCCTCCAGGTTGGCGGTAAGCGGATTTTATTTCTAAAGTTTAGACAACATTTCATACCCTATCATCACCATACTTTTTTAGTAATTATTGTCATACCTGTTATTGGATTAATATCTATTAATATACTGTCAATCATACGAAGCTCGCGTATTCAATCGTTCATATCATATTTTACACCTCGCAAATAAGATCGTATCTGATCAAGTAAGTTTTGTAAGTGATACTTGCTGTTTTACAAGCATTCTTTTTGTCTGAAATCGATGCTTAATTTTTTTACACACTGTTACAAGAGAAACACCAACGCCGGATATTATAAACAAAAACAGGTTTAATGATGCTCAACTTAAGATTATACCAGAGACAGTCAGTTGGCAGTGGTAAATATTATATTAACCGGAGTATTTTGCTTTAGTATTTTATAACATTGTTTTTACACACCAATGAATTTTATGATAATACCTGTAATACTGCATTAGTGCGTCCACATCTTGATTTGGAATTTCCTCTGAAATACGATTGAGATGAATGATCTGTTTTTATTATACAACATTTATTTACAATTTTATACAATGACAAAAGTTCTAGAACCAACATTTAAATCAAGAAACAAACGTTGTTATGATCAGCTATAAAATTTCTATACTTGTCATAAATATCTGATGAAGTATCTTTATATCTCATATTTATTTAACCAGCTATAGGAATCAAACGTATTTTCTTCACGTTCATACAAATCTGTTTTTTTCCCACCAAATCAGAATATTCTCTTTCTGTTTCATCAATGATGCCAAGCTTATATGATCTAACTTAAAACTTTTTGAGAACAAAATAGTGTCTAATAATTGAGAATACGTCTAAAAAATTTTGTAGCATTACGTTTCGGATTTTTGTCTGTATCAACTTCGAAAGGGCTAATATAGAATTTATTTAAGTAGTAATTTTTCGTATGGTTGCTTAAATATTTTCACAACTTCAGTGTAATAATTTCGTAATGCCTATTGTCTAGAGCGTGAAGCTTAGGAAATTGAAGATCATCTTTTTCACTGACGTCACAGTAATATCTTTTTCAAAACTTACTGATTCGAGTTTTCAAAAAAAACTTTTCTCGCTAAGCATCATTGAAATTATCAATTTCCTAGTCAAGATGTTTAATTATCACTATTATTATTTTAATAATAATCAGTTCAAAATTAAAATCAAACTTTTCACGTATCATTGGTAAAATTACGTTTAAGTACGCTTTGATTATTTGCTTCATATCTGCAGATACACAAGCGATTTTAACAATGGTTTCTTTGTCATGGTAGTATATACCGAGATGCAAATATCTCGTTTTAAAAAAAAAACTATTATGCAAACTTTTGTTTCTTTATATTTTTTTATTTTAGCTTTAACTAATTTGTTGAGAATATTACAATTGTCCTTTATTCATTTTTCTTCACGCGTTCATCCACATAAGCTCATGCTTTTATTAGATCTAATTGAATTATCAAATCTATATCATCATTGTCAAGCTCAAGCAATTTTTTTAGCAGGATTTCAACTTGATTTTCTTTTTCGCGGCAATCATCAGGATGACAGTATCTGCTTATGATATCAAAGTTTCTTATTGCTTCTATTAGCTGTGGTCATCGAATATGGATAACGAGAATAAAATTAATTGCACGTTCTGAGAATACTGTAATGTTTATTAAATTGATTATATAATATATTATATTTTTTTACTGTATTTCCAGCTGTGATCTGACGTCAACAGCTGTTGTAGAAACATCTTTTCTTGTATTTAACATGTTATCGTATAATTCTCTTGCAAAGTACTCTTTCAGACATTCTACAACATTAGATTAAATTTGATCATCGGGTGTTGATATTTGAAGTGCTATCAATCCTATAAACGGATATTCATCAATGACAAAATAAATTTGAATATCAATGTACTTGTTAACAGTATTCGCAATTGGAATTGTAAAATAATGAGCTCTTGAAATATACAATATTCATCGTTTGATCCTTCCAATCGCCAATCATTAATTCGCCCAACGCTAGAGTTTGGTCGAACGCGCAAATATAATTGCCAAAAAGCAACTGGAACAGGACATTTGATTTTAATCCAAAAGTCTTTGGTTTCTTCTTTTGTCATCCATTCTTGTCTATTATCAACAGCGAAAGCGTGATGAGGATCATTTTCAGGAGAATGCGTTGATGCGGATACCTCAAACTCAACTCGGTTATCAGATACTTTATAAATTACTGGAATGTACCCAATATTGTTTTGGCTCGTTTTACACAACTAGATAAACTCTGAACATACGTTTCATTTGTTAGATTATTAGGGTTACCTGGATCATATGTTGTTGTTATTTTGTTGGTTCTCATATTTATGTTGCTTGACATTGGTCCACCATATAGTTTTAAACACAAAGTGAGTGCTCATTTTAATTGAGCTTAACTTATAGAATCATTATCATCAGCTGGTGGCAAATTTATTGAAAGCCCAGTTACGTTTGACCTTTTGCTCATTATCAAGCTACCAGTCATTGTATCGCCGGCTTTATTAAGCTTGCTATCTTTAACATATTTTGGTTAAGAATAACTCAGTGCTTTTGTAATATCAACGCTTTGCTGTTGGATATGTAATTTCCAGCACAATAATTATTTTTACTTGACATATTAATATGTCCGGTAACAGTTTCACCGGTATTATCACGTTTGTTGTCATCTACATACTTCAACTGCAAATAATTTATCTCTTGGGTTTGAATTAAGTTTGCTGGTGGATATGCGGTCTCAAGTTTATAATTTTTCCTGACATATTCAAGTTACTGTTTACCTTTAATTCTGACAATGATATTCTGTTATTGTCGATCATTTTAGTACTGAATAACTTACCGCTTGAGTGAGATCAACCTTTGTTGGTGAGTAAGTTACTTCAAAACCAAGTACTAACTGATTGACATAAATTAATTACCTGTCATTGTTATACCAGTTTCCTTGACAAACACTTCATGTATAAGTTATTGGGTTTTTTTTGTTAGCGGAAATGTATCCCGCGAGTGTGGTTCCAAACTTTGTATAATAACTCATGTTACGTAAAATACACAATATAAAATTATATAACAACAATGACGCATTCATCGTCAAATACACTGATATTAAATTTTGATACCGAAAGTTAATCAATCATAACACAACAACGAACATTCATATTGTCATTATCTTATTGTTGGTCGTACAAGATGTAGTAAAACAAATCTATTTTTGAATCTCCTGCTCAACGACAACTTTAACTAAGATCGTGTATACATATACACAATTAATCCGCAACAGAACAAATATTAAGCGATTACAACAACATATTTCGCAATGAGCTTAGGGCTGGTGAAGGTATAGTTATGATCAAACCACCAGAATATTTAGTTCATGTGAATGAAATGGATTCGTCCGTGAACAAAATAATTGTATTTGATGCTATCACGATAAGCAGCGAGGAGATGAATAAGATTAGATCCTATTTTTCGTTGTCACGTAACAAAAATGTAATTCAATTCGTCTTGCGCAAGGGTTCTATAACGTCGACAGATTTATTCGGCGAAATACGGGGTGCTTTATATTATTTACTGGACTAGGCAATGTTGATGTAAAAAACATGTTGCAAACGAGCAATGCTGTGATGTAACTAAAGTTAAATTTATTGAATTATTTTGCAGAGCAACCAAAGGCAAATACAATTTATTTTTATTTGATAAACATGCGCGTTACCTAAATATGATGTTTTGTTGTTGTATTTATAAATTTCTCTAGACGAATTTTATAAAGCGTATAAAAACAAGAATATTTTATCATCAAAAAGTTGAATTACTAAAGAAATTTACTGCATCTCAAACTGCTTTGAAGAAAAGTATGGAAGAAGCACGTCGCGTACAATGTGTTGCAGAAGAAGCAACAACCAAACGTTCGAAGCCGGTTATTGAAGCAGTACTTGGCAAACAACCAGAAATATCAGCATTATCTGCAGACGAGCTTGTTTGTTAGGAGATTTAAAAGAACAACAGCAAGCCAAGTGAGAAAAAGTGCTGGAAAAACAATTGCTGAACAAAGTGAAGATGAAAATATTGTATCGGAATTGATTAAACAACACCAGGGAGCCCCAAAAGGAAAATGCCCAAATACACAAGAAATGAAAGAACCGTTACCAACAAAAGGGGGTACACAGAGCCGCAGTTGGTCACCAACAGGTCAAAGCAACAAACGAACACATTTAAGAGATTAAGCAAGAAAGGAGAACTATAAACTCTGTATATATTGCGCGATAGATTAAAACAACACTTCTATATCACCGTTCAACCAAACAACTAAAAGCACAAACCATTAAAAGCACACACGCACAAACATTACAATGAGATGCGAATAGGTGTTATAGCTACCGTTACACTTGACACAGCTATTAAGGCTAGGGCGAGAGATAGATTTAGGAAAAGGTTGGAGTTTTTATTGATTATAGATCGCAGTATAGATAGGGAAGATGTACGACTCGGGTTTTGTGTTCGAGGTTTACATCGAACGCAGAAATGGTTGACCGACTGGTGTTACTGATATCCTCAAAGGAGGAAGGTAATGATAGCAAGCAAATTGACAACGAAATTATTGATATATTTGATCATCTTTAATCGAGCGGATTACTAACATCAGCCGAGTAAGCAATTTTATGCAACGATCTTATCGTGTAAATTAATGTAACAAAATAGATAAAATGTCACTAACGTTGACAACATTATTACTCGATTTGTCACAAACAAGTTATAGCACAAACTTTTGTGTTTACTATAATTCACCAATAAATAATATAAAAGTGGATTAATTTTTGCCACAGCATGACATCCATGGCAAATTAACCCACCACCACCACCACCCCGTAAATGACGGCTTTACATTTAATCCTGGCGCGTGGGTATGAGTCAAAATACTAGAAGGAGCATACCACGTAACTGATCTTAATAAAATGATAAAAGAACTAATAAAAAGCAGCGGAGGCGTCGCAGACAATTTTGAGTTAACTCAAAAACTATACTACGATACGAGCTAGACTCACGATAATCGACTCTTCCCCGGCAACAAGTATCGCATCGCTGCTAGGATTTGATAATCAACAATATGGCAGCGTTGCGGAACAAATTATATCATACGATGGGGATGTTCCAGTTAACATAACACAAGTAAACACAATTTTGATCAATAGTTCTATCGCATCAGGATCTTATTCAGCATTGGGCAGTGAAGGTCAAACTATATACAGCTTTTCACCAGATGTTCTGCCCCGGTCACTGCAAATTACTCCTCGACAAATGATAGATTATCCGACTAATCCAGAAAACCACATAACGAACATTACAGTGCTAACGTATGATAGCTACAACAAAAACATTACTGTCGGCAAACGGTGAATAACTGGTAAGTAAACTGGTAAATAAAATAAAACAATCATTAGATTTGCCTCAGATATAGTAATTTTATTTCCAACGTGAGAATCAAGTTGCAATTTTGTATGACAATTGTAAAATAAAAAATGTCAGCTAAAAATTATCTTGATTTTGGTGAAAAATATGATATTGATAATGCAACAGAGAAATGCAAATATATTGAGTGTCTCGACGATAATTTTTTACGAATCAAATAAAGCCGGTCCTAAATATTTTAATACCAGAGACGTTGATATGTTTTTATTACCTAATTAGGAAATTCTGGAAGTTCGTAAAAAGAATATTTGATGCAGCTGGTAATCTGGTACAGAAATTGCACTTGCAAACAATGGCTGGAGTTTGTGTAAAAGTCAACGATATCAACTAGCAAATCAAATAGTGGATGACATTGATAATTGGCTACCATTTGTAAGTATAATGTTAAATATTGTTTCGTTTAGCGATGATTATTCCAAATCAATCTCAACAAATATTATGTGGCTTAAGGATACAGGAGGCGGAAATGCCATTTAAAAAGAATTAGAGATTTAGAACACAAGCTTCGCTTCATTTTATTTTAAGTTTTCTTTTCCAAAATGTTTAACCCACCCTTCTATTACTTAGCATGTGACAATTGATGGAACATGATTGGGTTGAAATATTTTTTCTAGATCGAGGGTCAAACAGTATGCAGATGGGTACATCTTGTGAATTGATTTTTTGTTTCTTATATATAGAAGGTGCATTGCCAGGCAGAACAAAAAAAATCAATCAATTAAGCGATAGATCAATCTTCCAGAATAAGATATTTGTATGTATGTATGTATGTATGTATGTATGTATATATATATATATATATATATATATATATATATATATATAAATAGTTTTATACAAACAATACTATCATTCAGGTTAGATAAATTAAATTTGTACTCTACGGAGTTTCGAATCCAGGTCCGCGAGTAAAAATGCTCCCATCGCCTTGCCTGAACGCACCAACCCATATACCGTCACGACTAAGCACGCGTCACCAAAAATGATGGCACTGAATCGGTGTTATATAAGCTCGTGCGTAGCAGACACTCGCACGACGACTAGTAAATAATTCTTATATATATATATATATATATATATATATATATATATATATATATATGTATATGTATATATATATATATATATATATATATATATATATATATATATATATATATATATATATATATATAAACACACACAGACGTTCCAGATTCCTATGAAAGAAATCAAGGTATCTAGGACTTTTGTATTACAAAGATTTATAAATATATACAAGACAGAACAGACAGTGCTTTCACTGGACTCTGTAGTAGAATCTTGATAATGTATTGCATAATAAATATATTATAAATTTTATATATAATAAAAGATCATTAATAAGAGCAGTTTAGTGGTACCGCAAAGTATTCATTTGACTTAACTATATCACATTTTTCGTCGGTATACAAAATACCTGGCTAAAACGTTTTTGACAGAGAAACAGATAGGTTGATGTATACATACATGCATACATACATACATACATACATACATACATACATACATACATACATACATACATACATACATACCTACCTACCTACCTACCTACCTACCTACCTACCTACCTACCTACCTACCTACCTACCTACCTACCTACCTACCTACCTACATACATACATACATACATACATACATACATACATACATACATACCTACCTACCTACCTACCTACCTACCTACCTACCTACCTACCTACCTACCTACCTACCTACCTACCTACGGTTTTGTGGTAGTGTGAGAGAGCATAATTTCCTGTAGCTTCTGTTGCATTTGAAAAGATGATCAAACTGAAGCCATTCTGATCACCTCACAAAATATATTATTTCTGTCCCTTATATCAAGCAATCCGTACAAAACAGATGCTACTCTTGACAGTTCTCTCTTATTGCACCAACACGTCATTCACACATGCAAGGCTGCATATATGTAGTTGTGACGCGTCAGATCCATTCATAATTTTCGTTTCGGTGATGCCACGTGAGCACGAGCGCTGTCCTTAGTACTTTCTCGACTTGACTCTTTTAATGCCGTTTAATCTTGTTCTTAATACCCACAACAAAAAGCTCAAAACACTGCTACTCTGATCGTCCTTAGAATGCCAAGAATCTAGCATTAATTCCCCTTTTTCGGTACCCTACAAATGCTTCCTGTTGACTCCAGCATTAAACGCAACGTCTGTAATATCTGCCACAGATTTCGTTCACTGCCAACAGTCCGAAAAGCTTATCTGACCTCACCCATGTGTATACCCCATCCAGAAACTTACGCTCTTGTTCTGACACCAGTCCGCGAAAGTTTTAGGGCTGTACGGGCCCGGTGCAAAATGATGACAATTGGCTCCCATCATCTAATTTATACATCACGAACATTCGTAGAACATACAGGTTTGCTTCCAAAATCAAATTTATTTGTTAAAATAATCTGCTTTGATTATAATATGTTGTAAACAAACTCCCTAGCTTGCGGTAGCATCTTTCACACTTCGCAAAGACCGTTACTTCACCCGTATTCTTGCTAATCTTACCGATAAACCAAGTCTTATGACAACGTTTTTCTGAATATCAAAAGCTATCTATCTGGACTGAACTGACCATTGCACTTAGAGACAATGACATCATGATCTCTTTCAAGATCGCTCTAAAACATTATTATTATTATTATTATTATTATTATTATTATTATTATTATTATTATTATTATTATTATTATTATTATTATTATTATTATTATTATAAAATAGTATCTCCTCATTGGGAAACTTTCCATTTAGAGCTTAAACATAAGCAGCCTACAATATAATAATTTCGCTGGAGATATAAATTTATTAGAAGTATGCGTTTTCATGTTTTTCCCCCTCTTTGTTAAATCTTTTCTTTTTCACGGACATTCCGCATTCTGATTTGTACTGAATTTGTAAACTGAATCAAAACAGTAGTTGTTACTTGACATGAATACTTCAACTGATTTTCTAGCTTTAACCAATAAATCTTTTCCAAGCAATCAACAATTTATAGTGGGAGTAAGCTGCAGCGAGTCACATTGCACATAACGAGAGAGGAAAGCGATCCGACTTAACATCTTCATATCATTTTGTTTATATTAAACATCGAGTCATTTATATTAAACATGGCGTCCTTAGAGACGTCCTTTTTGACGATAGTTAAGTTATATGTTGCAATTACTTCATTATCCGTGAAACATTTTAATTCCAGAATGTATTTTGTATCTGCAAGGTCTCGTGGGAAATTTGGAGGCTGACGAAGCTTTTTCTGATCTGTTGCCACATTGGATGGATAATTTGATAAGTATATCAGTAACAAGCTAAATGCCGCAATCTGTTTTATTTTCGTTTTGTTTACTGGCAGGAAAGTAATAAAACAAACGATGCAATCTTCAGAGCGCTTCGGTGAAAAATTTATGAAGCTTGGGGCATAACGCGCACTGGGGTGTCATTTCGTTCTATAAATTGATTGATATGACGAGTAGTTAAAATATTGCTGTCTTTGATTCTTATTTGTGATATACAAATGTACAAATATTTAAACTGAATAATCGACAATAATTTTCAATACAAAGGTGACCTTGTGAAATTTCAAATGTGTATTCAGTCGATATGGTGCTCGCTGTCAGTGAACTAATCTATGAATAAGTACGATTTAATTATTGTTGTCCTTTGAGGCTTTTATCATTTTCGACTTTTATGCCACAAATAGTACAGAGAACGAGTTCGATATCCCCATCCTTGTCAATTTTTTTTGGCTACAAATGGTACAGAGAACGAGTTCAACATCTCCATACTTGTCATTCTATTGGCAATTCATGATACAGAGAACAATTTAAAGTCGTGGTACGTTTCTATTGTTGCACCACAAACACCGATATTCGAAGACATGCTCATCAAATCCTCTGTGTACTAAAGCCATGTCGACTGACATCTTCGCTAGCCAAGGTTCCAATATTGACCCTATCTACACCTGAGTGATTATTTAAATTAACGTCGCATGCGCCCATTGAGCATGTGCGACGGTAAATACATCTTGGTGGATCGAACAGATATTATGTTGTTTTGTCCTAGCGACATGTATTGGATTTCATGTCTGGTCTCTCTTAGTATGTAATGCCAGCTAGCCAATAGCGTGATGGCATTATACATGGGCGGAAAATGGTGGAGCGATTGACTTAAAAAAGGATGCTTTGAAAGCTTAACGTTGAAAGTATGACTATGTACAAAAGGAAAGCCATTACAGGTGTATTTGAGAGAAGGTCATTTGTGCAAACACGGACAGACACTGGAAAATTGTTTATTTATCGGTCCATTCAAGTTGTGTGCTCCCTTTGTCTCGGTCATGTTGGAACGGTGTTCAAATTTGAATAACTTAATTTTGATTGGAATGCATCATCCATTGAAATTCACAGATCCGAAGCACATAAATGTTTTCCTCGATTTGCCACGGTGTAGATGGGGTTAATATCGGAACCATGGTTAGCGATGATGGTCGATTAATAGTTTATAATTATCCAAGACGAAGCACTTGTTTTAGCATTTAAAAAAATATTGATGGCCTAGAAATCTGAGCTGATTTTGTACTCAAAAGTTTAAACGTTTTATGAAAGAGGAACTAGATAAGCATAACAAATGGACGGACGGATGTACGTACAAACAATACACAATGTGATGTATGCATATATATATATATATATATATATATATATATATATATATATATATATATATATATATATATATATATATATATATATATATATGAGAGAGAGAAAGAGAGAGAGAGAGAGAGAGGCGACAGTCAAATTGAGAGACCAAGGGAGAGATCTAAACGAGAGATCTATTATACCACATTATTTTTTGTTTAATAGTAAGGACTGAGACCTAACGGGGTATCCCTGCAGCGAATAGATTTATGTCTTATTGAATATTACGTCATTGTATAACTATACCGGTAACAAGAGTCCTTGCTGTAGATCTCCTCATTGTATAAATATACCGGTAAAAAGTGTCCTTGCTAAATATCTCCTCGTTGTATAAATATACTGGTAAGAAGAGTCCTTGCTAAAAATATACACGGATCAAACATCATGGATAAGGATCTGCCGTGCCGTTGTATTTCGATGAAAATTGCCATGTTTTAATAAACTCTTCTATTGAAAAGAGCGCATATTTAAACTGTGTGATGTGGAATTTTAACGTAGCTTTAACAATCTGAGTCATATCACTACGATGTCTGGAATGTAGCAGTTAGTAGTGATGTCTAGCACTGGGACATCATGCCGCAGACATGTCACATTTTAATGACACCAGGCCGACCAGTTCGTAAACTTACCTTGTAAGGTTGATCGCCAAGCGAAGCAGGTGCTGGTACCATTTTAAGTCCTTTGTATAACTCGGCCGAGGTATGAACCTGCGACCGAGGTGAACGCTCCAACCGCTTGAGTCACCGTAACGATGGATTCAAACTGTTGGTCTTAATTTGATAGGTACAACAATATTGCTTTTTGGTTTTGAATAGGAAATAAAAAAAATTTTAATTAAAATAAATAATTTTATTTTATAGCAATTCTCAAGGAAGAACATAATTTGCAATTGAGAAAACAAGTGCGGATGTAATTTTATGAGATGATTAAAATTAGTGATTACTCACGCATTTATAAATGACTTCCCATTATATATATTTTTTAAATATTGATTTTTGGTTGATACTTATTGACTTTTCTTTGCATTACTTAATTTAATATTATAACTTCCTTACATTGAGGAATAAGAACCATGCTTTTATATCACATCGTAGTTATCAATTTACATTTTGACACTTAAGGCTTTTCTTTTTTATTAACTACGAGCTTGATGCTTACAAAAATTTCATAATTCTGAACATTTTCATTGTTTTTTTTTCTTTCAACCAGAACATCGTTTTGGCAAAAAAGAATGATTTGATCTTCAGTAAAGTGGCAAAACGAACCGATACAGCCAGAACTAAAAAAAACTGGACAATTAAATTTTCTTTAATCATGTACCAATTTTAATTAAAATATTCATTTACTCTACTATCGAAATGGCCATTCTTTGTTTTATTTGAGAATTGTTAACGGATGGCACATTGTATTTACCATGCCAAGCGTTTTTGTTGGGGTGGGGTTGCAATGTACAATTCGTTCATTATCAAGAATACTATTTATGTATAAAATGAAAATATAAAAGCTCTAATTCACACTTAATTTAGTGATTTACATACGATTTATTTTAAATTCCAGTTTTATTAAAGAACTCTTTATTCAATTTCCGTTTAGTTTGTACTTGTTAGAATGTATGGCGGATTACATGTCTAAAGACTACGTTTCAACACTTATAAGTCCATGTTCAATGATTTTCTGAACAAATGGAAATGATTCGAGTTTGAGATGGCAAATTTATTGTAGGTACCGTTAATACTCGCTTATAAGTCTCGTCCTACTGCAAACAACACAGACCACCATCTGCTGTCGCATAATGGTTGTTTATTTACTCATTATTCTTAACATGCTTCATAGATCGACTGACCGATATTGAACTTTGGAATTTAAGATTGGGGGGGGTATTGTTAGGTTTGATTGTGAGAAAACTAACTCTGACCATCACGATCTGAATAATTAAATGAGGCGTTTGACTTCCAAATGGTCCTAGGGTATTTTTTATGAATAAGCAAACTCCCTTTGAAAATTGTTTGGATTAATTTTTCTCTTAAAATCTCATATTTTCCGTTTTAATTAAGAACATATATAGAACTCATGCTAATTTTCCAGCAGACTAAGATTTCCCAGAACACTAATTATATAATTCAGTTATTAACATGATAACTAAAGCTACAAACCAATCCAAGTCCTCAATTCCTAGCATGAACCAGTTAATTCAAGTCCTCAATTTCTAACAGGAACAACAGACCATCCCAAGTCTTCAATTCCTAGCATGAGTTACAAACCAATCCAAGTCCTCAATTCCTAGAATGAGCTATAAGCCATTCCAAGTCTTCTTGTTCCTAGCATGAGCTACAAACCCATCCAAGTCCTCAATTCCTAGAATGAGCTATAAGCCATTCCAAGTCTTCTTATTCCTAGCATGAGCTACAAACCCATCCAAGTCCTCAATTCCTAAAATGAGCTATAAGCCATTCCAAGTCTTCTTGTTCCTAGCATGAGCTACAAACCCATCCAAGTCCTCAGTTCATGCTATGAGCTACAAACCAATCCAAATCTTCAGTTCCTAGCATGAGCTACAAACCCATTCTCAATTCTTAGTATGATTTCAAGTAAACAAGACAAGACATTGTATTTCAAGGATATATCACTTCCCATTTACTTTGTCTAGTTTCCATTTATGCAGCATTCATATCGACTCATCACTCCATAACTTGTTATAACAAATACTTTACTTTTTGCCTGTGGTTTTTATTCGTTTAAAAGCAGTCTAGATAATTGACATGGATGATATTTTTTGTCCAACATGTTTACATTATATAATATCTCGTTTTCTTACTAAGCAATTATGGAATTAGATCTTTGTTGTTTTATTTTTTTAAAAATGCTATATCTGTGTCTAATATTACGTAAGTTATATAAAGTCATGAGCCCCTTAAAAAATAGTCGGTTATTTTTTTTTAACGAAATGATTGTTTCATCCCGTTCTTTTCATATTTCAGCTCCTCGTCAGTCTTGGTTAGGTACAAGTGATGGAAAGATTAATCGGTTCCCAAATATTTGTAGGCATAACGGAATAATTTGATGTAAACTCGATTGTCACTGAATATCAACAAATTTATTTCCTGCGACTGAAAGTTTGCGCACCAATCGAAGCCTGCTTAAAACAAACGCTAATTGCCCGTCTTAGAGAAAATAAGTGGGGGTGTACAAAATCCATTACTGTGCGGTTTAGGTAAACACCACATGGACGGAATTTTGTCTTATCAAAGTCAAGCAATCAAGAGTCCAATAACAGTCAGTAGGAGTTACGAAAGCTGTACATTATTCATCCACTCAAGCCATAGATTAATATCGACTGAACTATTAAACCGGCCCAATCACGGTGTGCGTCAAATTGATAAAGTATCTTCTGTTACACAAATACCACCTAGCTAATCATGAATACGTTTCACGGTGTAGTGAATTGATAGACCCGTCTCTGCCACACAAATCCTTTTCGCAGTTGATCTTATTTAGATTTCACAGTGTAATCATTCCAATTTTTATAAATTTACTGCGTTTTTCTACGTTTGGATTGGATGTAAACGATCACGTGACACTGATCTGGAATTGTTTACACATCGATAAATTCTGCGGACAACTTTTGGTTCCCTGTTGCCAGGCCATTTGATACGAAATTTTATTTAATTCAACACCTTACACCCTAAAAATAACAACAACAAGCAACCACCCACCAACTTCTGTGATTTCCGATATAAATTTACCAGCCACAGATTAATAGCGATTATTAGAAGTTAAAACATTGTAATTTCACATACATATTTTTTCGTTTTCAGTTACACCAGTATTCACAATAAAACTTTTTGTCTTCGACCCGTCTTTTCTTTAGGAATTAAAAAAAAATTCATATTGTCTGAAGCAAAATTCTGATCCTTGGAGTGGAATTTCCTAATCTAGGCCGATGGATATGAGTGATTATATTGGGGTTTTGATGTCGGTGCACGATAAAGATTATCTGCAGAAATCATCTTCGCTGCAGCCAGATAAACAACTGATTTACAGGAAAGTTCATTGTAACTGCACTGAATATCTTGGATAACCAAGTTATTTTATTCTCATGTCATCACTCATTACATTTTTATCTGCGGTCATACCATTACAGATCTGTAACAAGTAAATGACGAATATTTTCAAAGGCTTTCAACCGAATGATACTCTCAAAACATAAATCTTCATTTACACCATTATAACAGATTATGTCAATAAATACTGAAAATAAAGATTAACTGATATAAAAAGTATCGACCTCATTGAGAATGTCGTACTAACTTAAGTATTTTATAAAATCATACGGTTGAAAATGTACAAAATCGGTCAAAAGGAATGTGAAAAAATATTTGTCCTTAGTTCATCGAAATGGTTTCAAAAGGTATTTATCGACAATATAAAAAGCTGTGTTATTAACTATAATGATTGGACCAGGACTGGGTCAGCTAAATCTATACCTAATGCTGAAATGCAATAAAGTTACTATGTCTCCATCAATAACCAAGTAATGGCCAAAAGTCCAATTTAGTTTATATATAATTATTTCATACTAATTGCCAAAGATGTCAAAAATATGTTTCAGTTATCGAACTTGGTAAATCGCAACGCGTCATATATATGCAAACATCCCCTTTCATTTATTATATATTAATATTAGAAGAAGTGAATGATAACACTATATTATTCAAATAAAAGCTTACAAACTTCAATAAAATGAAACGTATTGAAAACTTTGTATTTTCAAAACCAAGTCCATGTTTCAAGTCCTTCTTTGATATTCAGTTCCTTTTTTAATAAATGGTGCCATTGGCAATGTTCTGTTGAATAATGCAATTTTTCATGACACTGGTAAATTATTTTTGTCATATCTTTTCACCAGCATACCAATTAGTTAGAACAATCTCTAGTTTTAATTTATCTCTTCTGTTACCACCGGTACAAATAAATGTAAAAAAATATCTGTTAGGATGCAAATACCAGCTAATTTAGGACTCTTCACAGTGGCATTAAAATATAGTTTATCAACGAAGAACTTACAAGAAGATAATTTCAACAGCATTAAAGCGAATCTCTCCCTTGAAATCCCCTTGCTTAAATCCAATTAGCACTATTCACGTGGTTTTTCTCTAACACATTATTAAAACATTTAATACTAGAATGACCGAATTTAAGACTAAAAAAAACTCTAGAACCAATCGCAAATTATAGCTGCTCCTGTAATTAATTTGATAAATTTGTATTGGCGAAGTTTGCTTTTGTCGACATCATCGTTTTCTCCCGGCCTCCTGCTTGGTTAATAGTTGGTGCAAGAATAATGGAAACATTATAAATGAATGTCTTAAATTTAGTTTTCTTTTCTTTCTTCCCCTCAGGGAGTTTTAATGAAAAAGCTGTAATCTTTTCATTGTCCATCACTTTCAAGGGCGCTGGTTTTCACGATCTTTCTATTCTCTACCGTGCTAATCAAGTCTGATATTTAATTATCGCTTGTATAATGCTTAGAAATACTGTACTCACAATACACGTGTAAGATCACGGTCATATCAATTAAAATTTAAAATAGTCCTGTTCAAAGTTATGCTTTTCATTCAATTACTTTAAGTTTAGTATAAAATACCAACTTATTTTTAAGTTTATATTTTGGCTTGTGGATAGACTCGAGCGATGCTATCCACCAAACAGATGGATACGTAAGGACATAAAGGTCGTCTGCAAATTCTTGAAATTGTTGCGTATAGTTTGATAAGCATAACACGTTGAAACCAACATGAAATCCCTGCTGGAAAGAGTAAATTAAAGTTGCAGCAAAGCTAAATGTATCATTATTTCCTTACAATATTTTCTTTTAAAACAGTTCCTATTCGAAATTCATTGTTCTTGTATATAGTAAGTAAGTTTGCTCCAAAATATATAAAGCCATTTCCAGTCATCTTTTCTCAAAACGTATTTGTATGAAAAGAAAAGGAACTTGCAGTAACGGCCTTTGCAACGCGGAACCAGATTTGGATGATTTTGGAGGGGCCCCCTCTAATCGCGGCATTTGGAAATAAACTTTTAAACAAGTTTTATATGATATTGAACTTAAATTCTCTTCTATCGCTTTTAAATTACTTTCTCTCTTTAGATATATTTTTAAAATTACTAACGCGTGGGGCCTCAGTGCGTGCTCCAATCGGCCTAAGGCCGGTCCTAGGTACGTAAACTACTTATTCACGACACATTCTTCCCAACACATTTTACCAATGAATTAGGAACTTGGATAATCGAATCGCTGCAAAAAACGAAAACGAGAATTTGCATATACTTTTTTTTTTGCGTTATTCCGATAAACGGTGCGCGGATGAAGGAGGCTGTATTCAATTTGTCAGCACAATTTTCAGCTAAAACGGCGGGGAATATAAACAGGTCTAACCTTCTTTAACTAAACATTCTATCTGCACAAATGACTCAACGAGTTTACTTTATTACTAATATAGGCCTTATCAGTCTTTTGTAAATGAAAAGTAAATATTAAAAGAGTAAATACAACAACAAATAATTATTTACATAAAATATCCATAACATTTATAAACACATTTAATGATAGCGGGAGTGAATAAAATAAATACGGTGTACATCGCCTAAAAGAGGATGTTTGCTCGTAACTCCGATGTCAGCTAAGACGTTCGCTTCCTAACCTCATAATGAAGTTCGGAACTAATTTCCTGTTGAAAGCTATAATGGATCGCAATTTGATCTTTTCAAGAGTTCGAGCTGAAAGCAGCGTAAGGCACTTTAAACTAGGAAGCCGTTGTCTTAAGGACAAGGACGGTGGTCAGCCACATCGGTGTCCTTATTTCTTCCATCAAGAGATACAAGTGATGTAAGTCATCTCTGTGAAAAAGAGTTTAATACAAAATACTCCACTTCAATTGTTTTTTTTTTTACCACTATTACATATTCTAATGGAAGAGAGGCAGTGTTTTATGAAACAGTTTAGTCGTATGCTGTTTAGCACGTAATGTATATTTATATATATATATATATATATATATATATATATATATATATATATATATATATCATAAGGATATGTAATGGTGGTAAAAACCAATTGAAGTGTTTTGTTATATATATATATATATATATATATATATATATATATATATATATATATATATATATATATATATATATATATATATATATATACACGCGCGCGAGCGCTTGAAGGAAGATAGGGTCCGGAGCTGTTTATCATCCTCTCATGTCATCAGACTTTAGGAAGTATTGCCATTAAGTTAAGTGTACAAAATACGGTGTTAATATGCTTAATATGGTGTCTCATTGCTTTTTATTTTTTGCACATCTGAGAAAAACTATGTTTATACTCATTTTATAGGTAAATTTACTCAATAACTCTTGTGTGCAATTTAAATACGTAGAAAGTCTAAGTAAAGTTAATTTATATTTTGTTTATTATTATTGTATGTTTATTTATGCAATTTTTACATATTTTGAAATTAAGTTTTGACGTCTTTCAGGAAACCGTTTTTTGCACTTTGCTTGTAAACATTATATCTTTTAAAATCTATTGAACAAGACCAGACCAGACTAAACTTTGGGAATTAGACCAGACTAAAATGGGTATTTTGACCAAACTTAACTGTGTCATTTCACCAAATTCAATTGGTTATTTGGATAACTAGATTAAGAATGAAAATCTGATTAGGTTCAGGTAACTGAACTACTTTGTTTTACTTTCTTTGTCCACCAGCCCCCAATCAATTTAAGAACCAATAATAAAAAACTATATGGAAAAATTAAGATGAGATGTTTTAGCATATTAAAATGTAAATAACCTGACTAAATTTTGAGGCCATTTAGGAATTTATTTATTTTTGTTGCACATGTTTTCACAATTTCACCAAAGAAAAAGCAAAACAATCTTGTTAGCATGAGTAAAGAAATATCTAGTATTCATATAAGTATGTCCTCCTTACATTTTCATTGTTCATATAGGTATGGACTGCATGGATTGTCATTATTCATACTGTTGCGTTAATTTAACTTAATTGTTTGTTTCTTAATTTTAAATATTTTTATTTCATTACACGCTATCGTAATGTAACATTGCATGTTGCACTTGACCTAGTTCAATACTGAGTTCATTCCTGCTTGACCTGAGTGACTTTTTATTTTATTTTTATTCTGTAAACAACTAATACATAGCTAAATTATTCTCTCTGTGTATAGGCTTAATATCAGGATCTTTATCAATAAAAGAAGTAAATATATTTATTTTTGGTCTTAAGTTTGGGAATATCTTGAGTGTAATCCATGTTATGATTTTTTTTTGTTTTATAAACATTAGGATCTTTCCAGAGGGTTATTTTCCGTTAGGTAATGTTTTTTTTTTATAACGGAAAATACTAATTGTGGCATGAGGTCAAGTAGAAAACTATCTGTATTGTAAATGTGAGGACGTGGTCATTTGTGCTTTAATATCTAGCACTTTCAAGTTGTATTATGTCGTGTCCAGTTGGGATGAATCTTTTTACTCAAATTATTGAATTCATGTGATTATTTTCTCTGGAAATACAACAGTGTTCTAAAAAATTCTCGGATAAAAACATTCATTGGAATTTATACTGAATTCAAACCTGGAATTATATTACTGTGATTCAAGAAAAGATGACACATCAACACTATAAGCTATAACAGAACTTTACATTATTAGGACTTGTGTTTGATCTAATTCTTGAATATTTTAGGATTTAATTTGCAATGCCGTAAGTTTTTTTCTCATTTTCACTTTGTATTCTGGGGATGTAAATTATATTAGTTAAATTTTACTAAGCTTGTTGTTTATTTTTACTCTTTTCTGTTACTATTTTATAGAGCATGGACACGTAACTATATTGGTATGGCCTGCTTAGATTTTCGTTATTCACAGCAAATGATCTGATTAGAGTTTCATTAATAATATAAATGTGTACTAGTTAGATTAGTGGCATTCATGTGAATGCGAGATGGTTAGATTTTAGTAATTACTAAACAAATTACCTGGTTAGATTTTAATAATTAACTATACAAATGGTCAGGTTAGATTTTAGTATTTACTAAACGAATTACCTGGTTAGATTTTAGTAATTATTATACCACTGGCCTGGTTAGATTTTGGTAATTATGATATCACTGGCTTAGTTAGATTTTATTACTTTCTATACAAATTACCTGGTTAGATTTTAGTAATTATTATACCTATGGCCTGATAATATTTTAATAATTGACATTACAAATGGCCAGGTTGGATTTTAGATATTAATTTACAAATTACCTGGTTATATTTTAGTAATTAATATAGAGATAGCCTGGCTAAATTATCTACATTAACATAAATCTGGTTTCGTTAGATCTGATTTTTTAAAAATACAAAGTTTCTTCTTGCTGATTATTATAATCTGGGATGCCTCTTTTAGGTCTATATTTTTGCAAACTAAAATAAAAATCAATCTTAAAACGTAAACATAAAAAGCGTATGCTTCTTACAAATATTAAGGTAGAATGATATTCTTGTATTAAATTGTTATATTTATTGCTTTTAGTCTCAAACTTTGAAGCATTATAACCTCTTAGTAGATAACGTCTTGTATATGAAGTGATAAAATTGAAAACAACAGATCTAGAACTCACATTAATATATCCAGAAAGTCTCCAGATGCTAATAAAACAATCAATTGCTCACAAAGACCATTCTATATTCGCAAATGCATGAATATCGAAGACTGTATACGTATGCAATATAAAAATATAACAATTGCATCACATGCACTAAATACGCGATAAAGGTATATTAAATTACTCTTTGAATGGATACATGTGCTTGTATGCAAATGAATGTTCGGATTAGCCCTTTAGGAGTCCTGATCCAAAATTGCAAATAGGTGCAGCTAGAACTGTTTGGACTGGCTTTAAATTATTTTAAAACGACAGAAAAAATAAAGAAAACACGCGTGAATCATATTAACATCGGATATTTGAAACATATGCTAAAGTTTACGTCGTTATTGGAAATGGTGAGTTTCATCATGTCTAACTTGATATCAATACACTTTATCATTTTTTTTCAAAGACGCTTAGGAATATGAACGCATAACTCGTCTTCAGTTTTTCTTTTATATGTACTTTTATCAGTTCTATTTTGTAGATGAATTCCCTGCAAGTTTGATGAATCATGGTATCAGACTTAGATGGAAACCAGCAGTTTTGTCAACAAAAAAAAAACATTGTAAAGTCTTGGACATAAACGAAAGTGTTTTATGGTATACGATGATAAGTCTGCATCAGGCACATCACGAGACAAAATGTTTATAGTTTTCCATCTTCAGACAGATACCAATAAAATGATATTACAAGAATAAGTACCTAAAATCTATTTTTGAAATAATGTCTCTTTTTATAAAAGTACTATCTGAAATACAAAGATTTAAAATCTGACGTTCGTTAGCTAACACATGACTGTGACTGGAAGATGTATGCAGCCAAAGCCTAATTTGGAATCTCCTTGCAACTTTATTTATAGTAGTCTCCATATTAAGAAAACGGCTTTATAGGATATGATTTCTTTCCGCTATAAAATGAATTTGTCAAGAAGAGATCTTGCATTTTCCATATATTAAACCACTTTATTTAGACTTTTGTAAAGTATTGTAAATCAATTTAGTAAAGAAAACATAAAGTTTAATTTGCATCTTGTTGCGAAGATGGTTTTCAAAACAAACGCAATCTTATCCTCAAAAAAATTCGAATTTAAAATGAGCTAATTATTTGCGCTAAATGCAATAATTCACGATCACCAATTTCAAAATATAAGACTGATCGATGTACTAGTTTGCCGAAAGGATCCAATTTCGGAGCTATTAGGCGCCATTAATTTAGACTGGTAACATTTTCATTTTTAATGATATGCCTATGATGTAAAGGGTTTTCATTTTATTTGGATTGAACACAACCCTGCAACCTTTTCACTCTGAACAGATTTAACACTTATCAAAAGCAGTTCGTGGCACACAATAGTGTTTTCATGGATAATTAGTCTTGAATAATCGTCAGATTCCATTGTTCACCAATGATTGATCTGCCAGCCAAGCCAATCTCATCTCAACCACCATCGTGTCAATTTCTGATAAGGGCATCCTTAGAGACTTTAATAATTTTGCTCTTGCGATATTCAGGTTATAAAATGCAATTAGTTCAATTTCCCTAAATGTAATAAATCCAAATTATATTTTATATAAAAGTGCACCAGAAACATTTAGAAGCCGACAAAAACTTTTCATAACCCAAATACAAACGTGATGTACAAATTTAGTTAGAAGCTAATATTGGGACATTGATTTTAATTCTGCCTTCAAATTTTCTCATTGTCAGCTTATATGCATTGATGTTCATCTCATAAAGAATATGTCACACCATTTAGTACTTTAGATTACTTTCAACACTGAATAATTATCTGATCTAGGTAATTATGTTTGATATACGCGAACGTAAAACCAAACATTATAATCAATCGATCTAATGTAGTCATCCATCCAAAGCCAAATTGGTAAATATTTGCTAAATGCATCTTTTTTTTATAGAAATATGCCATCAGTCGTACAAAACGTGCGTGGTGTATGCTTAAATTATTTTACCATTTGCTAATGAAATGGGTCTCTTCAGTTAATAGTTTTCTAGTTTTCAATTTCATCCTTCTGTGTCCACTGGGGTTTAATGGTCTTGATCAGTATTTAGAATCGTGTTAATGCACTCCTATTGCACGCACAAGCAGCAGCATCCTGGATATTAGAGTTGATTTGTTTGTCTATTGCCATATGAAGAACGACAATGCGATTTTATCAGTGTACTAGACAAAATGCTAAGTTCATATTTTGTTGCTTTATTTTCTAAGCTGAAACACGCACACGATATATATATATATATATATATATATATATATATATATATATATATATATATATATATATATATATATATATATATATATATATATATATAAAGCCACATTCGCAACAAAATCAACGCGGAAGTCGCCAATCTCTTCAACTCGAAAGGACATCCAGTCGAGTCGCTGAGATGTTACCAGTTAAATCTAACATAAGGTGGACAGACACAGAACGCACTCGTAATGTTTGATGGAATTGTATTTTTAACGTATCTTTAAAATAATTTCAGTTATATCACTATGATGTCAGTTGTATGTCAGTTTATTATGATGTCTAGCACAAAGGCATCAAGCAGCAGACATGTAGCATGATGTCCCACCAAGTCACATTATCCTGACACCAGGTCAGGCAGTACGGACACTAACTTCTTAACGCTGAGCGTTAATTTTGCCAATTTTGGTATGACTCGGCCGTTGCTCGAAACCGCGACCTCCCGCATCCTAGGCAGATGCTCAAACCACTAGGTGACCGGAACAGTCTGTAGAAGATTAAATAGAACTACTGTTATATACCTACATATTTGTAATCTTCGATATAGACATGAAAAAATACAAACAGTATAAATAATAATTTAGCTTCATGTGGTGTCAAAATTAGTGGAAGAAAATATTGTGTCACGAATTCACTTGAAGCTGACGACTGTGTTTTCACCTCTTTAAAAGAGATCATTTCGATATAGAGCACCATACTTTGTTTTGCATATTTATCACCACAAGGGATATGATTCGATTGACACTTATGAGAAAAGTAGTCGAGTTATTGGAAGAACAAGTTCTGTCAAAATTAATAACTTTCAATCCCGACGCTTTTTTTCGACTGGGGAGGAGTAAATCTGTTATTCTTAACAACATTTTGACAAACAAATGAGACTGCTGATTTTATTTTAGTAGCAATGCTTTGTATGAACAAGACGAGAGTTTAATGTGGAAAGAAAATAGAAGAATTCTGTTTGTAATGCATTCGGTATGTCATAAATGTAGATGAAAATAAAGAAGTATTAAAAAAGAAAAGGAATTCATAGAATCAAGGTCCAATGACTCAAAGTTTTGGAAGATGAACAAACAAAATACGTGCGCGCAAAGCATGCAGTAACGGAACGATCTAGTTTCGTCAATGTGACGAGTACTTCAGATGGATACTGTATCATACTGATTCAGAAATTAAACACAGTTTTAATTTAATGACTAAAACCTCTGATGACATTTTTTAAGCTGAAGTTCTCAAAAGTATTCGGACCCTAAAATCACGAAAGCCTAGTGAACCGGAAGGAATAATAGCCGAAATAATAAAAAACACGACTCCAAATATTTGTCCTTACTTTGGTGGTACTCACCAGTTATTATGTACTTTTGTGAGAGTGATGTATGTAAGGTGAAGTTGTTTGCATTTTAAACATTCACAGTGGAGAGAGTTTTGGCATACCTCTATGCTACATTCATGTAATGTCGCTGAAATTTCTTTGGATAATGTACTTTTGGAAATTTTAAATGATCTTAGCACACTGATAACTAAAATGACTGCTCCCTTGTGCTTCAAAAATCAACCTGAATTTGTCTAAAGCACACTATCTTTGGCAGCTATTAAAATAGGGAAAATGATTTTTGCCAAAATAGACAATACCAGCTTCTAAACGTGCAAAGAATGAATTACCAAATACATAAAATGTAAAACAAATTATCAGCTCTTTTGTTTACAATTTACCTCTGAAGTTCGGGAAGTGAAAATGAGCAAGTGGAACTAGCACCTTTTTGAAAGGTGCACATCTGGAGTAAAGCCAAGCTGTATAGTCTATAACCCATAGTACACCCATCAATCATACACCAAATTAAGCGGAATTAAAGGATCTTTGAACCATACCTCAGATAAAAAAAAAAATCTTTTTTAAATAGCCAGTATAACTAGTGAGGACATCCGAGGAAATTTTTTTTTAAATTCTAACCCTATGCTAAATACGAAATTGTACTCCCTTCTACCACGAAAAGAATGTGGAAGACTACTACCTGATTGTTTCAACTGTTATTGTAAATATATTAACTGTTGGATTAGATTGATTAGATAACCGATATCCAAAACAATGTTACATTCTGCTGAATAGAAAGAAAAGCTACATGGGTTTCCAAACTTAAAGACGTACTATTCAGATATGGATTTGGCTATAGCTTATTTGTGCAGGATAAGGGGGATAAAATTCATGTTTTAATTTCAGAGAGCGTCTTAAGATAATTTAATTCATTATTGGAATTCAGCCGTAAATAAATCACACCGGGCACATCACTATAGTAAATAGTGTGATACTATTTTCCCTTCAGTTGCATTCAACCATTAATTTACTTTCCCATCTTCAAATGAATGAATGAATGAATGAATGAATGAATGAATGAATGAATGAATGAATGAATGAATGAATGAATGAATGAATGAATGAATGAATAATAATAATAATAATAATAATAATAATAATAATAATAATAATAATAATAATAATAAGAAGAAGAAGAAGAAGAAGAAGAAGAAGAAGAAGAAGAAGAAGAAGAAGAAGAAGAAGGAGAACTAAATACTATGATTACTTTTGTTGTTATTATTGTTATTGTTAGTATCATCATCATCATCATGTTAGCATTATGCAACGATACTAACGAAATAATAATAATAATAATAGTAATAATAATAATCATAACAATAATAATTATAATGATGATGATGATGATAATAATAATAATAATAATAATAAGAAGAAGAAGAAGAAGAAGAAGAAGAAGAAGAAGAAGAAGAAGAAGAAGAAGAAGAAGAAGAAGAAGAAGAAGAAGAAGAAGAAGAAGAATGATAATAAATATTAGTAGTAGCAATCACATTATATTGTACTGTCACAAACCAGGGGTCTTTTGCTTGACCGAGCTGTGTCAGAACCCTGGCTCGAATCCCTCTAGAAGTCATAAGTTTACCCCATATTTCCAAAGACTTCTATACAACTTCAGTTGTAAGTTGGAAAGCCCGACGTGTCCATTCTATATATAAATTTTACAATAATCAATACAAGACCACATTATTTACAACTTGCAAATTAGCCATCGACCACACATTCTCACAGTCTCTCTACATTAACTTTCTGTTCCGCTAGTAATTCACACCGTAGAAACTATACAACTATCCCTAACACGGGGGACTATTTTAACTGCCCACTTGAGGCCAGTCGATCTACCGTTTCAAGGCACATCACACCAGTAAACCTACATCACATTTGCCAGTATGGCAACATAAACGGTATCTTCCGGGTCCTTTCTCATTTATCCCATTGTGTAATTTACCGGTTTCATACGATAAATACTGCCGCTGCAGTCACAACACCAATGTACACCATTAGTTTTTATAAAGTGTTATATCACGACAAGGACAGTCATGCGGATTGTGTCTGAGTTCGCTACTCATTGACCATGCATTCTAAGAATCTTAGAAACTCACTAACACTTTTCCTCCGTCACGTTTACTCCTAATAATAGACTAATTATTTCGTGCTAAGGAATATCTTCCATTGCACCGAATTCCAATAATCAAACATGTAATCACACAAACCTGCAAATTGTTTAACCTAAATGCGCATCTCCTTAATTTTATTACAGTACTAATAATCATTGCCATCATCATCGTCATTATTGTTATCATCAACATTCTTATCATTATCAAGACTATAATTACATTTTTGACACTTTCCACCATTAACTATTATCGGTTAAGAATACATTGATTTTCATCCATATAAAACCGTTATTTCTATTCATGATGTTACCTATGTCATATATACTGAACTGAGTGGAGCAACAAAAATTAATCGAGTTGGATGGATAATTGCAAAGAGTGAGTCTTTAATTCTTTAATGGATATATATATATATATATATATATATATATATATATATATATATATATATATATATATATATATATGGGGGGTGGGGGTGTATACATATACATTGTTTAGAAATTATTTCACAGGTTCATATAGTTCATAACATGAGAATGTGTGTTATATATGTTTACTACTGATGCCTCTCGTTGATGAGATTGGTTCTAATATACACAGCCACTACAAATTATTGAATATGTGAAATACTTAATGTTCTTAAATTTCACCTGGGGCCACCTTGGGATTATCCGCGGTTATCGTGCAATATTTGTTCATGACTCAGATGATGAACTGTCTACATTTTACTTTGGACAAAAGACCCCAATAATATATCGGTAACTCCCTTTTAAGAACTGACTATCGATTTAGGACTTGTAAAACCTACTTTGCGATTTTCATGCATGATTCTTTTCATCAGATTCTAACTTCTCTGCATCATCTATCGTGTGTTCAAGCTGCTTTCTCCCATGTGAATAACTTCTTTCAGGTTTTCATTGGTTTAATAACTCAATTATAGGTAGTTTTTAAATTCTTAATTGAATCTCGCAAACATAAAATAAACTTCCTTTATTATTTGTCGGGTCATTCAGTGTAAATATTAGCGGACTGTGGGACTCGTTATATCGCAAATCGTAAGCTTCAATTAGAAAGCAAGAAATAAATCAGCTGTTGTTTCAATTTCCATCTGATTTGTGCCAGGTTGCACTATTGTCATGCGAGAACATTCTACATGAACTTAAGAAGCGATTTAAATCTTTATCAACGGCAATAAGGACAACGTCTTAATACAGTTTTAAACAATAGGCTATGTAAGAACAAGCTGACCCTCATGAAGGTGCTGCTGTGGTAATAGTGATGTAGAGGACATATGCAAGTACCTCCTGCTCAGCAAGGCCAGACAGTGGTATGGCAGCGATCACTACACCTGGAAGGAAAGGCGTTTAGAGACGCTTCACTTTCATTTAGCCAACGGAATGTCAGGCCCAGACCATATACATACATACATACATACATACATACATACATACATACATACATGCATACATACATACATACATACATACATACATACATACATACATACATACATACATACATACATACATACGTACGTACGTACGTACGTACGTACGTACGTACGTACATACATACATACATACATACATACATACATACATACATACATACATACATACATACATACATACATACATACATACATACATACATACATACATACATACATAATCATCATGGGCAGCTCAGTCTCAGTAGACCATGCGAGTCGCGCACTTAGAATGTCGTCTGTCTCTGGGGTTTTGACATCGTCTTTTGTGGCTGTGCAAGCGCGAGTGACAGTCCCTATTGCAATTGGTGGTGACATATTGGGAAGTCTGATTTGCTTGGGTTACTGCTGAGATCTTCTTCCTCTCACGCTACTCTGCAGCCAGATGGCCTCTCCTCACATCAGCGACTGTTGTAACTTTGTTGATCGTCAGTCTCCAGGTGTCTTGGTCCTCAGCCTGCAATTTCCAGCTGTCAGGTGAAATGTCGCATGTCTTCAAGGCCATCTTGCACACATCATAGAAGCGGAGTGAGGGGCGGACGACACTTCGGGTGCCACTGGCCAGCTTTCCATATATGATATCTGTAGGCAGCCTCCCATTCTTCATGCATCAGACGTGTCACAGCTATCGAAAACGGCATTTGTTGAGCACTGAGCACATGCTGGGGACACTTGCACGCTGAAGGATCTTGCTGTGTGGGACGTGGTCTTGCCAGCTGATTTTCAGAATGAGTTTCAGGCACCTTATATAGAAGGATTTGAGTCGATGCTCTTGCCTCGTGTAGCTACTCTCGGTCTCACTTCCAAATAGGAGGGTGCTAAGAACGCAGGCCTGGTAGACTTAAGTTTTGGTGTGCAGAGTCAGCGCGCTGTTTTCTCATACACTCTTCGTTAGTCGGGCCGTGATGGTGTTTGCCTTTCCAAGACTTCTCTTCAGCTCTACATCAAGCGAAAGAGTGTTGTTGATGGTTGATCCCAGGTAAGTAAAGTTGTTGACTACTTTCAGGGTGAAACCGTCAATTTTTATGGATGGGAAAGTGGTGACATCTTTCATGCTAATATTTGTCTCTTTTAGGATGATGGTGAGCCCAAGCAGCTTTCATGCATTATCGAAACGGTCTCCCAGTCTCTGGAGTGCATCCTCGGTGTGAGTCACAAGAGCCGTGTCGTCAGAAAAAATCATCTTCATGATGAGCACTGACCTCACTCTGGTCTTTGAGCGCAGTCGTGAACAGCCTTCCGTCAGACCTGGTGTGCAGATACACTCCATCAGTGGACGTGCCTAAGGTGTATGACAGGAGCAGGGAGAAAAATATCCCGATAAAGGTTGGTGCCAACATGCAGCCCTGCTTCACGCCGCTGATAATGGGAAAGGAGACTGAGGAGGATCAATCATAAGGACTGTACCCTTCCTATTGGCATGGAAGGAGATTATCATGTTGCGCAGGATTGGGGAACTGCTCCTTCCTCCTAACAGAGGAAGAGTATCACATGCAGTAGCCGGAGCAGTGTTGGTTTACCAAGTTTAATGGCTTCAAGCGGAATGTTATCGCTACCTGGTTATTTGTCGTTTGCGAGGAGTCATTGGCACCAGTTTGGATGCAGAAGCTGCCGTAAGGAAGTCGTAGTTGATACCCAGCTGCTTTAGGGGCTCCACTCAGGATTTTCTGTCGTGGTTTACTCCCGTAGCCTTTCTTTCCCCCCCGAAGATATCCACAAGGCAGCGGAGCCATTATCTAATGGCACGTCGTGGGTTTCGAATTGCAGTGTCCATCTCCTAGACGAACTGCCTGACAAGGCTAACAGGCTCCATCTACCCGGGTTTGGAGTTATGAGTTTTCCTTCTCTAAGACTGGCTGCCTGCCAAGGCTAAAGAGCCTAGTCTGCCCACACAGTTATACCGTTGGGAACTCGGTCGCGCCACACAATAGGCTCTATGAGAAAAGGGGGCCCTCATGAAGGTGCTGCTGTGGTAATAGTTTTGTAGAGGACATATGCAAGTACCTCCTGTTCAACAAGGCCAAACAGTGGAAAGGAAAAGTGTTGAGAGACGTTTCAATTTCATTTAGTCAGCGGGTTGTCAGGTCCAGACCACATAATACATACATACATACATACATACATACATACATACATACATACATACATACATACATACATACATACATACATACATACATACATACATACATACATACATACATACATACATGCATGCAATCATGCATGCATACATACATGCATACATACATGCATGCATACATACATACATACATACATACATACATACATACATACATACATACATACATACATACATACATACATACATACATACATACATACATACATACATACATACATACATACATACATACATACATACATACATACATACATACATACAACTTTGCCACCTAATTATAACTTGTGGTATCTTTGTTACCTAGTGCTACAATGTGTAAGCTTTGTCATCCTGGTTATAAATTGTATAAACTTTGTCACATTGGCCAACACTGATTGTAAGAATGTGGCATTAATAGCGTAGCGGTTTCTCTCTGTCAGTGGTAAATGGCTTGTAAATACACGTATGGTATTAGCTAATAAAGATAACATATTAAACCAGTATCAGCCGATATTTTGCATGGTATGTTAGAAGTGAATCTCATTTACAAATCAGACAATAGCTTATGCCGCTTTAACCAAAACCAATTAATCAGAGACTGGATATTTATCGATTTACTTAGCGTTCAAATACTTTGATGTTGTTTTCGCTATATCGAAACCACCAAGTATGCGAACTCTTATCTGAAATACTTCTTTCTTGAACTGTTTATGCAATATATTTATCATTGAAACTATTCAAATACGTTACTCACGAGTTACAAAAGCTTTTCATAAGCAATTGTAAAAAACCGATTCGATCTCACTTTGTAATGAGAAATATTTACACACACACACACACACAAATATATATATATATATATATATATATATATATATATATATATATATATATATATATATATATATATATATATATATATATATATATATATATATATATATATACTTGTGTGCATGTGATTATGGAATATTTTATATTATAGCTTTATTTGTTAAAACTTATTTTTAACTAAATAGACTGACGAGCTGATGAAATTAATATAATTATAATATAATAAGGGAGAAAGTTTGGTAGGGTATTGTAAGTTTTGTTTAAATCTTCTGCGATATTTTTGGTGCAAACGAAAAATTTAAATTACTTAAAAAAGGAATGGTGTCGGAAACCATCTTGTTGCAGATGTGTTTGCTCTAGAAATCTGTGTGCCTGCGAAGGGAGGCGTGGATGTGTAATTTTTCAACTCTTTGAACTACGATTGTTCAGCACCTATACCGGGACTTCCCACGCGAAAAACATGCTGATTTAATTTCAATTTTTACCATCATACATGTTTAACAATGGTCGAAATAGAAATGGTTTCATTGCACAATTATTTTTATAATATTCTTGTTGGCTTTGTTGCTAATGTAATAATTTTCAATGACCCGACAAAGGTATACTTCCACACTGATTTCCAGTCGTCTTAGAAAGGTAATTACTTTAATTATTTTGATTTTATGATAAGCTTTGAGTCTCATTTCTTTTGCGCCTGCCACCACCTTTATCAGTAATAATAATATTGGCATCAGTTTTATAAAGATAAAATTACGTGAAAAAGTCTGAACAGAGTAAATGTAGTTTTAATTGAGTTATTGCTTACCGTTTTGCTGTGGAGCATGGTTGGGGTGTGTAAAAACAAACAAAATACCTCTACTCTTGTTTTCCTTACCTACAAGCATATTAACGAAATAAAGGACGAATACCAACTAAAGACAAAGATGGGAGATCATAAAGTAAATGATGTACATCATACGCATTCTTAATATGCTGTTAGCAATTGCTTTTTAATGAGACTAAACCAAGGTTTCACAGACTTTGTTTCTCAACTCTAGTTACAATTAATTGAACCTCATTAATTGATATTACATTTCATTAATTGATACTACACTTGGATACCTCTTTTCTGTCTGTCGGTCTATCCTGTCATCATTATATCTAAGAAAGAAACAAAATAGTTTAAGCGTAAGACCTAAAGAATCTGAGATATTGTTGAAATGATACATTTGAATAGCATATGCAGAAAGAATATACATAAGTCAATGATAGAAATGGAAGGTATCCGGATTCGCTTACGCCAATGGCGTTGTCTAATACGTAAAATAAAATGTAAAATATCCATTAGAATTAAGATGTTATAGAAGCACCGCCTGGCAGGACATCATGCAGATAATTATGAGAGAGGTAAATGGCAGTTTTTGTTTCATTTTATTGACGGTAACTAAAACTAACGCATAATGCGAAGGCAGATCAGATTTGTTTTGTTTATTCTACTTATTACTGCTCACAACAAACTGCATAGAGATAGATCTCCCAGATTCCTTCGCCATGTACAAAATATCAATTTTTAGATAAGTTCAGTTTTAAAAATTAGATTTCACAAACAATCATTCTTAATTTTCTCAATGTTTCAACTCTTCATGACAAAAAATCGAGCCTTTTTGGAGTTCTTATCTTATATCCCATTTGGTATGTTTATCCGTTATCTGACAGTAAACAAAGCATATGTCTAGAGTATTCCACATACTTTATTAAGTGCGTGCGTAAGTGTGTGAGTGCGTGGGTATGTGTGATTTGCTCTCAAAATGTAGAAAAAGGTTTTGAATTTGTGAAATCTTTCTGAAAGTAGCCATCGTTACAAATTTAATTGGAATAGTGACTGATTGTACGTGCCATAATTGGTCATTGGATATCATCTGAGAATACTCATACTAATGCTTACATCAAAATGAGACACGTCTCCCTTGGTGCTAACAGGATCTTATAGCTTCTGGTTCCAAAACGGGGCAAAAATGTAATGAAAACATGACAACTGCCCATGATTCAGAGCTGTTCTTTAGCAAAATTTAGCTAATATTCTCCTATCCGTCGTGGAAAATCGATATATGCTTCCCATTTCGTGATTTAATTAGTTCCCTAGAAAGTATTACACTTTTTTCTTAAATATGGCAAGGGATATGCAAGATAATCATCAGCGACATGAGTCTGACACGTTCAGTTGCTACGCTTTCCTTTCCGTGAATACATCATCATCATCATCATCATCATCATCACCATTATCATCATCATCATCATCATCACCATTATCATCATCATCATCAATCCCTGAACTCAAAAGGTCGATGGGGCACCACAGTTGACTTTCCAACCAATTCTCTCCATCTTTCACTGTTTTCTATTGCCATTTGGGAATCTCTAAATTCCATGCATGTCCACTCATTAATGTTGTCTTTCTACCTCTTTTTCTGTCTGCCTCTTGTTCTGTACCCTCACACTGTGCCTTGCAAGATTGTTTTTGCCAGTCTAGATGATCTTGAGACATGACCGTACCACTTCAGTTTCCGTTTCTTTTACAGTGGTCAAGAGTTCTTCATATGATCCGATGGCTCGTTGGATCCTGTTGTGGACTTCTTTGTTGGTTACATGGTCAATGTATGAGATGCCTAAGATCTTGAGGTAGCATTTCATTTCGAATGTTTGAATCCTTCTTTGTAGATTTGATGTGAGCGTCCATGTTTCAAAAGCATACAGAAAGACGGATATGATAATCGTGCGCATAGCATTATTTTGGAACTAAAAGCAATGTTGGTATCTTTCCATAGTTTTCTCAACCTTGTTATTGCTGTTGTTGTCTCAGCAATCCTGCAAAGTAGTTTTAGTTTGGAGCCCTCATATGTGATAATTGCTAACAGGTACTTGAAGCCTGTCACTCTTTCCAGCTTCTGTCCACTGACCTTTATTTCTGCATTGATGCTATTGGTGTTGTTTGTCATCAGTTTGGTTTCCTTGGCACTCATCTCCATACTGTATGCTGTGGAGCTTGCGTAGAAGCGAAGGTAGGTAATTGTTCTTCATCCGATGTTGACAGTGTCCCTGTGGTCATGTAAGGCATCCCCCATGATCATTTCCATGAAAATGTTGAAGAGTGTAGGTGACAGTATATATCTCTGTCTGACTCCAACTGTTGTTCGAAACCAATGTCCTCTGCTGCCATTGATGGATGAGGACAGCACTGGTGGCTTTGTCATAGAGGTGCATGTCATACCCTATCAAAGGCCTTTTTGAAATTTATAGACATGGTATAGATTCTGCTGATAATGAAGGTATTTCTCGCAATGGAGTCTGATATTGAAAATGTGTTTTTCGATGCTCCTTTCTGCTCAGAAGCCTGGCTATTCTTCGGCAATAATGTTCTCTGCTTGAAGTTTTAGTCTGTTAAGAATTATCTTCGGCATGACTATGCTCGGGTGATTGATCAAACTGATGGTTCTGTAGTTTTGGCATAGCTGTACGTTTCCTGTCACGATGACCAAGGATTAAGTCTATGTGGTGGGCCAGTCTCTGCCATATCTTGTTGCAGATTGTTGTTAGGACTGTGACTATCTTTTCTCCTCCTGCTTGAATGAGCTCTGCTGTTATGTTGTCAATGCCGGCTGAATTTCCTTTCTTTAGCGACCTAACTGCAATTTATACTTTTTCACGAAGAATGGGGTTGTCATCAGTTTTTTATGCCTTAGTACAGCTGGATTTCCCTGAGTCTTATGATTGTACAATCAATTCTGAGCAATATTTTATTCGTCACTTGAGGATCTCTTGATCTTCTGTAAGGCATTTTCCTAGTTTGTCTTTTCACTTGTTTATAGACTGTGAGATCTTTCATTAGTTGATATGCCAGTTTGCTGTCATTTCTACTCAGACTGTCTTTGATTTTGCAGCATTTTCTTTCTATCCAGGATTCCTTTGCCTTTGTCATGCTTTTCCTGATCATGTTGTTTATCTCTGTATTTTCGATCTTCTCCATTATCTTTTTTCCCCGATTTTCAGTTCACTTCTTTTGTTGCATAGTTCAAGCACAAATGTTATAACCCAAGGTTTTTTGTTCGTCGATATTTGCCAATGATCTCGCTAGCTGTGCTAGTCATAGTTGTGTTGGATGTGGATTTGAAGGACTCTAGGTCGATGTCTTGGCTGTCCAGAGTTATCAAATGTAAAAATATTCCACCTATCATTGCTTGGAAGGCTTCTGTGACCTTTCCATCTTTCAATATTTCAAGGTCAAATCTGATTCTTCTTCGGTTAGGATTTTCGATCGTTTTCTGGTGGAGTCGAAACGTGTATATTAAATACGTTTATTTAAGTGTTGTAGATTTCAACTAACAAACGGTATGTATTGAAAACTGTTGAGATTAGGAACATGCGTCGCTTGAGGTATCTATATGGCACTTGGAAAGATCTGTGGGATCCAAAACTACAACAGCTACAAAAAATAGAAACACTAGTATAATATGTGCTTCATATATAAAAGAGTTCATTAAACATTTTTTAAATTGCTTACTCTAAATGTTATAAAAATTAAATAGCATAATTTCCACGAATGATTGTTGATGTAGTTCAAAAGAGATTTAAAATCTGGCATGCTGTTGAAATATATGTTATATAATTACCATAGCCAAGCAACAATTGCTCTATATTCACTAAAACCACGTAGCTACCGTTTTATGATCCTAACCATATAAAAATGTTTAAATCAGCAAACTACAACCATGACATCAACACGCTTGCCATATAACTTTCTGACATGTAAATCATGGGACTTATCTATAGTCAGTGAGTAGGGTACCAGCTGAGGCCGGTATGAGTGTAAAATAATGTTATGCAAATAGTGTGCAGTATAATTTATTTCTATTCAGATTTTTTGTATTTTTCTTTCGTTGAGTTTAAGAAAAAGTTTGCAAAATTTATACATGTTTAGTTTGTCAGGAAATATTTCCTATGCAAACGACAACGGGTAGTACAAAATTCGGAATATTCAGCTGTTACAGCTGGCTTAGTATTAACACTAATAGGTAAATAGGTAAGTCTTTATGTAGATCGTGAGCTATCATAACATGATATGCCGGTAGATCTGGGTCTATATTGCTTGGTACTAACACACTGCGTATTCCCATCTTTCCTGAAGCATTATGCGAGTATGTACGGTAAGCACTTACAGGTATTACACTATTTTTCAAATGAACGTGCGGTCATTGCATAGAAGTGCCCAGGGGACATGACAGCACTCGGCAATGTTAGATGATATTTATGACAATGGACATTTTGCTGACAATACGGTTTGCAATGAGCCGTACTGAGTGACAGGTTAATGTAAGCATCACATTCAGCTTTCGTAACAGCGGTCATCAGACAATTAACCAGTTACCAAACATTTATATTTCTTGAGTTGCTAACACAAATCCCATTATTTTGTTAGAAATCAAGAATCAGATGAAGTTAAGAATACTAATTACTGATGATTTGAAAGAGGAATTGCTCGACAAAGGCCAGACACTGTCCCGAAGATATACAAGCATTGCTAGTATTGTTTGTCAGAGGTATTGCTAAAAGAGATATCATCAGGTGAAGTGCTAAGAGGTAGCATATATACTGTTTTAATATTTTGCTTCAATGGCACACAATTTGTACATTACTTCTTGGCAATAAGATTTTGAGATTGATAGCGGCAGGAGATTCGGACCTATTTGCAGATTTCTTCCGTGACAAAGTACAAACCATTTAGAGATAAGCTTGACAACACAATTTCAACTGACTCGTCATCACCATACACTTGCCATACAGATTTTCAGCGGCAACCGTTAGCATTTAAATCTGTCTTTATGAATGCATTGCGTACAAACGTGATGAAGAGTGGATCAAAGTTATGTGCTATATCACTGCTGCTTGAGTGCTTAGATCCAATATTGCCTCCACTGAATGATATTATTAACACCTCTATCTTATCCCATAATTTTTTCAAAACTGCCATTGTAAGCCTCTGCTGAAGAAGCCAACATTCGACCATAAAGATTTAAAGAACTACCGCCTAGATCCTAATTTCCTATTCATGTTGAAAATCTTAGAAAAAGATGTTTCAATCCCATCTTGTATCTCGCCTGAATTCAAACAAACTTTTTAGTAATACACATTCTGCATATCGCCTTTGCCACAAACTGAAACTAATATTCTGAAAGTAGTTAATGACCTGCTCTCTGCTTTGGATAGCGGAAAGATTATAACCCTCCCCCTCCTTGACTTTTAACACAATATACCATGATTTATTACTTCAGCGTCTCCAGCATGTATTTGGCATTCATCATAAAGCCTTAATATTTTTCAAGTCCTACTTGGTCAACAGGACACAAATTGTGTCCGCAAATGGAATACAATCCAGCCCAGTTGATCTATATTGCGGTGTTAAACATGGGTCTGTTATTGGACCCGGTCTCTTCATTCTATACACTCAGCCTCTCTCAAGCGTTATAGATCATCATCCAGTGTCTCATCAATTGTACGCTAATGACACCCAAATACACAAATCTAGCAACCCAACTAAAGCTGATGCTACCATCCAAGGTGTAGAGAGGTGCATTTCTGATGTGAAATAACGGATGACATGTAACAAGCTGAATAGGAATGATGATAAAACTGAAGCCATTCTGATTACAACACAAATACTCTATCATTCACATCCTTTACCTCAAGCAATAAATATCAGCAACACAAACATTAAATTCACACAGTCAGGAGGTGTTACTCTCGACAGTACTTTCTCATTACACCAACAAGTTATGAACAAATGCAATGCTGCATATATTGAG
>JAEAOA010002356.1:3150000-3312500 GCA_016746295.1 Potamilus streckersoni
CTATGTTACTTACTACTCTGAGAATGTTTTAAAATGAGTGGAGCCTTAACCCTGTGTTGATTAACAGATACTTGAAGGGATTGTTTAACAAAAGTCCACCAAAGCCAAGATATGTTGACACTTGGGATGTAAACCTAGTCTTAAAATATGTGTACTCTCTTTCCTCTAGACACTCTATCTTTAAGATTATTAACAATGAAGCTTGTTGCTTTTATTGCTTTGTCCACAGCTCCAAGAGCACAAACTCAAAAATCATTGAATTTACATAACGTGACTTGTATGGCAGATAAAATTGTATTTAGTTTTTCAGATTTGTTGAAAACTTCAAGACAAGGTAAGAATTTCCAGATGGAACTACTTCATTATAAGGATGAAAAGCTTTGTGCCATGCATACTTTATTGCATTATCTTGACAGGACAAAAATTATTCGGAAATCTAATTGGTATCTTATTGTTCTTAGAGCCGTGACATCCAGTACTATTGCTAGATGGTTAAAAAAAAAAAAAAAAAAAAAAGTTTTAGAAAAATCAGGAATTGATACATCCAAATTCAAAGCTCATTCTTACAAAACTGCTGCAGCATCAGCTGCTTTCAGACATGGTTGTTCCTTACACAATTTATTTAAGACGGCAGACTGGACTTCCGTAAAGACTTTTCAAAAATTTTACCTAAGAGATATTCAGGCTAATAGCAAGGGCTTCACCGAAGCAGTTGTTAATATCATCTAAATAATTTTTCTGTTCATGTTTTTTAGCAGATGTTTTGTTGTCAGTCTTTAAAGATGCTATGTATACATGTGAGGCTGAAGGCTTTACGAAAAATAATGAACCCCTCATCCAAGCATTCGTGAAGGATGAGGGGCATTATTGAAGTAAAGCCGGAGGCTGGGCATGTATACACCCACCCATTAGTTGTTGTAAATTGGAATTTTCCCTCCCTGTATTATATAGACAACAAAACACTTCACTTTAAACTATGAGGTTTCTCGTGCAGACCGCCTGTTTATATAGGGTACTTCAAGTGACGTATTGTATAATTGATAAAAGTTCCTTTTCTTTGAAGAGCGCCCGTTTCCGCCAACGACAGAGTAACATGCTATGTATACATGCTCAGCCTCCGGCTTTACTTCAATAATGCCCCTCATCCTTCACGAATGCTTGGATGAGGGGTTCATTTTGCATTTGGCACCCACCTGTTGGACTGTATTACATTATAGATGCTCTTAATTTAATGACTGGTGAAAAAAAACTGACTGAATATGAAAGCATCTTTTAAAAGTTGGAACAGTAGCACAGATGAGTTTAAACAGCATCAGAGAAAGAACATATAAAAAGAAAATCCAATGTCTAATGAAATAGGTTTTTATTGGAACTAACAGTAACTAACAACTAATGTTTCAATTTTTTTTAAATACTTGTAACAAATATGTAAAATATTTATCAAAAGAGAGTCTATACATAAAGACTAAGACATTTAAATAATCAAAAGATTGTAGTTTTAAGTAAGATTATGATACTTCTCAAGCATTTGTTAAGCTTAATTAAGCAAAGAAAAATTCCACTGGTTATACAAGGAAGTCAAGATTTTTACTCTAAATAATTGTTGTCATATCTTGCATTGTTTTTTGTATTCAACATTAACTGCACACTAGAAAGAAAATAAAAGTGTCCTAGTTAATCCTATATTCAATATCGATCAGGGTATAATCAGATGTTATGTTTAGGTATTTCTGATTACAAAAATCTTTCCACTGGGTAAACACTGCCTTTAATCCCACAAACTTGGGCACAAAAAGCATGTGTCAGGCAAAGTTATTAACTATCTTTAACACGTGCTAGGAAAGGTGGTGTTCAAAATAAATTTAAGACAATAAAAGCCAAAAAAGCAGAAATTTACTAAACTGAATGGGAAATGTTGTGGCAATCATGCATACAAATCTATTTTAAGCATTCTAATTGGATGAGAGCACATCTTCTCAAGCAATAGGATAGGATAAAAACTTTGGAGGTAACCAATCAGACGGATCAATCATAAACCTAAAGCTAGTGGTGTATAATCATTACTCATGATTGGTTTAATTGTTAAGAGCACATCAACACACTGAAAGTATTATGCTGACAAGGCTACTATAGTGCTTTGCCCAAAAGCAAATGATCTAGAAGGATACAATATAGGAAACTGAACCCATATCATTCTGGTCACAATGAAATACCATAATGCCTCAGCCAATATGGCTTGCTACTACTCTTCACTGTGAACTGGATGGATTTAGGGAAACTTATTTTTAAAGATAAATAGATAACAGTTAAAGAAGCAGTGCACTGCAAATTGACCTAGAAAAAAAGTTAAAGCACACAGCAAATAAGAATTTGGCACAATAATGTCCAATACATGCTACTGGCACTCTACCTGGATAGTTCTGATGATATAGTCTCCCTACAGCCATAGAGCAGGTGGGTGTAGAGAAAAAGAAAATGGAACAATATGTATGAGCATAGAAATAAAACACAGGTTGATCAAACTAGAAGACATTAAAATATATAAAATTAAAATACATAAAAATTACCATGAACATGAAATCCCTTTTTTATATTGTAAAACGGGTTTTCAAACACTTTCTTGCTACAAGCACATCTAGGATCAACAGGAGAACAAAGAACATAGCATCACTGTTGCTAGTTTATCCTCCAATTATTCAATCAATAATTTAACACAGAAACATTGAAAAATCTAGAAACATTTCCATGAATCTACGTAAATATGCAATGTTAGTAGTATTTTATAACACCCTCAAAACTGAAATTATGTCCATATTTTAGAAAAATATTCATATGTGGTGATATCAGGCACCATTTCATCTACTTTAAAACAGAACCAGGTAAAATGGCACTGGGCCATGTTACAACCCTTAAACTAATCATGAAATGGCAGTCTCTACCTGATCATGAAACAGCCCATTTGCCATTTCACAACCTTAAAATAGTCACAGGTAGATTTCATTATTGATTAGTTTTCCCTAACTGTTTCTTTGCCCCTGAAACAGCACTGGGTCATTTCACAACTTTACATGATCCTAAAGTGGTATTGGACCATGTTGGATGCAAGCAATTGTACTTTATCCAATTCTGATGCAACCAATTGCTTCACAACTAGACATAGTACTGTATCAAAATCAAAATAAAAACAATAACATTAAAAAAAATAATTATGATGAAATATATAGCTGATTTTAGATTTTCATTGCATTGTGTGGCAAAATAATACAAAAACATTATTTCGGACAAGATTTTAAATTTTTATTTTTTTTCACTATATAATTATCTTAGCTCGAAAGCTTCATTTTTTATATTTAGCATAAGATAATTATGGAAAATTAATGGCACTGTACAATTTAAATATTGCATAGGTCCCAATCAATAATAATAATTTCAAAATAAACAAAAATCCTTAAATTAAGACTTATCATTTTTGACGAAAAATTAAAATTTAAGAAATTGTTTCAGTTGTGAAATGATGAACAATAGCAAAATCAATTCTGGTTGCAAACTTCACTGTGACACACTTGAGACTGTATAAATTAGGAAAAACTGATCAGTTATAAAAAAGTACTGTACTGTTTCAGGACTAGGACCAAAATGCTTGGTTGCTACCCAGCATGGTACTGTTTCATGACTGGGACCAAAATGCTTGGTTGCAACACAGCATGGTACTGTTTCGTGACTGGGACCAAAATGCTTGGTTGCAACACTGCATGGTGTTGTTTCAGGATCATGTAAACTAGTGAAATTAATCTGGTGCATTTCAGTGCTAGTTTATAGATGTAAAAATGTGCAGCCAATACACAACTTTACCTGTGTTCAAAACGGTACCAGGCCATTTTAAGATGGCCCTTGATAAAAAAAATGAATGTAACAGTGGTAAATCTGGGTACTACAAAGTACATATTCATCATATGCAATGCTAGATATAAGTTATATTCAAGTAAATATGGCAACTTTTGATATGATGCTTGTAATACCTATAATAATACACACTCAGTGATTTGCAGCCTTAATATAAGCATGATAATGCAGTTGCGACAAGTTTTCAAAAATATATATTATGACACAATCATTCTTTTATATACATGCATAACAAAGTAACCATTGTATTTCTTTAAAATCCATATATTCATGAATATTTCTTATGATGGAATTCACCAATGTGTCAGTTCTATACTGTTTTTTTTGGGGGGGTAGGATTTTTGTATAGCTAAATGCATATGAATGACTCAAAACAAGTCATATTCCAGTTAATGTATATTCATATACTTCCTGGAGTGTGTGGTTAATAAGATTTATTTATTCAGGGGCTATTCAGCAGAAATAATGTATTATAGAAACACTTGAGAAAGTGAAAGTGATCTGTGTTTTGCTGTACACTATTCATTGTACACAACTGTAAGCAGTTACATTTATGAATCATACAATGTTGCAATAAACACCACACATATCTCATGTGTAAAATATTGGCACAATGTAGTCCCACAACTTATGTCAGGTAATACACAATGAAAATTGTGGTAGAATAAACAGCATAGTCCCAGATCTGTCACTACACTATACAATAACAGATCAGGGTCTTTCCTGTTAACATTCCTAGATCTGCCACAGAATTACAAAATGGTAGGCTTGGGTCTCTGCTGCCCAAATATGCCATTGCATTATATAACTAAAAAGCCAGAGTAATTGCTCTTCACAGCCCAATATCTACAATGGTGGGCCTGGGTCTCTGCAGTTAACAGCCAATAGCTGTCACTGCATTACATAATGACAGGCCTGGGTCTCTGTTGTTGACAGCCCATAGCTGTCACTTCATTACATGACAGGCCTGGGTCTATGCTGTTGACAGCCTGGAGCTGTCACTGCATTACATAATGACAGGCCTGGGTCTATGCTGTTGACAGCCCATAGCTGTCACTGCATTACATAATGACAGGCCTGAGTCTCTGCTGTTGACAGCCCATAGCTATCACTGCATTACATAATAACAGGTCTGGGTCTCTGCTGTTGACAGCCCATAGCTGTCAATGCATTACATAATAACAGGCCTGGGTCTCTGCTGTTCAAGCTGAAGATCTGCCACTGCATTACACAATGACAGGCCTAGAACTTTGATTTTTGTAGTGAATGATTTGCCACAGCATTACAGAATGGCAGGCCTGAGTCTTTGCTGTTCACAGTCCCATATCTGCCACTGCATTAAACAATGACCATTGCTGAGGTGAATATTTATTTATTATATGCTCATCTTTTTTCTCCGTTAACTTTACATTGTCAGAATCGTTCAATATCCGGCGATATTGAACACCTTCATATTGCACCCCTACATGACTGATGCACGTGAATAAAGAACTACTTTCTATAGTAAACAAACAATGGATGCAGACGCCAGTACTTTAGATTTATTGTGTTTGTCGGTGGCTGAAGTAAACCAACTGTTGAACCATTTGAAAGTAGAGATGCCAAATTTGAGAATGTGGATGAATTCATAGAATCACAGAAGAAATTTTCAATGAAGCTGGCGACTGAACGTGATATCAGAAATGTTCAGCGATGGCTGTATGAAATATAAACAAAGAAAAAAGGAGTAACAATTTTTTTAGACAATGCAAAGAATGAATGAAAATAAAATTACATAACATAAAACAAAAAATATGGGAAAAATCTGTCATGAATTGTGTAATCTGCACATACCAAACCGTTTTCACAATGAAATGCATTAATCAACATTGCCAAATATAAGAAAACTGGTTTTTATGGCAGGTGCATTGGATTATTGAATTAAATATAACATATTCGCGATGCAAATATTAAAAATTGCAGGTATTATCCGAGACCAATGGGGGTTAATCAGCTTGGAACTCTGATGAAACGAGCAGCCGAAAGGGCACAAATCCAGGGGAGAATTACCAATCATTCTGTAAGGAAGACTACTGTGACAAACCCGTCAAAAGCTAGGGTCCCTCCAACAAAGATAATGCAAGTGACTGGGCATAAAAATATGTCATCTATAACTGGTAATAGTAATGAAAATAAATCTACTTGCCTTTTTGCCTCTTTAATCTCCTCAAAATGTACTTTGTACTTTGTGGACTCTTTCTGCTAATAAGAATTATGTATTTCCAAATACTGTTACACATCTGTGTACTATAATATATAGGCCTATAGAATCCAGACTACATTGTTCAAATCGAAATCACATTCCATAGTAGACTGTACGGAACTTCGCAACAAATGAATCAGTTGTTCACAAAAAATAAACAATATTGAAACAAGCATCTTCTTAAGAATTTATGTTTAAAAACTTTCATATTTTTTGAGTTTACGATTCCAAACTATCCATGACAGAACATAAACAGTTATGCAGGTTGTTGTCATCGCCAGTCCCTAAAGTCACACGTACATCGTGCGGAAAACACACAGACGCAGATAATCAGAATTTGGTTGTATTGACAGAGAAATAAAATCTCTCAATTCCTGACCAGCTGGGAACTTTGTTCAATGGCGCAGTCATTCATAATATGACTTTAAATTTCAATTTCATATAGACCAAAATGGGATTTCTTTTTTAAATGAGCGCGCGCGCGGTTCGCTATGAAGTCAAAAGGTCGATGGGCGGAGCTATATGCGCATAAATACTATTATTGTGTATTGATAGAGAATTTACGATTGTCAACTTTTTTATTTTAATAATAAAATAATAAATTTTATTATTAAATATATTTTGTTGTGAATTTTGTTATTAAGTCTTTGGTAATGAAACAGAAATGAGCATATAATAAAAAGGTTACTGCATTTGAATGGGAAAATATGAACTCGTTTTTTCGGATGGCTATACTGCACTCCCAAGGTCGTGCAGTATAGCTATCCGAAAAACTCGTTCATATTTTTCCATACAAATGCAGTAACCTATAAATATTACTATAAATGTATGGGAATATATGAATGTGTTGTTTTCTGGTCTTTGAGCTATACAGTATTGCACATCATGAGAAAAGCACATATACTACACAATGTTAGGAGTGAAGTATCATTTGGAAAAAAGGGCCCATATTCTTCAATTAAAATGTAGTAAAATGTGTATTATATAATAATATTTTTCATCTAGGAGTAATTTTAAAATGAATCCATCATGTTTCACTACACAATGCATGTTAGGAGTAATTACAAATACACAATGCATGGAGAAAAAGAGGCATTTATATTTCAAAATTCATGCATCATTTTTAGATGTATGTCTCAGAAATTAAGACATCAGTGATTGCCTGGGGATTAATTATAACAACTACACTGAACACAATTTTATTTACTGATTGAAAGTGACACCTATTTTCAATGAACTATTTATGAAATGATGAAAAGTAAACAAGCATTATGGTTGCTAACATGTTCAAATCTAAATGAAAAAGTGTCTCACAGGAATCTTATAATAATCATAAATAGAATCTGTTATTTTGTGCATTCCAATATTCTTACATTTTCTGGATCTTAATTTGATGTAGTGCATCATGGGAGAATTAAACAGGAAGACAGTCATAAGTAACTCCTCAAAATGTTTCTTCACTGAGTGACATAGCAACTGCTTTATAAATGTTTCATAGAAAAAGAGAGTAATTGGACACTAACAAATTCTTTGCACAGTTCAATTACACTGTACTAAAATGATAACTAGAATAAGGAGAATGCAGTGCAGTTGAAAAACTAAATTCTCATATTTAGATTTGTTCCTTAAAAGGCTACATGCTCTTTCTTTCCATTCGTGAGAAATAATAAAAGCACAAAATTTGTCAAATTAGTCAACCTATTAATAGGATAAAATATGAAACTTTTGTATTTTCATCTGTTTGCTGTCTCTTCACAAGCAATAATATTCAATTTATTAATTTTGTATTCAAAGACATACTGTTGTATAATTTTTAATGTGCTGTTAAAGATTTTGAACCATATTTCAAAAGTTCATGAAAAACGAGCACTTTCCATGAATTATTACACGGCTAAATTAAGTGTACATGGACAAGATGCCTGTAATGATGTACATGGATTTTTAGCCCAGATATTGCAAAACTATACTCATACAATACACAAAGCTACTATTATTAGAATTGGTAATACATTCTATTATCTGTTTTTGCTCTATGGATAACCTGTTGTATTAGATAAATATTTAAAAAAAAAGAAAATAAACCAACAAAATTTTAAATGTAGTTTTCTCAGGGGATAAAACTGATTTTAACTATGTAATACTTACCCACTGCAACTCTGTAGCTGACTCTTTTTCATGCTGAAAAACCTTGTCTGTTACTCTCAGAGTAGAAAACTGTCAATAAGACACAGTCCACCCTTGCACCTCACATAACAGTCATCTTTATGATAGATTATACCAGGACTTTACAGCTGGGTGGGAGAAAGGCATTCAGTAATAGTGACATGTATATATTAGCAATTCCATAGTTTTATCCCACTATAATGAAACATTTAAATAGAATATAGTCCATTACTCTTGCAAATGTGTAGGTTGGTGTGTTAAAATTGATCAAAAACAGATAAATGGAATATACTCAACATATGAAGGATAGATCAACTTTACTGTTAGTTTGTGTCTCTGAAGGCCACATTTTGTGCCACAACAATAGGTAACACATACAAATATACCTCAGCTGTTGTAATGAACAACAGAGGCAGAAGTAGGAGAAGGTAATCACCAAAAGGCTGCCTTCGTGATAATCCTCCAAATAAGAATATTTAAATAGGCAAGTTAGGTATGAAGGCTAGTCAGGTTTTAGTTTCATAAAAGATGTGTCTCTATCAGTAAGGGACTGATAAGCTCATTTCATTGTCACAATCAACCACAAGACGCTGGTATATCAATGAAACTCTGAAGCTTAAGGAAAGGATGTTTCCAACCCTTCTTTTTCCCCTCTGAAGGCATTAAGATGGAAACATAACAGGACATAAAAGCCTATCTTGATCATATGACTGAGAATGGGGATCTCCATAGATAACTGATTTTTGCTAAAAATTCTGACAAAGCAGACAAAACCAATTCATAATTCCCATTTCACCAGAGAAAGCCATTATTGATGGACAAGGCATCATGGTTACTCCATCTTCTTGCAGATGCCAAGGCAAGTAAAAACACAATCCTGATTGTGAGGTTCTGGAAGGAAGTATCATCCAAAAATACATAAGGCGTTTTGGATAAAGACCACAAAACATAATACAGATTTCATCAGAGCACATCTCTGGAACTCAAGATACTTTATGAGATTGGCAAGGTGTAAATCCGAACCAACTGCCATACCCTTAAGTAGCAGCTGAAATGGTGGAAATGCAAACAAATGATCCCACCAGAAGCTGAATGTATCTAATATCAATGTACTATGATCGGGGAATGGATAAATGTAAAGTCTGCTGTTGAGTCTGGTCACAATCAAGTCCACCTTAGGCCTTCCCCAATGTATAAATAGGGCCTTTGTTATAGAGAGACAGTTCCATGAGGACTGTTTTGATTGACTACTAATATATTCCTTTCTGGAATATTGCAAGCTCTGAGAGTGATGTTCTCTGAGGGTTCCCAAATGAAGGAAGCTCCAGACCTCCATGCAAAGAGCATGCCTACCTCCTTGATGTCTGAGATAAGCTATGATTAATTTATTTAATGCATATCATCTCTTACTCTGTCAATGTATACTTGCCAGGTTAGAATTATGGCCTTCATTTCTACATGGTTGATGTTGAGGGATACTTTTTGCAAAGTCCAATGGTCCTGGAATGTTTAACAGTTTCATTCTAAATAAGCACCCCAAATAGAATCTGACATATCAGTGAACAGAGAGTAGTGGGGGTCAGGTGCATGCATGTGGACACAAATCTGTCCCAATTCATGAACCAACACAAGTGGTGAGTGATGAAAATCTAGAGGAATAAGAGTTGATACCGAATCTCTAAGTGGTTTCCACTTTGTGAGATGGAGAAACTGCACAGGTTGCATATGGGGATATCCTAGATTTACAGCAGTGTTTAAGGTCCCCAATAGGGATAGGCAAAAGCTGACAATGATGTCTTTGTGCTCACAGTGCCTGTTGAAGCTTCAGGATGCATATTCATACCCAGGGGACCCAGATTAAGTTCTGATTCAAGAGGAAGTTCATCCCTACAGAAACAAAGTCTTGAGATGGAATGAGGTCTGACTTTTTGAGGATGGGTAAAAGTCCCAATTACTGCTAATCTGCAATGAAAAAGATCTTGATGTAGGAACCTTACCCGATCTGTAAATCTGTCAGTCATCAAAGTACTCACAAATCGGAATTCTTAGTAATTGGAGGTATGCTGCAACTACTCTCATAGCTTGGATCAATGATTCTTGATGTAGAAGCAATTCTGAATAGCAGAACAAAAAAATAGGAAAACTTCCTGGTCCAAGTAAAATTGGAGGAGTTTTTATATGGAGAAAATATCTGATGTGCAAGTAAGCAAGTCATGGTTAGTGGAGCACAATCTGATGGATGCATTGTAAATAGGACTGAGGATGTTTTCTCAAATTTAAAAGGTTCCTCAGCAGGGAAACTGGTATGAAGAGAGAGATTGACAAAATAATACTCATTTTCTTGGTGACCAGGAAGGATCAGGAATATAATGCAGGAGACTAATTGTTCAAAACCTTCTTGACTGCCCACTTCTGTAAATGGGTGTAATTTAATTTCACCCGACTGGACTTGTGAAATAACATGGGGTCCTTGACACAGTGGGTTGTTCCTGAAATTGTAACTCATAATCCTTGCTCACAGCTAGAATCCAGACTTCAGTTGAGCATTTTTTACAAAATACACAATACTTTTGTGTGTATTCTAATGAATGAGGCAGGCCAGGTGAGAGTTCAAAAAGTCTTTGTAGTCACACTTCCCCATGTACTATCTTGACATTGTTCTCTAAAACAAAAATTTCCAGCAAGAAACAATGAACAATGACAAATGTTATGTCACATATGAACTCATCCTATTGTTTCTATGGTGTGTACTATCTGCAACCCAGTGGTCGAACAAGATAAACAATGAAAACTCACCTGCTGTATACATCGTGTTTGTTATCTGCACCCAAGTAGATGCACAAGATTAACAATGAAAACTTGCCAGACTTTTCTTTAAAGGAAAAACTTCAGCTGTTAATCTTTTTTAAGGGCTATTGCAAATACACAATAACAGTCTTAAAAACAAATAACAATATACAAAGATATAAGAATGTTGCAGACAATTAACTAAGAAAAAAGAATGTCTGCATCTACATCATTAAATCAACTGAATTTGATAATTTATAAAAACTAATGGCTTTCTACATCAGTATCAGAGCCTTTACCTAAGTTATTGAAGCTTTCATAGTTGTGATTCTAATCATGAAAACTTGAGTAAGTACTAAACAAAATCTACGACCTTCATTTTCCTCCATTTTGGAGAGTGAAGAATATGACCCAGTTACTTTAAATAGCAGATTTCGATTAGAGCATAAACAGTGACCACATGATCTGATGTAATGGTCATTATTCACATCAATGAATGTAGTATCTAATAGGTGGTTTTTTCCAAAGGTGGCGCTACGAAAACCTGCTCAAAATGGCTGATGTTTACATTGGTCATCAAAATGCACTTCCATGAGAATGGTGTAGAGGCATTAAGAGGCGCTTACAGTAGAGGTGTCCAAAGGCGCTTCCATGTGACTGGAGTAGAGGCGTCAAAAGGTGCTTACATGATGTAAAGGGTTAGAACAAATGACTTATCTGCAACTAGCAATAAGTGATATTGGATACAAGTATACCCTAACCCCTAAGGAGTATGATATAGCATGGTAACCTAAGAGGTCCTGTAAATGAAAAATTTTCTAACTGAAGTGGTTTAACAACAAGTAAAATGAATAAGGATAAATGTTAAGACCACAATGCAGTGAAGTGCTCATAACAAGCAATATTTCACCAGTCAAAAATCTGACTAACATCCATTAAACATGACTTCTTGAAAAAGATGACTGTTTTGTGCATGGGCATGCACAAGTGGACCATGTCTTTTTTGACATATGTCAACTCAAATAGACAAGGTTTTTCAGCACTAAAATATAGTAAGCTACACAACAGTGATGGATTATCTATTACTTCTTTCTAGTTTTAATGATTGACAAATGTAAATGCCTGAATTCATACTTAAGAATCATCTCCAGTAAGCTTGAAAAGATTCATCTTGTATACACTTTTCAATCATTTTAAATTGTAAGGGCAATCAAGGTGCAGCAAACTGTATTTGATTATAGCTGATCTAATGCCATCTAATGAGAAGAGATTTTTCTTGTACTTTTCGATCATTTTAAATTGTATGGGTAGTCAAGGTGCAGCAAACTGTATGTGATTATAGCTGATAAAATGCCATCTAATGAAAAAAGATTTTCTTGCACAATAAGCATTTCTTTTTTCAGTGCTGCACAAAGAAGTGTACAATATATATAAAAAGTCAATACTCACATAAAAGCTAACTGGCCTTACATAGAACCTGGCTTATAATAATCATTACCAATATGCATGCAAGAGACAGATAAAAAGTGGAGATCCTTACCTCTCTGCAAATCTGTTACCACTGGTACCAAGTTTGTAAAGAGAGTTCAGAATTCTGTAGCATGCCAGTTGAATATCTCCAGCTAGAACAAGTAATACAAAAACATTGATATTCTAATAAAGTAAAATGATCATGTAGGCATTTTATCCTGAAATATGCCACTTATGTTTTCAAAATCAAAAGGTATTCAGTTTTGTTACCATAGAAAAGTATCTTGGAAGTTATTTTTTTTTCTTCAACAGTGGCCATATTTGATGTTGGATTAGCATTATTCATGCAAACTATTAATGTCTTTCTACTAAAATGCTTCCAGTAAAACTGGTTTAGATGTTTGGAAAAGTTCAAACTGCATCTGGATGAATAGACAACACACAATGGAAGATGAATGAGGCACAGATATAACTTGGCCTGAAGATCAGGAGAGCTAATAATCTTCAAGTAATAAAAATCTTCCCCACTACAATCAGAGTTCTACAGAGAATATATTCCTTCTCAGATACAAATGTGTTGGGAGATGTATGTATGCACTTGGTTTAATACCATATGGATGGTTTAATACCATATAGATGGAACCATAATGCCAATAAAAAGTTTAATTCCCAAACTAAAAGATAGAAAACATGATAAAAACCTTATGAAGATTAACCCTTGCAATTAAATATGAAAATTACTGTAGTAACTGAAAATAAACAGCAAAAATTTATTTTAAAAAACTGATATACAACAGTCACAAACTGCTGGAATCATTAGGAAGATTAACCTTTTCAAATAAAAGTAAAATTTTCTCTTACGAATGATAAAAGGTAAAATATGCTGCTTCCTGTTAATAAACTTGACTATAATGTGCTCCAGTGAAAAGTGGCACAGTACACAATCCCATTCAGACTTACCATTAGGCATGTATGTGTGGATCAGGTATGTATGTCCTATATATTAGCAATTCCATACCAACTCATCTCTGCAATTTTTTTAAATGTTTCATTCCAACTAAAAATGAAAAAGCTATTTAAGAGGGTAAAAATAATCAAATTTTTAATCTGCGGAATTACCTGGCTTGCATTTCAGAATTTATGATGCTAATGAGGATTTACTGTCATAAACAACTTTTACTATTGGTGGACGAGTCAGAAAATTTGGTAAAACAGATATTTGTGACAGCAATAACAACCTTAAATCTGCAAATACTAGACTGACATTCCTAATGTATCAAACACATTACAATTTTTGTAAAAAAAATTCCAAAATATATAATTTTTTGTGGCTGGATGTAATATGATGACTTATTACATCAGAATGGCATACAAATTTCTCTGAGTTTATTCTACATTGTAATGCTGCAAATTTGTTGTTTGACCAGCCAGAAATCATTTTACATACATTTAATACATACAGAGATGCAGGCAAAAATAAATAAATTCCTTTGAATAAGGGCCTCAAGGTTAGATTAGTTCTTGGCTAATTGAGTTACCCTCTTTAAATAAAGTCATAATAATAATAATAATAATAATAATAATAATAATAATAATAATAATAATAATAATAATAATAATATATTTATATCATACACATACTAATGTGATCAGGTCCATTTGAATCTTAGAAATTTATTTATATTATACATGTACCAATGAGGTCAGGTCCATTTAAATGTTAGAAATATATTTATATCATACACATACCAATGAGGTCAGGTCCATACTGGTTTCTACCCATATGATCAAAGAGGGATGTGAGAACAGGAAGTAACACCATGTGGACATAATTCACACTGGTTGCTCCACGTGTAATGGTGCCCTTTACATGACTGAATCGTTCATTTTCCAGGTTTTGCACCAGCTGGTCTAAATCATCAGCTGCATTGTTAAAGAATGGCAGCAAAGATGACCGGATGATCTCTGGGCTATTTTTCACTACCGTTCTGCAAGAAACAGACAAAACATGCATCCTTCAATCTAATTACATTAACAAGCACACTAATCCTGATTTTAAGGCTTGTTGATTTTCAAACTTTTATCACAATCTGCTTGTAGGCATGTAGATAGGTAGGTAGGAAGGTAGGTAGGTAGATAGATAGATCGATCGATCGATAGATAGATACACATAATGCCTGCCTAAAAGTAGTGTTGAGACACAGTCCTGGCACTGCATAATGTGTCAAGAGTTTGGGGTCTATGCCATTTGTCCTACTTATGATTTCAACTCAACTGTATTTTAAACATTACACAACTGCAGATTAATCATTTTCATTCTTATTCTTTGTTATACACAGGAAACTTCAGTCAAAACTAATTAACCAACAGTGTCTGTAAGGCTGATAAAAAAATGATATGCCAAGCAGAAAGTAACTATGTATGTATGCATGTATGTATGTATGTATGTATGTATGTATGTATGTATGTATGTATGTATGTATGTATGTATGTATGTATGTATGTATGTATGTATGTATGTATGTATGTATGTATGTATGTATGTATGTATGTATGTATATATGCATGCATGCAAGCATCAGCACAATAACAGCTATATTGTTTTAAGTACTGTACTAATTAAATAATAAAATACAAGGTTAGTGTTATATTCTCAAAGAGATATCTAAATAGTACTTATTAAAAAATTCTTTAACTAATTTAGATGTTTTCAATGTGCAAGCCATAGTCTTTTGCTATTACAGACCTGTGTTTGTAAAAAGATCTCAATTTATGAAGAAAGTGCTCCAGTCAAACTATACTGAAATCTGCATAAACAGCCCTATTTCAAACACCAGATATCCTTGTATGAAAAATAAAGGTCCGCAAATTCTGGAGTCTCTATACCTGACATTGGTTTTAGAACACAGCTTCAGAAATACTTTAATTCAGGAGGATAAATAAGAAAAAAAGAACTTATTTCAAAATGTTCAATATCTTGAAGGAATGTTTATTTTAAAATTTGCTTTTAGGTTATCTTTGCTTAGAAAAATCCTACATTCAATTTCTGGCAATATCGCTTCAATATATCATAAACTAGCTTTCATAAACTATAATCCACATAAAAACAAAAATGTAGAAATGTGGTCATGGAATACAGATGCCCCAGAAATTGAGTCAGACTGTCAAAACTGGGGTTTTACTCTTTAAAGAGTATCATGCAATTCATGGCCATCCTTGATGAGTATAATAAACAGTGTATTACACAAATTTCCCATGCTTAACAGTCCCCTATGAGGGTACTGCTATGTTGGCTCTGGTGATTATTGGCCACCATAAAACCCTATGGGACTAGTTGCACTAACAAGTTGTGTCAAAGACTGCATTAAGTTTCAAGACAAAAAAGGTAATAACTTGTAACAAAAATTGTGGGAACAAACTGATTTGTTGATAAAAACATCTTCCTATGACAACCATAATATTTACAAAGTTTTATCACAATACATTAAAAACTGCAGGGCTAGATGTACTAATGACATTGTATTTTGTGTAATGAATGATAGGATGGTCAGATAAACTGACATAAGATCCCAGTCTCTTTTGCTTCTCAGTCACAGTAACTTTGATCTTGTACCTTTTGACTCCAAAAAAAACCAGTCTTCATTTTTTACACAACGTGCAAGACACCTACACACTATACAGTGAGAACTGAAATTTCTGTGTAGAAAACATTTTTGTTCTTTGTTATAGATCCCCAAATCCACAGATTTCTTTCTTACTGCATGTGCAGCCATCCACAAAGTTTGGTCCAAGTATGTGAAACAAATAACGATATTGTTTGGATGTATAAAAAATATAACTGTTCAGAAAACAATTGTTGAGTGACCCTAACATTTGACCCAAATTCAATAGGCCTCTTCCTCAGCCCAAGAGCATCCCATCTCCAAATGTTTTGGCCAGGTATGTGAAGTAAAATCAATGTTCTTGTTTGAAAACTATTTTTCTTCTTTTAGTCACAGTGGCCATGACCTCTTATCTTTTAGCCACAAAATCACACTTATCTACAACTGCAAGCCATCCATTAAGCTTTGCAGTTATGTAATGCAGAACTGTTACTATGTGGAAACTGTTACTATGTGGAAACTGTTTTTCTTCGTTCAGTTATACTGACTTTAACCCTTTAACCCCAAAGTTAAAAGGCTTCTTTCATAGCCCAAGTCAAAGTTATTGTGATTGTGTGTGTGGTTTTGTTTCATTGCAATCACATGAGATTTTGTGTGTGTGAACTTAGACTGAGTAGAGCAGACTGACCTTGCATCCACAGCTTGGATAAGCACTTGCAGGCACTGGACACAGATGTTTATGTCATGTCCAAATGCTGTCAGCTTGGTCCTCAAGGTGAATGCCAGCTTTGAGAATAGACTATAAACAAAGGTTACATTATTAGAACAGACTGCTATTAACTTTTAAAAATTCACATGCAAAGTGACTACAGTTCTGAACAACATGCAAATATCTGTGTATACAACTACCTTCCTGTTATCAGCCTAGACCTAGATCTAACATAACAAAATGCCAAATATGGGCCTACAATGTCAACTTTACCTATAATTCTATACCAACCATAAACTACCAGAAAATGGTACATGCAAGATGCTAATGATGCAGAAAGAAGCATCACCAACATGGCAGTATGATCACCATTTTAAGTACTTTCCATAATATGACAAAGCAGTATTGTATTGTTGAAATGCACAAAGTGAAATGACTTTAGGAAATACTATGACATGATTTAATAACTATATATATTTTTTGCATCCAGAAATAATAAGTTTATTACATACAGTGCTTAGTGAAATGCTTTTATAAACTGTACAGGTGCTATTGCATTCTTTGTGAGTTTGATGATGTCCTGGTGATAAGAAAACTTCAATATCCAACCTTAACATATCCTCCAGTACACAACTGTGAATGTGAATGTGGCTCCAAACCAGGGCATTTTTTTGTGTGCGAAGTCTCTTGTAGGTAATGAATAAGAGTTCCAAGTGGACCTGAAATCACTTGGCTGTTTGACATCTGCCTCAAAATCAAATGTCAAAAGACATGGCAAATTAATCTGAATAAGTACAATACTATTTGAAATTTAAATGTTTTACTATTGTTTAGAAATGGCAACCATATTGGATGTCAGATTAGTATACATGCATGAAAATCCTTATTATTTTGTGTCAAATTTGATTAATTTCCAGTTCTTGTGATAATGTTCTTGAAAGAGTTCTCTATATTTAATGGCTTTGATCGAATTTGACAGTACATGAGTATCATTGCACACATCTGAAATGAGTTCATGTCTGGAAGCTTTGTTATAAATTTGGTTGACTTCTGTTCTGTAATTGCATAAAAGTTTCTTTAAGTTTTTCTTCTGTTCTCACAGTGTCTATATTTGATGACCAATCTGCAAATATTTGCAAACGTTAAAGCACTATATGCCAGAAAGTTTCTTTAAAAATTGGCAAAGTCATGTTTAGAGGTGACCTTTGCCCTTTTGCACATAAAAATACATCTGGTGGCCCTTATAACTTTTCATTTAGAACTTAGTGTAATTACATTTGGACACCATGGCTAAATGCCCATACATCTTGACACCATGGCTAAATGCCCATACATCTTGCTTCCAAATGCCCATGATATAGAACTGCAAGCTGCATGGTAAAGTCATATCACTGCCGCATGAGACTATCCTCTCTGGTAAAACTTGCTTTCTGGAAGTTGATATGATGTCATTGCACATACTACCTTATTAGATGAATCTTAAGTATCCAATTAACAATAAAACAACTTTGGAAAGTCCCCCAAATGCAAATGGTTAATAGATATCATTCGGACATCTATGTAAAACATTTATGCCTGAATGTGGTCAAATGTAGTTAAATTCTTTCAGTTTTGGAGAATTCATGTAAATCTGAACTACCTTAATACCAAAATTCTTTCTGCAAAAATTGGTTAGTTTCTGTTCAGTAGTTTTTGAGAAGTACTTGTTTAAACAGTTTTTCTATTTTAAGTAATCCTATATGATGACCAATCAATACTATTTGCACAAAAATGATTAAATTCTGTTGGTGGTTGTTGAAATGTCATTTCAAGAAGGCAATACTGGCAAAATTTCTGTAAAATCTGCTAAAAATGTGTTTTGTTGTATATGAAGAATGTAATCTTTAGATTATTCTATTTTCAGTATTGGTAGCCAATAGTTAACAGTGGTTTCAGTATCAGCTGAACTAGTTTCCAAGGTTATCATGTGGCTCAAATTAGTAAAATTCTGTTCAGTGTTTTTAGTGAAGTCGGATTCAAGGTTTTTCTGTTATCAGTTATGGTGGTCATATCCTGGATATTGTCTGCAACATTTGGCTGTAAATGGTCTAAAGGTCTTAGAGACAACACTAAAACTAATTATTATTTCAGATGACTGACAGATAATACACAACTATAGATAAACAATGCAGATCTGTGCACCCTCTTGTAATACTTTTCAGTATTTTCAGGGATATTTTCAATATTTCTTGTCAGCTTTCAGTATTTTTCACAAGTGCACATCAATAGAAATGCACAACAATACTGATGCATCTTGTATTCAAAATGTTAATACAATGACCCATACTACAAAAATGATGCAAAATATTTCATATTTACAATATTTGAAACAATTAACAGTTGAAAATAGTTTATTAATTATCATCAGTGTTGAGTTTAGATGCTAAAGGTTACAGCAAAGCAGTGCCAAGTTCAGTTTTACACATATTCTGGAATGAGGAACATTGACTTGTCTTCTTCATTTCATAGTAGGCACTTTTCATCTTATGTAGTTGTTCAAATGAGAGCTGGCATTGGGATTCAAATAGACAACCAGGTTTTGATTTAATAAGGAACAATGCTTCTAGAGTGGCGTCTCCCATTGATGACCTCTGCTCTGTTCTTCTCTTACACATTGTGGAAAATAGTCTCTCACAAGGGGAATTACTGTTAATATTCCTTGCAATATAACTGAAAGTTCATTGAAGAACAATGCTCCCTCTTCAACCTTCTTATTGCCAACTGCAGCCCAGGTCATATCCATTCTTTGTCTGGCACATTTGGATAGGTCTGTATATTGATATATAGCAAACTGTTCAACAACAGTGTCAATAGTGCAACCAGGAGGCCATAGTGCAGGAAATCTATCCAGTAAGTTATATCACTCAATTTGGCTATCTGTTGCAAAGAAGCATCTGATACAACTGCATATCTGAAGATTGGTTCTTTTAGAGGAAGCTTCTTAATCAAGTAACTGCAAATACTCTTAAAGCATATCTTTACATCCCCATAGAACTGTCTCAAACCATTATTGTCAAATTCAACAATGAAACTGAGGGCAGCATCACCTATGACTTAAGTCTAAGTTGTCTTTTAAATTGGCAGCTGGTTTGACAAAGTGACAAAGTACTTTCACAACTATGTTGACCAGCATATTTCTCAGTACATGTATCTTCAGTTCATCTGACTTGAAACTGACAAGCACATCATCATACATCTTTATAGTATAGTCCAGAAAAAGAACACACAGCTTGTCTGTAGCAGATTTCAGGAACTTCAGGATGTTTTCTACTTTCTTGTGGGCATATGGTTTGTCACTGTTCTTGGCAACATGTGTTCATGATGAAACTGACTTGGTCTTGATATCATCAAATTCTGATTTAAAGAATTTTTTCAAAGGTTCACAATTTTGTAGCAATCTCTACAGGCAACAACCAGTCTGGTAAAAACAAACTTGAGCATTCTCTTTGGCTCAATGTCAAAAAGATTTTGAACACTGTGCTGCTGTTTCTCACTTTTCTGGAAATAATATACATCCTGCAAAATCTCTGCCCCATCAGGTAAACACTTAGCTCCTTTTTGGGTTGCATTGTACACAACATGGAGGCAGCATCCTGCCAAGAATACACAGTCATGCTTATTTATGTAGGAAATTACACCAATTTTGTTCCCAGTCATAACCGGGGCATTGTCATATCCAAGTGCTAATCAATTATTCCACTGTAAGCTGTGTACAATGATTTCCCTCTCCAGGATTTTGAATATGTTTTCTCCTGTGGCAGATCCAGTGCAGATAGGAAGGGAAAGTAGCTCCGGTTGAACAAGTCCTGTGTTTTCATCCAAACTGATCTAATTACAATTGGGAACTGCTTGCTCCTATTATCATTACTGTCAAAAGTGTGAAGAATGCAGTCTGAATCATCTCAGGCAAGCTCCACTGTTGTGCCTTTCCCAAATTCTTCAAAATTCCAGTTGCTTTCTTTCTGTCACACTCCTATCTAAAACATAAATACAGAAACTGTATTTGTACAAGATACAAGTTAGTTCAGTAATGGTGTTCACAACTTAACTATTCAAACAATGGTCCATTGGAACTGATTCTATTTTAGAATTTGTAAGTTTCAGCAAATTCAAATAACTAGCTGGGATTAAATTTAACAGGTGCCTGGTACCAACTGTGTGTATGTACTTCACTTGCCTGGAACTGTCTTGTAAGTAAATTTCATAAAAATTGATAAACATTATATAAAATAAAGTAAATAAAAATCTACATACCTGCATCAGTTTTTGCTATCTGGAAACACAAGTTTGAAGTCATCACTCAAAGAATCAGCTGTTGCTAATGGCAGATTGTGGTAAGCGATGAGTTTGCACATCATAATTGCAACACAAGTCACACGCAGGGAGTGTTTGTTGCAGTTGGTTGAACATTTGGTATTATTTGAAAAGAAAAATGTAATTGAAGACAATTTGTCTTGCCTTATCATCACTTTATGCTTCTGGTAAGAGATGTCATTCCCTAAACCACTACAAATTGATATACGAGTTTCACAGTTTTCAGTAGGCATAACTATCACCCTTTCTGCTCATTGAAATGAATGGCCAGGTCTTGCTGTATGTGAGAAACTGCTGTACTCTTCGCTTCGTGTATGATTGAATTTAATTCTTTTTTAGAAAAAAAACAACTCATTTTTGGCACTTCAGATTCATAATCATTGTTCTGTAGTAAATTTATCTCAGAACCTGGTTATGTAGACAATTTTTTGACACACACTTTTAATCGAGATAACCAGGTTTGACTATATTGCTTTACTTTTATACTTCTTTCCTTTCTTTGTTTTTTGTACTTGCCACATACAAAATTTTCTGTATTTTACCTCACACAAAATTGGATTTACCTCTTTAAGTTGTATTTCAATATTGGATATTTTTCCCACACTAAATACGGAAAAATATGGAGGATGCACAGGTCTAGACAATACATAAAATAAACCTAAGTGGCCTTGTATACCAGGGTGAACTAAAAATGACAAACACTAAGTGTTAAACCTTTGATTAATTTCATAACAAAAGTTTCAAACTATTTTATATTATGTGTTTGATCATTCTCTCACCAGGCAGTAATCTCCTTCTCTTTCAGAGAAGCCATTGAGCCACTAGTAGGATTGGTGGTTGAGCCAAGGAAATACTCCCTATTAGCCTGGAAGTATTTCTCAACAAACGGTAACACAACCTGAAAAAAGAAATACACTTGTACAGCTATCTTCTAGTAAAACTGCCAGATTCATTTGAAGGATGCTGAAATACGACACAAAACTCTGTAGCCAAAATTCTAATTTACATCTGAATAATTATACATTTATATAGACTGTTCCTGTGGCCTAATTGGTAAGAACATCTGTCTCTGATGTGGGAGATCATGGGTTCGAACCCCAGCCAAGTCATGCCAAAGGCTAATTTAAAAGATGCTACAAGCAGTTGCCTTGCTTGGTACTCAGCATTAAGAGGTTAGTGTTAGAACTGGCTTGCCTGGTGTTTGGATAATGTGACTATGTGGGACATGATGCTCCAGAGCTAGACATCAATATAAACTGCCAATTCTGCAGACATCATAGCAGTATGACAAAAATTTTTGTAAAGCTATATTAAAAATCCAAATCAAATAAACAGACACACACACATACATTTATATACCCATTCTTATACACCTCTCCTTCAATAACTCGCAAACCATGATGTTTGAGCAGGGGGGGGAGAACTGGGCTGTTTTCATAATTGTGTGTCAAGAATAATTGTCAATAAAACAAGTTTTCTGATGAAATTGTGCATTATTCTGTATAAATTGCATTTATTTTCAAAATGTCCAACATATGAAAAATTGATAACATTATTCCAACTGGTTTTAACAACCAACACTGCACGCATATACATTCCTATATTACATCACAGCTTTTTGTTTTGTTGACTAGTCTCATTCCTGGAGTAGTGTGTATAGTATTTTATGCACAAGGATTCAAAGAAACAAGGAACCAGACTAACTGTTGATACACTACTAAACAAGATTCCTTTTTATAAAAAAAAAATCTACATTTTCTCACAATGGTCCATTTCTATGAAACAAAGCTCTTTATTTTATGAAGTACTCATTTCGCTTGGTTGCCTTGCTATCTTAAATTACAGTCATGATTGATTAAGTTAATTTAAGGTAGTTTAATTAGCAACATACTCAATAACATTTATAACAATATTTGATTGATCAAACAAAGTGAGTTATCTGACATGAGACCAGGGCCATTGGTTCATAAGTAGGATTTGCATGCCTTTTAACTTTTTTGTTTATTCTACCTCCTTTATTTGATACAAGAAATGTAATTAACGTGATAACAGAAAAGGAGGCCTGATTTTTATTTAGTGCATTAATACAACAAATACTTCCACTAGTCTGATATCAAAACGCAGTTGGCACTTAATTAGGTTTCTCAGAGAAATGCTCATCGATGTAGCTGTTATGGTAGATTGACAAATTTTACAGTTAATTAAAAGAAGACACATTGCATTTTATGATGATTACACTTGAAAGGAACTAAAAGACAGAACTAGACCACAAATTTCAATTGACAAAAAAATTATTTAATTGGTATTTATTTATTAAAGTACAGCCTCCACTAGGCGTGATATTTTCACTGATCAAATTTCATTGAATATCATCAATTACGGATTACTAAAAATGTCATTTGGAAAGAAAATGTATACAATTTGATGACTTTTTTTTAAAGTTGATATTACAAAGTGTTGAATAAAATTTCTAGATCCTATCTACCATTTTTGATGATAAAAACAAGCAATATATCAAAGTTTCCATTACTAATTTTGATCGCGATTGGATATTTTCTGATTTGAAAAATGGGATCCATGCATGACCCCATATTATAAGCTGGTTTGCAAGTTATCAGGGCATGAGTTATTGAAGGAGTGATGATTACAGAAAAGAAACATGGTTATTAGGGGTAACTCTTTTATCCAATAGATCCATCGGGAGATAAAAATTGTGTCTGCAAGTAAGTCATCAAGACCAGTCATTGGCAAACTTTTTGGAATTTCTGTGCCAGGTCATTTTGAAGAGGGCTGTGTGCTATGTCATATTCATCCCTTGAACATAATTATTTTTTTTTAGTACATACAGATCAAAGCCACAATTTGTGCCATATAAGTTTCCAAAGAGTCTGGCAGGCAACAGATGTCCATAGGCTGCATACACCACATCCAGCTAATCTATCTTTGTTAAATTGGGAATTTAAACTTCATTTAAGGTGAGCAATCTGGATAATGAATATCTGTAAAATTTTAATTTTTCCCAAATTTCATCACTTCAAGTGTGGAAAAAAATACAGGATTTGAATCAGCAGAAAGATTTCTATCTACTGTTGGCCTTGGAGCAAAAAGTAAAATTAGTCAACTAGTTTCACAAGTTTCATACAAAGAAGTTTAAATGTATGATTTACACTTAATTCATTTATTTCAGATTTGAGAGGGTTTTTTTTACATATTCATTTTAGTGTGAAACCCAAAAATGCTATGCAGTTTTTAAGTATGAATCATGGTGTACAAGCCAAAGAAGAGTACTATCATTGGCACATTATATTCCCATTTTTTTTTCTTTTCTTCCATCACATCAAAATGTGAACTTCTGATCCCCAATAACTGATTTGGCATTTCTTTACTCCAAGTGCAAAGTATCCACAAAACTTAATAACTTGATGCTGCAGAACTCACATTATTGTGCAGAAACTGTTCTTTTCCATTAAGTGACTTTACATTCTACATTTTGATTTTAAAATCAATAGACTTCCCAAGCCAACTACAATGGTCATGTGATCCAGAACTAATGTTGTTCTGCAGAAGCCACATTTCTCCTTTTGTCATTGTATGACATTTGACCTTTTGGTTCCAAAAAGCAAAGTTTATCTTACCCCAATTTCATGCTATCTACAAAGTTTGCAAACAGCAGATGATGGAGAGCTTAAGCCATTGTGCAGACAGGATTTTTCTTCTCTTATAGTGACCTTGACTTTGTCTTTATGGCCCCAAAATCAATTTGGTTTCTTGCCCTGTGTGGAAGACATCTGCATGCAGAAACCATTTTTGTTATTTCAGTCACCGTGACTTTGACTTATCAGCTTTTGAGATCAATATCCGTGGATCTATTCTTTACTCCAAGCACAGGTTATACATAAACTTTGATAACTATAGGTGGTGGACAATTTGAGCTATTGTGAAGAAAAAAAATTGGTAACTGACAGACAGATGGACAACATCAGGATACAATCTGCCTTATGCTGGGTGTATAAATTGCAGATCATATTTGAGTTTGCACAAAAATCCTGGTCAATCCTTATATTTAAAATTTATATCTAACAGAAATATAAACAAAATTCTGTTTTTAAAAGTGCATGAAAGCAGACCAGTCCAAACCTGAGTACCTTCAAAACAGATTTTAGTATCCATAATCTGAATACAACCCAGTAGGAAATGGTAACCTGTTGCATGGCAACTAGGTACAAACTGACCTTTTGAAAATAATCATTGTATGAACACTCTAGTCAAATTACATAAAATGAAATGCACCAACTGACCCCCAGTTATTAATATTCATACAAAACACTGGATTAATAGTCAAATAAATATAAATATAATCCATGGTAGAGAAACACACACTGAAAAATTAATTTACATTTTGCTTAATTAATTAAGCTCATACTTCCTGATGTTAAAATCTGAATGTAGTACCTATTTATCTTGACAAATGCACAACATTACTATGAAAAAATAGATTTTTATCCAAAGCTTTTCCGTCTATAGTTTACTGAAAATGATAATTACGTCTACTGAACATAATAAATTTTCAGAGAGAGAGAGATTGGTGTGCCATTCTTTACTTCATCATTGCTTCAAAAGATTAACATGCTCATAATAATACTAATAAAGTCTTAAAAGATAAAAGAGGGTGTTAGAGCCATCAATAACAAACGCCTTCTTTGAATAAAGTAAAGTGATCTTGTTTTACTTTTTAAAAATCAAACACAAGATACCTAACAAATGTTAAATGAAATAGCAACAGAAAATTAAGTCCAAAATATATTTGCTTGATAGCATCTATGAAAATGTGGATTTGTCTGCATACTTGCATGTCTAAAGGCGGGAACTTGAAAGAATGAGTTACTTTGCTCATCCTGTTTTACTTTTCTACTGTATCAATAATGAAATCACTTGAGGAAAAAAAATGTTAACTCTATTTCACAACACTAGCTTTAGTTTTGGCTGGATTTGTTATCCTCCCCCTGGCATTGTCAACCATTTTAACAATTTAAATCCTCAGAAATACTTTGTAATTACAATGAATTGGATGTTAACTTCTTTTAATGTTCATTTAGGACACATTTACATTTAAAACATGAAAATGTGATCAACGGGCTCCAAACTTGTCTAACTGCAGGTAAAATTGTTCTTGAGTCGCTATTTCTCTTCATAAATTATATCTGTTTGATCTTGATATTTTCCAAGTTTTCAAGTCAAAAGGAACTCCTTGTTTTAATTCACAAATTTATACAGAATACAAAAAGTATCACCACATGCCCTCATTTTTAATAAAAACAAATGCAACTTGACATGAATATAATGCTGCTTACCATGTGTGTGTGTATATATATATATATATATATATATATATATATATATATATATATATATATATATATATATATATATATATATATTGCTGTGGAGGAATACTTTAGACTTAGATTACAGGTCATTTTACTAGGCACATTTTATAGCATATATTGGATATAAAATATTACCTTGCCAAAGAACTTGACATCCTCTGTGGACTGGGAATAACTGCTGCGACGGCTGAAGCGTGAACTGGGTTGAGTCTGAGTCATACTTATGGATGCCTTATCAAAGTACTCCAGAAGCTTTTCCAGAAGGCTGTATGCAAATCTCTTCTCTGTGGCAGAACCAGCTACACCACTATCTGCCTCTGTATCTTTACCAAGTCTGGAAGAAGACTTTCTTCTGCTTTCCACACCCAGGTCACCACTGCAGGGAAGGGGAGGGGATGGGTACACAGACAAAACATGGTTCATGCAAACATATCATCAGGAAGTTCAATCACTTTTCAAGGACAAAGATTTAATTTTTCATGCACTGAACTTAAGAATAATGTTGATTGGTGGTGTATAAAGTTCACAAAATTTCAGATTTAAATATCTTATTCTGGGACATGAACTTTTAAATATATTCTATTCAATTAGGCTTAGGTGAAAGTACTCTAGCTGAGTTTTTTATGCAAAAATCAAATTAAAGTACTTTTTAAGATTGTGTGAACTTTGAATAAAGATTAAAAAAAAATGAATTCAAATAAAGTGAAATTATTGTCATCATAGGTTTGTGCATATAAATCAAATGTGATAGCAAGGAAAAGAGCAACATGTGACTTACTTATATATTAAAAAGTGAACAAATGGTTCTACTGAAGTAAACAAGAAAATGGCATTTTGCAGTACAGCTAAATTGTGAAGAACTTTTTCATCATAAGGATGCACTGTTTCTCACAAGATGTGCATATCAAACTTCATGGTTCAAAAGGCATAAGTGTCCATGACAATAAAACAATGGCAAAACTTAATACAATCAATCAAGTGAAATACCTAGCTCACAGTAAAGTAAATTGGTATGAATATTGTATTTAAAGGTTCCTATGACTTCACAAGCAAATATGCCTGAGAAAACCAAGCTAAACATAAAACTTAAATCACTGGAGCCTTGAATCTAGGTCACAGTTAAGTAGTTTTGTCTGAAAAATGTACTGAAATAATCATCAATCCACACAAGCATCGGAAGACATAGACCTCTGCAGGCAAGGCAATAATATCCAAGAAAAGAGACACAAAAAAAACTATGATGAACAGATGGAAAAGGAGATTAATAGAAAGATATACATCAATGACCAATAAGCACAAATCTCTTTCTAATGTGGTAAAAAAAAACTAAAAAATGAACTTATAAATATGTTTTTGCATGAAAAAAATTACAGCTTTTATTTCCTTAAAATGAATAAACAATAAATGTAAAAACACAAAATACAAGATTATAAAATGCAAATTTAGAAAGAAAACTATATTTGTGTTTGCAAACCATGTGCTGTAGGAAATAAAAAGGTAAAGTCCAGAAAACCAAAAACCCAATCAGTTTTTAAAAATGGTGAAACAATCTAACCCATAATCTAAATATACACATAATGATGCAAGCCCAACCTAAGGTAACCAGTTTCAACAAACATGTGTTTACAAGGTTCTACAAATAAAATCTTTTTACAAAGGCCATAAAAACTTACAAAATATTTTGCATGAAAATCTAATTACATCATAAAAATACCAATAGAAAGATGTTAACCAAATGCCAACCAAAGGTTGCTTTGAGAGGTTATAAATAGAAGCTTATTTTTAATCAGTAAAAAAATAAACTCTACATATATTTTAAACCATTAAAGGTTCAGATATCAGCCAATGTACCTATGTGTTAAAATATAGAAATGTCAAGAAATAAATAAGCAGGACAAAAAAAATTGGGAAGATTTTAATGTAAATAGTGAAGGGACTCAAAAGAGTGTGATTATGATTCATATCACCAAAAAAATATTTACCTTAAAGATCTCATGATTAAAAAAGAAAACAAAATATGAAAAGAAAAGTATTATTCAATTACAGGTAGCAATACTAAAAATCTCACAAAATGCCAATCATATATTTAGGTCAGTGTGTATAGAATATTGCTAAAACAACAGTACCAAAACAGAAAGAATCCAACACAAACCAACCAATTGTGAAAATATTAAATAATGGACAAACAATAGCCCCTCAAAGCAACTGATAATTAACTAGCATAATAGAATCAGTAGGAATCCATGAGAAGTTCATTACTTCCCAACTTGTATAGGTTTCAATTATGGAGTATTGATATTCTACATAAACTCCAACATACCAAATTTGGTAACAAATATAGTTTCTTTATTTAAAATCTGAATTAGCATATTAACAAGATAAGTAGAGCACAAAAAACCTTTTTCATATAATCTGACCTTGAACCTGATATTAAGGATGAAAATGACTGAAAACATGTCCAAGTCAACATAAACTAACATGTTAGTATACCATCATCAAAGTATCCTTTATACTGGCATCATTCAAAGTATTCATATACCAGGACATTCCAAGTGTCCATAAACTGGCATAATTCAAGTATCCGCAAACTGGCATCATTTAAAGTAACCAATAACTGGCATCATTCAAGGCATCCATACACTTGTATCAACTGAAGTGTCTATAAGCTGGTATCAATCTATAAATTGGCATCAATCTATAAACTGGCATCATTTAAAAATCCATTAAATGGCATCTTTCATGGCATCATTCATACATACACCAAGTATTATCTGAAGTATCCAAAAACTGGCATCATTTAAAGTATCCACTAAAATTTTAATAAGTTTAATGATCTGTTTGGCCTTCAGTGTGTTTCTTGTTTGATACCATTTACAGAAAATACAATATGCAATAGCTTGATCATGCAGGTATTTTTCCTTCTTTTAAGGTTAGACTGGTTCCTAACAATCTCAACTAAATCTAATATCAAAACCTAATCTGGAAGAAGCACAGACTTGCCAATATCTTGATGTTACCACAACAATAGAGCTTTTGTATTTATTTGCAATAATTCTGCAGGTCTGTAGTAAACAGTAAGGAATAAGAGGTCTACATGCAGGAGTAGCCATGGAAACAAGATAAACATGATGGTCATAAGTATAATAATTAGTGGCCATGTATATATCAAATGATCATCATTTTTATTCAACATGATCTACAATCCATAGCCTTGTAGAGGAAACACATGTTAATATGACCACTTATTCAAAAGTAGCAATAACATGACTTTCAACATGTCCATGTTGACAGCAAATGCTGGATACAAGATTATCATTTACATCTGGGTGAAACTGATTTTCTTCCCTTTTGATTTAGAAATGTAGCACTAACAAGCAATATCTACCTGATTACTGATAATGGACAGATGACAGACCATGCGTGCTGACAAATGCCTGATTACTGATAATGGACAGATGACAGACCATGCATGCTGACAAATGCCTGATTACTGATAATGGACAGAAGACAGATCAAGCTTGCTGACAAATGCCTGATTACAGATCATAGACAGAAGACAGACCATGCTTGCTGACAAATGTCTGATTACTGATAATGGACAGAAGACAGACCAAGCTTTCTGACAAATGCCTGATTACTGATAATGGACAGAAGACAAACCAAGCTTGCTGACAAATGCCTGACTACTGATAATGGAAAGAAGACAGATCAAGCTTGCTGACACATGCCTGATTACTGATAATGGACAGAAGACAGACCAAGCTTGCTGACAAATGCCTGATTACAGATCATAGACAGAAGACAGACCAAACTTGCTGACAAATGCCTGATTACTGATAATGGACAGAAGACAGAACAAGCTTGCTGAAAAAAGCCTAATTACAGATCATAGACAGAAGACAGACCATGCTTGCTGACAAATGCCTGATTACTGATAATGGACAGAAGACAGATCAAGCTTGCTGACAAATGCCTGATTACAGATCATAGACAGAAGACAGACCAAACTTGCTGACAAATGCCTGATTACTGATAATGGACAGAAGACAGACCATGCTTGCTGACAAATGCCTGATTACTGATAATGGACAGAAGACAGATCAAGCTTGCTGACAAATGCCTGATTACAGATCATAGACAGAAGACAGACCAAACTTGCTGACAAATGCCTGATTACTGATAATGGACAGAAGACAGACCAAACTTGCTGACAAATGCCTGATTACTGATAATGGACAGAAGACAGACCAAGCTTGCTGACAAATGCCTGATTACTGATAATGGACAGAAGACAGACTAAGCTTGCTGACAAATGCCTGATTACTGATAATGGACAGAAGACAGATCAAACTTGCTGACAAATGCCTGATTACTGATAATGGACAGAAGACAGATCAAGCTTGCTGACACATGCCTGATTGCTGATAATGGACAGAAGACAGATTAAGCTTGCTGACAAATGCCTGATTACAGATCATAGACAGAAGACAGACCAAACTTGCTGACAAATGCCAGATTACTGATAATGGACAGAAGACAGACCAAGCTTGCTGACAAATGCCTAATTACAGATCATAGACAGAAGACAGACCATGCTTGCTGACAAATGCCTGATTACTGATAATGGACAGAAGACAGATTAAGCTTGCTGACAAATGCCTGATTACAGATCATAGACAGAAGACAGACCAAACTTGCTGACAAATGCCTGATTACTGATAATGGACAGAAGACAGACCAAGCTTGCTGACAAATGCCTAATTACAGATCATAGACAGAAGACAGACCATGCTTGCTGACAAATGCCTGATTACTGATAATGGACAGAAGACAGACCAAGCTTGCTGACAAATGCCTGATTACTGATAATGGACAGAAGACAAACCATGCTTGCTGACAAATGCCTGATTACTGATAATGGACAGAAGATAGATCAAGCTTGCTGACAAATGCCTGATTACTGATAATGGACAGAAGACAGACCAAGCTTGCTGACACATGCCTGATTACTGATAATGGACAGAAGATAGACCAAGCTTGCTGACAAATGCCTGATTACTGATAATGGACAGAAGACAGACCATGCATTGCTGACAAATGCCTGATTACTGATAATGGACAGAAGACAGACCAAGCTTGCTGACAAATGCATGATTACTGATAATGGACAGAAGACAAATGCTTGCTGACAAATGCCTGATTACAGATCATAGACAAAAGACAGACCATGCTTGCTGACAAATGCCTAAGTTCTTCTGTTTCAGCTGTTTCCTCCTGGTTTTTAAACTTACAAAAAAAATTACCTTCTCCAAGGAACATTAAATACCTGATAATTCTGAAACCCTGAAACTGGAGGAATTTCAAGAGTTCCTGTGCATGCTCTCTATCCTTCTTCTTCTCTCGATCTGTCAGGATATCATAAGGAACAAGTTGTGGGTGTATACCTGCTCCTACAGGTAAAAAAATAGCAACTACTGTACACAGTTAATAAAAGCTCATTGACTTCAGTATTCTTGCATAACAAGTATTTTGGCACAAATAATACTAGCATTAGACCTAATTCTAAAAAATGAAAATATTTAATAAAGAATTAAATAACAAAAGATCACTTTAATAAATCCACCTTTTTACTCAGGAAAGTAAAATATTAAATTGTGGTTGTACCTGAGGACAAATATGTACAGATACACACAGACATGCACGTAGATGCCAAAGTTATTGCCATGTTGTTCTTCTTCCAAGGTGAGTATAACAAAGATGTTTTACAGTATATCAATAAGGTAGTATTATGTTTATCTTCCTCCAAGGTGAATATGAAAAAAGATATTTTACAGTATATCAACAATGTTATTTTTCTTTCAAAATCAGATTTCGAGCAATGACCTCATACAGATTCAGTCATTAAGATGTAAATGAAATTAAATTTAAAATCAGATTCGAAGCTATGATCCTACACATTTCAGCCAATAAGATGTATACAACATTAAACATTTTCATTTCATTATCTCTGAAAACATTCTTCATAACGAAAACTAAAAAAAACTTCTTCAAATTAGCTGATTTAAAATTGTCAACATTCAAAACAATAATCTGTAACCCATTCCATTTCAATTCTGCATGCAGTTAAGGCAAATAAAAACACATGTATATTTACTGTCATTCAATTTCAATGCTAATGACAGAATAAATTTAACTTTTTGCAACTTTAACACACAATATCTTTCTCATTGTAAAGATCATCTAATCAGGTCAATAATGTTTTGATCAAAACAAAAAAAAAACAAATGTTACATTTTAAGTGTTCCTATATAAATTCTTATATTTTGTTAAACCCACCAATGGCCTCCAGTTCTTCCTTCTTGTGCTTGGCCCACAGGTCATGCGAGTTTTCTGCCAACTTTTCTCCCATATTCTACAATGAGAGATATTTATGAAATTAAAATAGTATATTTTCTGATATTAAAAAATGTCCTTTTTTAAAATTGATGCTACTTAACTACATATTGCCATCATGATAAATTTAAGTATGCTAAGTTAGTATAATGAAGTAGTGATTAGAATGCACACACAAACACACACACACACACACACACACACACACCTGCCAACTGTAAAGAGACATTCTCAGTAAGTCAGTCATCAGTCAGTCAAAATTTTTCAGTAAGTTGGACCAATTTTCAGTAGGGTGTAAAAATTATTAAGTATTGCCAACAAGGAAAATTTTAATAACCATTACAGTTTATATCCATGTCATAACTTAAAAATTAAGCTACTGATACGACTGGTACATGGTACTTTTGCAATAAGAAACTTCTGATCAAACTCCATTTTAAAGCAATTTCCCCGTTCACTTTTAAGACTAGTATCACTTCCAAGGTATCAACTGGCATAGATGATCTGGATTTTGAGTGTTTTTTTGCAACAAATGAGAACACCCTTTCACAACCTGTATTTGAATGAGGAACAATAAGTACATTCTTCATGATGCTTGACAACAATTTATATTTGAACTGGCCATTAGCATCCTTGAGTTTACTAATAAGATCCCACTGATTGTCATCTTGTTTAGTGTTTAACCCTTTCCCTCATAGAGTGTATGGGTTTTTAGCCCTTTGATATGCATGTAGCAAATTTACCCAGTGCAGTGTGCTACACAACGGCCTGTTAAGCAGTGAAGTATATGTTTTGTTTAACAGCAATTTTAACCATTTTACATTTTTGATACACATATATTATGTATGGAAAGATTTAAGAGTAAAATATGGTTGTTACAGCTGTATAATTATTTTTCACAGAAGAATTTTGTATGTGCTTTAAAATCTTGAGAGAACTAGTTCACCATGAAGTCAGTGATGCTGCATGACTGTCTCTACATCTCTAAATCAGCTGAATTTGATAATTTATAAAACTAGTGGCTTCCTACATCAGTATCAGAGCCTTTACGTAAGTTATTGAAGCTTTCATAGTTGTGATTCTAATCATGAAAACTCGAGCAAGTACTGAACAATATCCGGAAACTGCCATTTTGAAGAGACAAAGTTATGACCTACTTACTTTAAATAGCAGATTTCAACCAGAACATAACAAGTAACCACGTGATCTGACGTAATGGTGGTTCACACCAATGAATGTAGTATCTAATAGGGGGTTTTCCCCAAAGATGGCGCTATAAAAATGGCTGCTGTTTACAGAGGCATCAAAAAGTGCTTTACGTGAATCATGTAGAGACATCAAAATACGCTTGTATGCGAATCAGGTATGTGTCAAAAAGTGCTTGTATGAGATAAAGGGTTAAGCTCTCAGGATTCAATTCATCTACTTGGTAATTCAAAAACTCTGCTTCCAAATTGTCTCACCAGTTAGTTTCTTTGGGTTCCAAGCACATAAATCTTGATGGGAAATACATTACACTGCTAAAATCACTCATCATCCTTTTTGACACATCAGCATTTGCATTGTTTTTCAGATGTTCCTTATTCAATGTAAACCTCTTAACAATGTAGTAACAAACAGTTGTGTAATAGTCCTTTACAGCTTTATAGAATTGACAAAGGATACTTCCACACAGCTTCCTTTCAGCCAAGTATTTTCTTGTTTCTGAAATTACTGAAAGTGTATCATCTGACAATTGTGTCTTATAGTCATGATAATAGATATCAGTAAGATCCTTGGCTTGTGAAATTTCTGTAGCTTTACAAATCAGATCAGCAACTGCTTTAATAATTCAAGCATGTTTCTCAAAGTTTGTAGATCATCGGTTCCTCGTGTTGCATGATTAAGTTGTACTTTTTAAATAGAAATAAGCAATAAATCTTTACCCTCCAGAACTGCAAAGCCTTACATACACCCATCATCTTTTCCTCTCTGTAACTGACTTTTTTTTACTATCTTTCCAGTCATTCCTAACCTATGGTGCCTGACATCTAGACACAGCCTTTTTATCTGATTTCTGTGATAATGCTTTTTTTAGGAACCTATCTTGGGTTTTATTTTCTCATTCTTCCCTGCAGAGGCTGACTTGAGGGTAGTACTAGTCTGACTTCTAGATTTATCTTAACTCAAAGCTTTACTGCATGTACCTGCACTGTCATTATTTCCTTCTTTATTACCAGATATTATTGGAACTTTATCCTTGGAACTAGACACCTTCTCTGACATCATATTTTTGGCTTTAGATCTTTTGCCTTTAACCTCTTGTTTCTTGGTTTCTTTACCAATATATATTTGTAAGGGTTCCCACTGTTCCAACAGTCTCTTTATACCTTCACCAAGAGACAACCATCTTGTAATACAATGCTTCAATATTTTTCTCTGCTCTTTCTCACAAAGTGTCTGAAGATCTTTCAGTTCCATTTGTCTATTCACACTTTTATAAGTTGATATGTCCACTAATAAGTCATCAAAACCAATAGGCAGCATATCAGCCCCATTTTTGCGGCTAAATGTATCACATGGCATGAACATCGACTCAGATACACTGAGGGCTTCACCATAATGATATGTCCAAATATACCTTTATTGCAGCCTGTCATCGCTGAAGCATTACCTGTTTCAAAGGCAACACAGTTATTTCAACTAATGTTTCTCTTTTTCAAATCCTCATCCAATAATGTGAAAATATTTTTCCCAGTAGAGGCTCCATCACATGCTAGTACTGACAAAAATGCTTCAGTTACAACAACATCTGTGTTATCAAAATATCTAACAACTGGGTACAGCTTCTCAGAATTATTGCTACCATCAGATTCTATACTGAAAGGTTGGGATGAAATATTGTTAACAATGCCTTCCTGTATCGACTTGCACTGTTGCAATACAATAGCAGTAGTTTCTATTCTGCCACACTGATAACTATTTGCTACTGACGATTTGAGAAACATGCACTTGAAGAGTTTAGATCGCAGCAATTGCAACGTTATGCTCAACCAAAGATTGTAAAATATACTTTGGCCTTAATGACCCCCAATTCAGTTTCTGGTATTACTGATCCAAATCCCAGAGAGGTCAGTGACTTACAACTTGATTTCATTGCAACATATTATACATGTTTTTTTGGAATTCACATGGCTACAACTGTCATTTCGTCCATTGTGGGAAATGTTCAAGTCAATATGACATAACATGCAATAAATGTATTGGTCACTTTTTTTACTTTTTTCTAAGCATGACCAAGTATCTGAGTAATCTCTTTTATACTTTTGCAACCACTGTTTCAGCTTTTAAGGAGGCTGGTTGTCCCCTCAACCTCTGATGCATTTTCGTTTGGAAGACATTTTCAGATGACTGGATGACAAAACAAAAAAAACGAAATCTAGATCAGATGCGCGCTTCTCACGAACAAAATAGGCAGGTTAAAGCATCTAAAGTACCAATGTAAAATTAGTCTAGTTCCCTACCAAAATTCACTCAGTCTAAGATGAAACTCTAAATCCAAACATGGAGTCTAATATGAAATTATGGATCCAGAACAGACCAGTAAAAAAAAATATCCGGAACAGAAAAAAAGACGACCACATTTTTGTAACTTTTACTATCATCCCATAAGTCTGTAATTTTAGTGGTTTTTTTTCATAAAACTTAAGGCTAAACCGTAAGAATTGGCAGGTCTGAAAAATACACACACACCAACACACATACTCTTTTCACTGTCAAAAGTGCTAGTCTTTACTGATCATTGCCATTTCACATCTGTCAGTATGTGTTCCAGTCTCAGAATCAGCCAATATGCAGGGCCTTTCATTGGAGAGTGAGTTGCCTAAGTAGTCATAGCAGCCAGGTAAATCAATCTGATCCTCCTGACAAGAAAAGTCGATATGGGTATGCTAGAAAGCTTGCCAGTATCTTCCAGTGGGTTGGTGGTTCTTACCAGGGTTCTTCCTCAACCAGATATTCTGGCTGCCACATACAGCTATCATCTGCTGAAAAGTGGTGTAAAACCAACAACTCTTCACTATACATTTTTTTAAGCAAAGCAACAAATGACCCTTTTTTAAGTAATCAAGTTATATTACATACAGTGCAACATCAGAACAAGTTAGGTAAAGCAAGTGTTACCTGTGTATTTCTTTGCTTTGAATGAAAAGCAAAGGAGGCACGTACTAACGATTTCACTGACAGTTAGCAATGATGCATATTAAACAAAATATAAACAGTGATTAATGATTATTATTAAATCTAGATTTTTTTAAATAACTGACATTCACATATATGTAAGAAAATCTATTAATAAAAGCATAAAAATAAAGTGTACTCAACAATCAATCTCACTGTATCTATAACACTAATTGCAATGAAAATGTACACATCAAGCATAATTTTGAAAACCTTCGCAGATTATGTTTCTAAATAAAATGCAAACTGTATCAACACTAACATGTGTTGTATAAATTTGAAACCTCACTGTTCTCTATTCAAATCAGAATATTTTATTCCCTGCTAATAACCTCACAAGAACTTATGAAACACTGTCAGGTATATCTCCGGAAATAGTAATATATGATCAATGTGTCCAATGGGACTGGGTTTATTTGGCCAACAATAAAATGCATGAATTGGTCACTACATAAGAAGCTCAGAATTCAGGCATGAACAATTATCCAGTTAAAACTAATACATATACATGGACCTCACAATGAAACAGGTGTAAAACTGCCTCATGGATTCTCTGTAAACTGTGCAATCTCATCCTATAGATGGCAAAAAATCCTCAAATGAGTTTTGCAGTATGAACTGATTTCATGGGTAAAGAGAAACCTCCAACAAAGTTAAGTCATTATCTAACACCCAAGGAAAAAATAAATGATGTAACCCCTATGGTGTTTCAAAAATATGTTCATAACAACGGCTGTGCACTATTACACAACAAAAACTGGAAGAAGCATGATAATTCCTCCAGCCTTACAATTTAAATGATTCTGTTTCAAAAGCCTGCTTCCCACTACAGCACATATAAATCTCCTTGCAACTTAAATGCCTGTTCCAAAGTCATTTTCCAAAAAAAACCCAGGTAAATCCCTTTACCCCTAAAACTTTAATGATTCTATTCCACAGTCAGTTTCCAGCAAATGTAACCTAACCTAACATGGCAATGACATTTGTCCCCTGGATATCAATGATAATAAGATGATGTCAGTATTTCTGACTAAACCTGAGGAAATAAACACTGAATCTGATTTTATGCATATTGTATACAATATGATGCTTTCAAGCATTACATATAAAGACATAATGAGGACATATATGTGCGTCTATTTATGACCTAACTTCTAGAGGGAAGATGAAATGGTGGGTGAGAGCACATGTGAATGTCTGACAACAGCTAAAAAAATATATTTTGTGGACTTCTGCAGGATAAACATACACAATATATCTCCTTCCACTAACCTAGCGAAACAGACTGATTTTCTGCAGTGCTGACTGGTTGCAAGAACCATTTGATTTTGTTTTTTTGGTAATTACTTAACATATGTACACATTCTTTTGTCTATAAAGTGCTGCCCAATGGTTGCAAGAACCATTCACTGTGGCATTAATTTTTTTATTTACTATTACTTATAAAATCAAACTTGTGATTCTTGGTGATAAACTTGTTTTAACATAATCTCGGTTTGGTTCTTGGGTTTTTATTACCCTCTGGACAAGCAACCACTGGTGGTCTTGAGTGTTTTTCCTGGACTGAACAATAATTCTACATCAATCAGAATTATTAGCTTTACTGTGGATGGTTCAATACGAATGAAGTTAACAAATGCCAGTATTTTAAGAAATGATATCTATGAAAAATAACTAGATTACAACAAAGTGCAGTGATGGACTACTCTGCAAAGAATATTAACAGGAACTTGTAACATCTTTATTTGTTGAACCCTTTACCTCATACAAGTGCCTTTTGATGCCTCTACCCGATTCGCATACAAGTGCATTTTGACGACTATGTAAACAACAGCCATTTTGAGTGGGTTTTCATAGTGCCACTTCGTCGGGGAAAACCCATTAGATACTACATTCATTGGTGTGCATGACCATTATGTCAGATCTCTAGTTCACTCTTTATGTTCTGGTCAAAATCTGCTAATTAAAGTAAGTAGGTCATAACTGTGTCTCTCCAAAATGGCAGTTTCCAGATATCAATCAGTACTTGCTTGAATTTTCACAATTAGAATCACAACTATTAAAGCTTCAATAACTTATGTAAAGGCTTTGATACTGATGTATGAAGCCATTAGTTTTATAAATTATCAAATTCAGCTGATTTAGTGATATAGACGCAGACAAAGAACTTGTAAATTTTGAGTATTTGAAATGGCAGCTACGATTAGTCATGCTGCTTCAATGACTTGATGGTGAACAAGTTTTCTCAAGATTTTAAAGCACATTCAAAATTCTTTTGTGAAAAATAATTATGCAGCTATAATTACCATATATAACTCTTAAATCTTTCCATACATAATATATGTGTATCAAAAATGTAAAATGGTTAAAATTGCTGTTAAAAAATATATACTTCACTGCTTAACAGGCCTATGTGTAGCACACTGCACTGGGTAACTTTGCTACATGCATATCAAGGATCTAAAAAGCCATACACTCTCTGAGGGAAAGGGTTAAAGATAAACAAATTTTTTTCTCTTTACTAATATGATATATTTTGCTAGAATAACAAATTAAAATCTCATCTACTCTGGTAATATTAAATCTTGTGTACTATGGAAATCCTAATTTTTAAAATCAGGAGAAAATTCTGCAGAGGCTGTAAAAAGTGAGGAGAGACACAGTATTCATAATAAATCTGAATTTTTTATAAAAGAAAGTGTTATAGCAAGTTTGCCCTGTACTAAAGTTCTTATCAATTAGAACCTTAAGTTGTTATAAGAAAGTGTGTTATAACAAATTTGCCCTTTACTGGAATTCTTATTAATCAGAACCTGAATTTGTTATTAGAAAGTGTTCCAGCAAATTTGCCCTGTGCTGAAGTTCTTATCAATTAGAACCTGAATTTGTTATAAGTGTCTTATAGCAAGTTTGCCATATACTAGCGTTCTTACCAATTATAACCTGAATTTGTTATTAGAAAGTGTTACTGCAATTTTTGCTCTGTACTGTAGTTCTTACCAATCAGAACCTGAATTTGTTTTTAGAAAGTGTTAAGCAATTTTGCCCTGTCCTGGAGTTTAAGAATTAGAACCTGAAGAAAGTGTCACATCAAGTTTGCCCTATGCTGAAGTTCTTATCAATTGGAATCTAAAGGTAACTCATACTAATAAAATGTGCAGAAGTTATCAACCAAAGCAAAAATAGAGGCATGAGAGATAAACTTGCTTAATATAATGAAGAAATTTATTACAATAAAATAGGAAAATTTTGATTTTGCAGAAACTTTATATAAAAAAAAAAACTGTGAAAATCATCAATCATCCCGAGTTACAAGAGACATTTGGGAGTCCAAAGAATAAGAAATATATCAGGATATGGTAAGCTTTTAAGTGTTATAGAAGTCTTAAAGTCTATGCAACAAGTGCTCCATTCACAATTTTTGCACCAGCCAGAATGTACCATGCACTTGGATTTGAATGTAAAAATAAATGGATGCATATACAGAATTTTTTTACCTGCATTTCCCTTGTCAATGTAATATTTCTCAGGTCAAATGGTCGTGGACTGTAACCATGGTCATACTATTTAGAAAAAAAGTTATATGTCACTACAAAAAATGAATTTATAAAAAATGACAAGCATTTTAAAGAATAATAAGTACAATGATGAAAAAACCAAATAACTAGTGTTCTTCAAGTGCTTTATGCAGTCACAGTAAAAATAAATGAGCAAGACTAAAATGATTATGTGAACTATTTCTCTGTGTACAGCAAACATGAAGATTTTTTTTCTATAGACACATATTGAGATACAGGACTGAATTAACCTCTTTCAAAAATGTCATTACAGTATATTATTTCATTAATTATACACATGTCTAGTAATTATATACATAACAAGTTATTCCTCATTTTATGGTTACAGAGATGAGATACAGAATATCTGTGTTACTTGAGTCAATATAAAACTCACTGAATTGGACTACTTTAAATTAAAGGGATTTTTAAGTCTTGCTATGTAAAATACTAACACTTAAATGAAAAGTTTGAAATTATTATGAATTAAGTTCCTGAGTATTATTTTCAATTTATAGTTTTTTATATACAAACATATATATTCACACAATACAGAAAAGCAAAGAAAGAGCAGGGAAGATGGCAAACATACAAGCAGCTGACAACGAAAAATGAAACATAAAAAAGAAATGAGTAATAGATATTTACATACAATTACCAGGTAGCCAAAATGTGACTGTTTCACCAGTGTGTACAATTATGTTTCCATCACTTGATCATTTTACTGTAGCGAAGTTCATACAGTAGTCCCCCTCTTTAAAGGTCCCCTGACCAGTGACCACCTGCTTCTTATGGCAGGAATATCTTGGCACCGACAAGTTTGTGTTGAAAAGCACCACTGAATGGCCAAACCTCTAACACAATCAATGGCCAGCATGTTAGTACAAAAATGTACATTGTTCCACTCACAAGTGGCCACTTTTTATTTCCAATGTGTCCAGAACCAATAATTAATTCATATTGTGACACAAGGTAAGTAATCATATTATCTCTACCGTCAATTTTGTCTCCCAATGTCAGGTTTCCGTTACAGAAAGAAGTGTTGACTAAAGTAAATGTAACACTAAATTAATATTATATCATTATCTATAAAAGCCAACGTTTACAGGAAATAAGCTCAAGAATGGTTTAATAGTCAAGATCATAACATGGCCAGCATAGGCTAAAAATAGTTTATGCAACACACAGAGAAATTAACCTTGAACAAAACAGGATACAAGACAAAAACTGAAAAATCATGTGATGACACATTTATCACTTCCTTTACAAAAAAGGCATTTCATCTACTCAACAAAACTTTCATCTGCGTACAGTTTTGCAACATCTGAATACATCATTATCAAACATTAACATGTCATCACATGAATGGAGACTATTATTTTAGAAGTCAGTTATTCTACTTGATGACATCAGGTGGGGTGGGGACTTGTCGAACTCGAATAAAACAATTTTATGTTGAAAAGAGCAGAGGGAAAATGGAGCAAATGGAAAGAGAATTTTATATGTACCAAGATTTAAATGACATTTTGAATGGTTTTTTTTTATGTGCATGACAACAATACCCACTCGCATATCATGCTTATGTCAGCAAATAACTATTAATTTATATTCAGTTGAAATTATTATGACAAGAAGAACCATTCAATTACTAAAGCATAGTTTTAATAAGACAAAATATGAAATTACAACTGTAACCACTCAACTTATGGATGCAACAATGGTGATATAGTTCAGTCCAAAAGGTCAGGAAAGAATAGATTACAACTGTAACCACTCAATTTATCGATGCAACCATGGTGACATTTGGTACACTATCTTTTCACCTGCTAAATGATTAAATCTGTGATAAGTCATAAATTTTCTTCTGCTAATATACACAAAGGTGATTTGTTCCAGGTAGAAAATAATTATTTTTCGAAAGGTTAATGAATTTTTGAAAAAAATGCTGGTAAAACCCCAATTGTAGCACACAAAAAAAAAACAAAAAAAGGAAAATAACCAAAGGCTAACAGGGACAAAAGAAGGGTCAGTTTAGAAGAACATTTGCATGAAAGTGATTTACCAAGTCTTTTGAAAGTCTCCTCTTGAATCCGTCAGTGTTTGCAGCAAGTCGTGTTTGATCTTGATCCACTGTCCAGCCCCAAGCCAGCATGACTCTAAGAGACTCTCGCACTGGCTGCAAGTATTTACTCTTCTCCTGTAAACATTAGACCTGGATGACATATGTCCATTCCCAATCAAAAACAACATTTATTAATGGTTTTCACTACTCCTCTGCTCTGACTTGCTTTAACTCATCAAGATCATGATAATTTTAATAGAATTTTTTTTTCTAAGATCGCAATTGTTTCCTTGTCTTGAATATAATCAAGATCCAAAATCTTCATGGAATCCTAATTTTGACTACAATGCATGTAATATTTGTTTATAATCCATTAACAATAAAATTGTTTCATATGTAATATATATCAAATCCTCAATAAACAGGTGAGGAGGTCATTACACTTTGTTTTTATATTATAATCATATCTAACCAATAAATTAGAGAGGCATCAAGTTTTGTATCCCTAATTAATGATAACTTTGTCCACATGCTATTCAGATGGTTTGGGACCAAGATACATAAAACAAAAAAGTTAAATTTCAAAAGAACTGCAATAACGTACCATATATATACTCACTTTTAAGCAAACTGTACAAAGATTTGCAATTACATAATTGCCAGCAGATCTGGGTCTGTGCCATTTTTAGGAATAATTAAAAGAACAAACAAAACAGACCCTGAGCAGCAGGCACTGGGGTCATTATATTTTTCCAGTTTGACACTACTTGTATGTGAGTATATATTGTATTCCTTAAACAGTCCAAAAAAAAACATTATAGATAAATAGTACTCTCATTAATCTAATAGTGAAAAAAAAACTTTATAGATAAATAATACTCTGATTAACCTAATAGTCCAAAATAAACATTATAGATAAATAGTACTCTGATTTAACTAATAGTCCAAAATAAACATTATAGATAAATAGTACTCTGACTACCCTAACAGCCCACCCAAAAACATCATAGATAAATAGTACTAATCTAATTGTCCATAATAAACATTTTAGATAAATAGTACTCTGATTAACCTATTAGTCCAAAATAAATGTTACAGATAAATAGTACTCTGATTAACCTAACAGTCCAAAATAAACATTATAGATGAATAGCACTCTGATTAACCTAATAGTCCAAAATAAATGTTACAGATAAATAGTACTCTGATTAACCTAATAGTCCAAAATAAATGTTACAGATAAATAGTACTCTGATTAACCTAACTAGAAGCAACATCCTGTAGTTACATGTCTTGTGAATGACTCACCCTATCATCTAGGAGGTGGTAAGGTTTCAACAGAGGGTGAGTTTTCTTCTCATCGTCAAAACTGGTACCAAACACCCAACCAACATCAACCTGAAATAAACAAAGCATGATTCAACATGCAGAAACAGAACATGTTTATATGTTTCTCTTCAACACCATCATCTCAATTATCTATCTTCAAGTCGAAAAGGGCAATAACTCAAATAAGAATTGCAGGAGTATCATAATTTGTTGATTTGTACAACGTCAGATCATGATCATAGTTTATTCTAAGTTTACAGCAATTTATTAAAAAACCTACAAGACTATTTGTGCCAACAAAATTTTTTCATAAACTGCATTCTTCTGCAAAATGCAATTACTGTTATGATGTTAAGTTTTGCTAAAGGAAAATATTATATTTATTTTCAGTGTTCTAAGAAGTATATGCATGTAACAAAATATAACATTTTTGGTGTCCCACTCTTATTGACCAAAGAATGTTAATAAAATTGGCAAAATTGTCATACATCACACAGCAATGACTAGCTCTTGTTCAATTACCATGACAGTAAACTGCTATAAAATACAATAATCATTTTTTCAAAAATCTTCAATGTATATACAATGAAGCCATGATGTACAAACAAGGTTACTATAAATATGAGCAATGAACTAAACACCATACTCATTGTCTTAGAACTCTTAGAACACTTTGATAACAAGTTTGGTATTTAAATTTTCAAGCCAGAAAATACTTGTGACTTTTGACAATTTTAACCCATTCTTTTCTGACTATGCCTCTGGTCGTAGACTACCATTTTATCTGGAATACACCTTCAGTCGTAGTTTTACTAGGTGTTTATGTAGCATCTAGAAACACATGTTACACATCACAAATACTTCTTCACCGACAACAGGAAATGGTTAAAGCACGCATGCACAGAAAAATTTGAAAAATAAAACGTGGTAAAAAACGTAACAGCTGATTTGAAAATCGATCAATAAAATGATGGACAAAAACTCGGATGTGAACATGGATATTGATAGCAAAGGTTGTGACATTGAAGTTGAAGATTTCGATGATTATGAAGATAATATTGACCTAATTGATGGTTTAGATGTAAATGAAGTTGATGAAATATATAGAGTATCACTGCATCCACGTTTTGACAGCGATTCGGACAATTACGCTAACATCGAAGGATTTAAATACAATTATGTCCAGGATAATTTTTTCTCCTCAGTTGCATCCGGGATTTAAATTGATTGAAGGGCCAATGTTCAACACCCAGAAGAATACTGACCTAGTGATGATGTGGACTTCAAAACTTCTGACCTGAAGTTGATACTTAGGCATTTTCATATTTTTTCCTGTACTCCTTCTTTTTCCTTACCATTCTCTTACTCTCCCTATCAAGTTATAAAGATTTTAAAATGTGTCAAGACTGTTGACCCTCTAGTATAAATTTATGTAATGAATGAAAAGACACCATCAAGAATACCTTAAAATGGCTCCCAACAAACAGAAAGTAAGTTTCAAGTATTAGCTTTGGATAATTAGTGTTCCATAAAAATCATGCAAAATGTTAGTTATTGAATTTACAGGATGTGTTGCTATTCGATATCCTCAAAAAATGAACAGTAAAAAAAAATAATTTTTTGAGTAGATAAAAAGGAAATATGAAGTGAAAAATTAATTCATATCATTTTGATCTAATAGTTATTAATAATATTTCCTAAAAAAACAACAAAGTCTTTTTTTCAGGTTTTGTTTAAAAAAATGCTATGATTGATAAAATACACTGAGCAATCAATGTGAGAAAATGCGTTATGTGTAGCAAGACTTGTATATGACACAAAAAATTCTTATAATTTTGTGTTCAAAATAATATAGGTCATAAAAGCTTATTTTTCTAAATAATTAAGGGTATTCCAAGCATTTCCCACCATGACTTTGATACCCTTCACTGTCCTCAACACATTTTAAGTTCAACCCTAAGCTATCAAAAAGCCATCCCATCTGCTTCTCCAAAGATTAATAAACCACCTTTCATAATCTGCATGTTTTTTTATTCTGTTTATTCAATCTATGATAAGTTGATGGACGTGCTTTTGTCTGTTTCTACTTCCAAAAAGATTAATTTCTTTTTCATTATTGACATCTTTAAAAAAGCCATTTGAAATAGTGTCCCCTGTACTAAAAGTGCTCTGATTATCCTTACCTCTGTAGCCAATTGCTAGCTGAAATATTGCATAATGTCTAAAAATAACCAGAAAATCTGTATTGAGTGAATGATTTTGGCTGTGTGAAGTGACATGCTAAATGAAAAAAAAAAACAACAGTTTAAAAACAAGTAAACTGCAAACAGTATTCATGTTGGAGGCAGTTTTGTTCCAAAGTGAGTGTAGCTTCTAAAAAGGTTGTTGTCTTGCACAACCTGGCAGCTATTCGGATGAAATTTATATCTTTTACCTTTTTCAGTGCCCATGCATCATGAAAATGCTCTGCAAACTTTGTAGCAGCACTGTCTAATGCCTGGCTTAAATGAACCCTGAAATAGGAATCAGTAGGTAAATATTCAGAGTCATCACTGATGAAACAAACTAGAGTTCCTGTAAATTCTTAAATTAGCAAGTCAGTCCAACATTTTTTTCTACCATTTCAAGAAACACTGGTACAGTCCAGTACTCCCTCTCAGCAATGCTGCTCATGGAAGCTATAAATAATGACTAGGGTTATAAGCCAGGTAATCTTATACTGGGGAAGAGCACAATAGAGGACAGGGAGGATTATCATAAGAAAGAACACAACAGAGGACAGGAAGGATTATCATAAGAAAGAGCACAACAGAGGACAGGAAGGATTATCATGAAGAAACAAAGCACAATAGATGACAGACACAATTATCATAAGAAAAAGCACCACAGAGGAAGGTAAGATCATGAGGAAGAGCACAACTGAGGACAGGAAGGATTATCATGAAGAAAAAAGCACAACAGAGGACAGACACAATTATTATAAGAAAAAGCACAACAGAGGACAGGTAAGATCATGGGGAAGAGCACAACAGAGACAGGAAGGACTATCAAAAGAAAGAGCACAACAGAGACAGGAAGGACTATCAAAAGAAAGAGCACAACAGAGACAGGAAGGACTATCAAAAGAAAGAGCACAACAGAGACAGGAAGGACTATCAAAAGAAAGAGCACAATAGAGACAGGAAGGACTATCAAAAGAAAGAGCACAACAGAGACAGGAAGGATTATCAAGGGGGACAGTACTACAGAAAACAGAATTATCAGGGGCAGCACTCCTTAAAATCTGGTCATGCAAGTCATAAAAGGGACTTGTGTTATAAGACCACATTAAATACATAAAGAGAAATGAAGGGATTATCAGTTACACTTTCTCTTGATAACTAATGTAAAACAGGGTACAAAAACATTGACCACATTATAAATGAGAGTATTAGTTACTGATAGTCCTCCAAGAAAGGCAATGCCATCCTGGATGGACATGGAGAAAATTGCAAATGAAGGGGGGCAACTGGGTTGATTGATGGCTGAACAATTGACAATAAAGTGCTTTTTCTAACAAAGTTGTTCTTTTTCCTATATAAGTGAGGGCATTAGTTACTGAAAGTCCTTTATTTTCAAGATGTCCAACCTGTGAAAGATGGTTAACATTATTCTAACTGGTTTCAACAACCATCAAATGGTTGCAAAAACAGTTTATTAAATCACTGCTTTTTCCTGTTGCTGATTGATCAGTCTAGTTCCATGCTTCATATGCACAATGCTTTGCACGCCATTATAGAAGACTGCAATACATGGAGTATAGAATGCACAGAACCACATTTCACAACCAAACAAGATTTCTTGTAACAAAACCCAAAAACATTTAATTTGAGTGAATCAAAACTCATTTTCTCTATTGTTCTATTAAAATATTGATGCAGGGATTTCATTTCAAACAGTAGTGATTCATTGCAACTAGTTTTGAAACTTCTCATCCTTAACTACAAACTCTAAACCTGTGAAACAAAGCTTTTTATTTCACCAAGCATTCATTTTGCTTGATTGCCATATTATCGTTGATCACACTGATAAATGAGCAGGTTAATTTAAGGTAGTTTAATTATATTATGGTTACAGTTGATCAATTGAATGGCTGAGGTGGCTAGCTCTTATGCAGGTAGGATTTGTATGATTTCAGCTTTCAATTTATTCCAACAATACAAATCTTCAACAAGTCAGATATCATAACACAGTGGGCACTTAATTAGGTTCTCAGAGAAATGCTTGAGGACAGAGGTATTATGATAAAATTGACATATTTAACATTTGAATACTAGAGGGCACAGTGCACTTTTGATAATTACACTTACACTTAACTAAAAGACTGAACTTTAAACACAAATTTTACTTGATAAGAAAAATTACTTAACTGGCATTTATTTATCAAAGTGCTACAACAAGTAGGTGTTAATGACATTTTCACTGATCAAAATTTCATTGAATATTGTTATCTATGATGTAATATGAATGGCACTCAGAAAGAAAATGGCTTCTTACTAAGCTTCTGTGACTTCTTATCAAAAGCTGATAATTTCAAAATGTGGATTAAAATTTCCAGGTTTTATGTACCATTTTCAATGATAAAAGAATCGATATATCAAAGTTTCAGTTACAAAATTTCATCATGATTTTCTACACATTCAAAAAATTAGGGTCAATTGTTTTGTATTTCATTGTGTAAAAAAATGGGATTCACAATTGACCCCACATTACAAGCAGGTTTGTCAGGGCATAAGTTATAAAAAGAGTCATGTACAGTACCACAAGTTATCAAATGTGTGATGTACAGTACCACAAGTTATCAAAAGAGTGATGTACAGTACCACAAGTTTTCAAACGAGTGATGTACAGTACCACAAGTTATCAAATGTGTGATGTACAGTACCACAAGTTATCAAAAGAGTGATGTACATTACTACAAGTTATCAAAAGAGTGATGTACAGTACCACAAGTTATCAAATGTGTGATGTACAGTACCACAAGTTATCAAAAGAGTGATGTACATTACTACAAGTTATCAAAAGAGTGATGTACAGTACCACAAGTTATCAAAAGAGTGATGTACAGTACCATCCATAATGTGTTACTTTAGTTAATCTACTAAGTAGTTACAATGGAAAGTAGGTGTTTTGCAAAAGGAATTTTTTAAAATAAAATTCTTCATCAATATTTGACTTGCATCATTTCAATTAAAATCTTCCTCCTATCATCAGAGCTAATTGCTAATTACAGAGATTAAAAAGTCTCATTTATATCTTTGATCTCTAGCAAACTGACATTAAAATAATGTGACTAATGCAGATTATTAATTACAATAATTCAGATAAATGAAATCTACCTGGATGTATCAACTGGATGAGGAATGTATACCCCTTCTATGTCTGCTACATTCTGGTGATACCAACTGTCATCATGATTGGTAAGTGAGTAGTCAGGTGACAAAGCACAGCCAATGACTGACAGGCAAGGCAGGGCTTTGGAAAATAGCTCCGGATCATATGGCTATAAATGAATGTATTTGAAATATATATGTAATAAAGTTAGCTAAAAATTACTACAGTTTTTGCTTGTGGCAGTGATAATGTGAGCTGTGCAAGCAGTAACATACATGCAAATCAGATTTACCTTGGTATTATCAATTAAACACAATTTAAATTTAAATCTACAGATACCTCTAGAGATTTTAATTATTCTCCTATTAAAAGAGGAATTTTAAGCAATTACATGCAGTAGTGTGGCACTGGCAAATATAATACAAGGGTCTAAATTGATAAATTTGTAGGCAGATATGAGTCTTGACAAAGTTACTATCCATAAATTCCAACCCAATGGGTGGTTGCATTTCTCACAACAATGAATAGTAGATGAATGATAATATATAAAATAATATATAAAATTTATAATATAATAAAATTTATAAAATAATATGGTGACATTCTTAATGGTGAATGGAATGTAATAGACAGATCAAGAACCACTGGCAAGACAACATCGATTTCATGTCATCAACTAGAACCATTATGGAACAAATTACTATTTAAATGTGTCAATTAACTTCATTTTTTAACAATGCAGGGCACAAATAATTGTTGTAAATGTATCTGAATACTTGTACATATGATATATATGTTCTTTTATATTTACAATGTTTTATTCTATATCCATATTTTAATTTTGATGTATGGATTATGCAGTCTGAAATAAAGAATTCTTATCTTATCTTATTGATCCCACAAAGTACATCACACATACTGAGAAGAGAGGAAAAGCCTTTGCAGGCTGTATGGAAAATCATACCCATCATACACCCACCTACATTTTTGTCAACATATATTTTTACATAAATACTCACCCTTTTTGCAAGTGCATCAAATATTCCAGAGAAAAGCATCATGGTCAACCTCTTTTCCTCCTCACTGGCAGATCCATATGAACTGAGTCCACTCTGGCTGTAGTAACTGCTGCAACGCTCATAATAATCTGTCAGAACCTGTAGCAAGACTCAAACCTTATAGTCCTAATGAACTATTTAAAAACAAAATACAAATCATCAAACATTATGTAATAATGACTATAACCTACACAGTCAATCTCATAACTGCCATTTAATACATGTAAAACATGATTTAAGACTTCCTTTCCCTATAACACAGTTGTATTGAGAAAACACAATTTCCAGTAATCTTTGGGAAAAATAAAGATGAATACCATGATATATATTCCTGGTAGGTATAAAGAGTAAACAGTCATGTTTAGGACTCATGGAAAACTATAATAATAATAATAATAATAATAATAATAATAATAATAATAATAATAATAATAATAATAATAATAGTAATAATAATAATAATAATAATAATAATAATAATAAGACGAAGAAGAAGAAGAAGAAGAATATTAATAATAATAATAATAATAATAATAATAATAATATTAATAATAATAATAATAATAATAATAATAATAATAATAATAATAATAATAATAATAATGATGATGATGATGATGACTTTATTTATGAAAGTAATCCACCTTTGTGGCCTTCTAGTAATTGAATATTTACATACTGAGTACAGCAAAACCTGTTATGAGACACCGCCCCTTCTGCCAACAAAAAGCAGTATCTCAAAGACAAGTTTCCAAGGTCCAGTTTCAGAACAATTCAAAGAAAAATAACCAGTATCACTACACACATTTTTTATTCTTTATTAATAGTTCTTGCTAAAATATGCATTCATATAAAAACAAAACTACATTCTAATAAAGATATACTTCCATCATTAAATAAGAAATCACATTTACATTTGAAGATCACATATTTTAGCATAGGAAATCGTTTCTGATTTTCTCCTTTTCCTTTACATTTAAACTGCTTTTCTGCAAGTGGTCATTTTATTTCCTTTAATTACAATAATAATTTTCTCCAGCCTTAAAATTTGTTTCCTTTCAGTTCTAGGTTCATCCATTGTTGTTAAAGTTCTAGGTGTTAACATTATTAGCGTTCATTTGTAATATCAAATGTAAAGACAGTTTTGACTGGGCTTTGGGAAACTATGAAAAATCCATACGTGTGCATTGCATATCAAGCAATTAATGAAATAAAGAGAAACAACTATCTCATCCAGAAATAGAATCATTTACTCAGAGATAAAAGTCAACCGCTTTGTTCAAAGAAGACATACAGGGATTAACTCTAGAAACAAATCCAGTCACAGTAACTTGAACAGATGACAGCTTTGTGATTGGGATGTAATCACTTAACATCAGGAGGAAAAACAACTATCACAAGTCTCTAACACTATGAATCAAATCCTGCAAAACAATTATCTCCTGCTGGTTTAATAGACAATGACCTTATTAGCCCCTAGGAAATATGGATTAACTCTAAAAACAAACCATATATGCAACCACCATGTCAATTTTAGCACTAAATTTGCAATTCATGCCATGTACATTAGCCATATTTACAGACTGTAGCATCTATCACTGGCAGCCACAATCCTTTGTTTCACATTCTTTTTATGCTTGTTTTTTATCAGAAGAATTGTTACTAATCAAGCTGTCAATGTAATATTTGATCAGTGATGTCTGTGTTCTTGTGATTCGGTTGTTCACAGGGATGCTGGGTCCTACTCATACATTTGATCTACAATAAGGCTAGGAAGCAGGCTAAGTGCAGGAATAATTAGTCTGGTTCCCTGCTTCATATGCTCCCTGCATTACTCTCCCCTATATGAATGGCTGAGAACAACACAAGGAGCATATCAAGCAGGGAACCAGACTAGGGAATAATCTACATGTACTTTAGTCTGGTTTACAACTGAAACTACAAAAAACAATAAGCATACCTACAAAATTTCAGATATTGGTAGCCAGCCTATTTTTGTTTTTGTTTGTTTTAGAACTGTATGAGTGGTCATTTATTACTGAGATTAAATAAAGGATGATGGAATTTATCTTATTTTTGCAATGCTGTCATTCATAGCAGTGTTGAAATGCATATTTTGCCAAGACATTACATTTGCTGGTCATGTTCAATGACAGATCGTTTATATAATAAAATCAACCTGTGCATTACGATATTGGTCAGAAATGACAGATGGTCACTCATAGCTGAGGTCGCTCATAACAGTTTATACTGTACATGTACACAGTTACACATACAATAAAACAAAAAAATAATAAAACCGCTGACAAAAAATCAGTATTTAATATGATTAAATCATGTCTACACAAATAAAAGTTTCCTACCAAGTCTATTATGTAAGATCACTTCTGCATTCATGCCCACCAAATGTAGGTATCAACTATCAGGCAGAGATGGGAGAGTGGCTGGATACTGAGAAGCCAGACAGTGTTGGTCAGTTACATTTGACCACTGTGGAGATTAGACAGGGTTTAATTGCTTATTATCTTCTCATCGTTTAAGTTTTTCTGTTCCTTCAAAATGTCAGTCTTTTCAGGACTTCCATATATAATCTATACTCTCATCAAGTTGATATAGCACTGAATTCCCAGAACATGATGGTGTAACTATATCTGGATTTCTACTATTTCAACAGGAAGAAATATGCCTGATTCTTTTGAGAGGATTTCATGTTGTATGGATTACTATGGTACACTCCAAAAGGAAGAATTTGCCAGATTCTCGATTCTTTTAAGTGGATTTTATATAGTGTTACTTTGTCTAGTGCACAAACTCGAAAGCTCTTCTGTTGAGTTCCGGACTTTATTGTTAACTGTTTTGTTGTCACTTTCTTCCTTATCTGTAATGTTACTTCTGCTATAGATTGGTAAGTCTTTACTTATGTGGCCTTAAACTCACAGTTTCAGTGATATTTTGATATTTTTTTTCCAAGTCAGGAGGTTCCAAGGATCAAGGCCAATCATTTTCAAAGAATAGGTAGGGGTGTCAAGAAATCTCAAATTAATGGTCATAGCATGTGTCAATATACTTTAACATGTGAAATGTGCTTTAAATGGTTTCTTTTGATATACTTTAACATGTGAACTGTGCTTTAAATAGTTTCTTTAGTCCCTTGATATACTTTAACATGTGAACTGTGCTTCATTTGGTTTCTTTTGTCCCTTGATATACTTTTACATGTGGATTGTGCTTCATACGGTTTATTTAGTCCCTTGATATACTTTTACATGTGAACTGTGCTTTAAAAGATTTCTTTAGTCCTTTGATATACTTTTACATGTGGACTGTGCTTCATACAGTTTCTTTAGTCCCTTGATATACTTTTACATGTGGATTGTGCTTCATACGGTTTCTTTAGTCCCTTGATATACTTTTACATCTGGACAGTGCTTCATACAGTTTCTTTAGTCCCATGATATACTTTTACATGTGGACTTTGCTTCATACAGTTTCTTTGGTCCCTTTGATATACTTTCACATGTGGACTGTGCTTCATATGGTTTCTTTAGTCCCTTGATATACTTTTACATGTGGACTGTGCTTCATACAGTTTCTTTAGTCCCTTGATATACTTTTACATGTGGACTGTGCTTCATACTGTTTCTTTAGTCCCTTGATATACTTTTACATGTGAATTGTGCTTCATTTCGTTTCTTTAGTCCCATGATATACTTTTACATGTGGACTTTGCTTCATACAGTTTCTTTAGTCCCTTGATATACTTTTACATGTTGACTGTGCTTCATATGGTTTCTTTAGTCCCTTGATATACTTTAACATGTGGACTGTGCTTCATACGTTTACTTTAGTCCCTTGATATACTTTAACATGTGGACTGTGCTTCATACGGTTTCTTTAATCCCTTGATATACTTTAACATGTGGACTGTGCTTTAAATGGTTTCTTTAGTCCCTTTGATATACTTTTACATGTGGACTGTGCTTTAAATGGTTTCTTAGTCCCTTTGATATATTTTTACATGTGGACTGTGCTTCATACGTTCACTTTAGTGTTTTGATATACTTTTACATGTGGACTGTGCTTCATACGGTTTCTTTAGTCCCTTTATATACTTTTACATGTGGACTGTACTTCATATGGTTTCTTTAGTCCCTTGATATACTTTAACATGTGGACTGTGCTTCATACGGTTTCTTTAGTCCCTTGATATACTTTAACATGTGGACTATGCTTAATAGGGCTTCTTTAGTCCCTTGATATATTTTTACATGTGGACTGTGCTTTAAATGGTTTCTTTAGTCCCTTTGATATACTTTTACATGTGGACTATGCCTTAAATGGTTTCTTAGTCCCTTTGATATATTTTTACATGAGGACTGTGCTTCATACGTTTACTTTAGTCCCTTGATATACTTTTACATGTGGACTGTGCTTCATACGGTTACTTTAGTCCCTTGATATACTTTTACATGTAAACTGTGCTTAATTTGGTTTCTTTAGTCCCTTGATATACTTTTACATGTGGATTGTGCTTCATTTGGTTTCTTTAGTCCCTTGATATACTTTTACATGTGGACTGTGCTTCATACTGTTTCTTTAGTCCCTTGATATACTTTTACATGTGGACTGTGCTTCATACGGTTTCTTTAGTCCCTTGATATACTTTAACATGTGGACTGTGCTTCATACAGTTTCTTTAGTCCCTTGATATACTTTTACATCTGGACTGCACTTCAAATGGTTTCTTTAGTCCCTTGATATACTTTTATATGTGGACTGTGCTTCAAATGGTTACTTTACTTTACTGTAACTAGCACATTTAAACACTATCATAATTAAACACTGTAACTAGCATATTTAAACACTATAACTAGCATATTTAAACATTGTAACTAGTATATTTAAATATTGTAACTAGCATATTTAAATATTGCAACTAGCCTATTCAAACACTAACTAGCATATTTAAACACTGCAACTAGTATATTTAAACATTGTAAGTAGCATATTTAGACAATGTAACTAATAAATTTAAAATCTGTAACTAGCATATTTAAACACTGCATCAAGTGCATTAAAACACTGGGACTACAATTTTTAAACACTGTCACTACAGTATTTAGACACTGTAACTACAATATTTAAAGTTAAACACTTTCAAAAGTGTGGCCACTGAATGTTTGACACTCAGTCACCATATCTTCAGGGAAAGTTTCAACAGCAGTATCGTATCATCTAATCTCTGATGAGTGTGAATGTTAACTATAAATCCTCGACTGACATATTGAGACCAGCAAAGACTGTCTTGTTAAGACTGTATTCCACTGTCCAGTGGATCTTGTCTGCTTGGTTGTTATTATGTATGTTAACTTGTATGTGTGGTGATAATATTAGAGAGTTCTAAGGCTACCGACAAAATTTTATTTTAAAGTTTAGTTAATGCTTTAGAGAGAACATTTCCTTTAATTTAAACCTGAATTTTCAGTTATTTTCTCTATGCTTACATGAGTAGATTATTCTCTGTTATATGACACTGCTTCTTGGGGTTGTGTACACTGACTCCCACCCCAACCCCACTCACAATGGGTCCTCAAAATACTTTTTAAGTATCAAAAACTCCCAAATGCTGTCTGTGAGGTTGGCAGATATGCAATCTCTAACAAAGAATAGCAGGTAGACTCAGCAATATCATATATCATCTAAACAAACATACACATGTGTGTACACACTTACAACAACAAAGACATTAAGAAACAAAATACACAAATTTTATGTTTTTAAATTACACTGAGCTGTGTAATACATCATTAACTTGTAATTTGCTGACTATGCTGTTCTCAGTAGTTCTTAGGAGGGTCTGAAGGAAATCCAATTGTCATCAGATTCATTTCACTCATTAAAGCAATGAAAATGCTCTTTCTGCATCTGCCCTGTAAAATCTGACTTCAATGAAATATTGTGGCTATTCATGAACTAGTCAATACTCTTTGAAGCTGGCTCAAACATTCACATTCAAGGCAATTAAGTGTAGAAACTTGTGTTTCTTCAACACACAATTCTGATTTACCTAACTTCAAATAAATTGGGTTGTTCTACCTTGTCTATTTTTCCTATGCAAATTAGCATAAAAGTCTCAAAGGATTCCTAATACAAACTCACTCAAGTATTGTCAGTCAATTAAGTAATCTATGCAGTAGCGGATGTTTATCTCTGATCACCATGAACTTTTAAACACCTCATGAACAGTGAACTGTATAAACTTCCCCATAGCCATAATTCTAGGGATTGATTTAAGCTAAACTGTAGACTGATAATACAGACTACAAGTCACATCATCGTGTAGTGTAATAAAATCTCTCTCATAATTACTGGAAATCAAGTTTATATTAATAAAACTGTGTCAGGGTCCTGGAAGTCAAAAAATGAGTTTTCCTTGTAGCAGCAGCTATGCTTTTTTGCTGAAATTAACAACATGATCAGCATCAATTTTCCTTTTTATAGCATAAAGTTTAAAACCTTATGAGAAAAAAAATATGGGACTTTTTAAAATTAAGTAAAATCTTGAATATCAGAATGTTTGTTATTGAGATAGATTCATCACACTGAATATGGCTTTGGTCCTGGATAAGAATTTATATGTATATAAAATTATAAGTTTTCTGAACAGCTAATTTTCTAAAGTTTTATTTCCCAACATAATGGGATAATGTTCATTTTACTATACTACAGAAATATGATACCATTAGGTGAGAAAAGGACATCAACAGCAATGAAAAAATTTGTTCCTGAAACCAAACTTGTTTTTATAATTCAGTTATGACAATTGAAGACAAACCCTGAGGGCAATGACTGTGTTCTCAGTGAGGGCTGGCACATCCACAGCCAATTTCTTCAGAAGTCGCAGCATTAAAGGAGGTCGCAATTGACTGAAAAGATTACAAACAGAATCTCAACTGATTTCAGATACCATTTTACCACACATATGTATTTATGAAAAATACAACAAAAAACATTAGGAGTTATAAGATTTAACATATCTCTGAAATTCTGTGAATAACACAATCACCACTAACTCTTGGTTCCCACTATGAGTAGAAGCATTTGGCAGATCAAAAGCCACAGTGGCTCAGTGGTTACTCACACGTGAATGGATAGAGGTTTGAATCTTACAATCAGACCACATTTCACTTGTGCTGGGATGGCAGGATTCACTGTTTGAGGCTGGCAACTAAAAAATATGTCAAGAGTTCTGAATATGACTTTTGTGCAGGTTGACAAAGCAAACTGGTGTGATTTAACCAGTTTTGGAAAGGTTACTTGCACACACGTGACAGAACAGGCAGATCACCTTAGGATAGACTTCAAATCAAGACTAGTTTCATCAACCAAATTTTCAGGATGTAATTACAAATTAAAATAATTGAACAAAAACCTATTACAATCTGCATATCATCTCACAAATCCTTTGACAGCCACCTGAAGTCTTTCATGCTGTTCTGATATATAGCAAAAGTATTTGTATATCGATTCTTCATAGACGATTGCCTGGATAGGTGACAGTCTTCATCAATCTTAACATATAAGAAATAATGTATCATCATTGGATCCAGATTTCCCCAAGAGTCAGTCTGAAGTTTTCTTAGAACAGAAAATGACTTTTCAGTGTTTAAACTGTAATGTGGCATAATTAGTACAACTCCACTTTCCAATAAAAAAGTTTAAATTGCTTCCTGCATGAAGGTAAATTAAGGTAGCTGGTCTTAACTACTCATGATTGGTGCTTTCTGGGTTGAATTTATTGTTTTTCTCCAAATAAACTTTACTGGAATGGCAGAATGCATATTCATGTCCATCTCAGTTTGATATAAAGCACTGAAATTCCTGATTCCATCCATTATTTAATTTCATGTGATATTTTGGTTGCCCAGATAATGGCATTTTACCACTAGAAGATAAGGTACAGTAATATGTCTTGACAATTTTTAGCAAATTCAAATGGATCGGTTTAATGCCACTTGATCACCTTAGTAATGACTCATCAAATCATAATCATTAACAAATTTAATCCTTTCTTAATTTTTTCTAATCAGCATAATTAGCATAATACTAAACATTAAACACAAGCCAAACCAACCATGGCAAAATAATCCAAGTAATGTTAACTGATTTGTGCTGCTTGAGTGTAGCAGTAATCCATCCAGAATCCAAAGTCTCTTTAATTATTTAACAATACTTTTAGCTTACTGTCCACTCAATTAGCAATTAAACTGCCATGCTCTCCAGTTGACAAAAGTCTTTACCTTAAATATACTACATTGAAAGAAAAAAGTGAAGAAAATATTTTTAAATAATAATTTTAAGTAAATAGGAGATTTCAATGAATGATGAGCAGGATGGGAGACACCCTACATCTTAGGAGGATAACCTTCCCAGCCAGGTGGTTTACATGTACACTTTCGCTAAAGATTCCAGTCATTTAATTCAACTGCAACAATGGTCATTTTTTAAAAAAAGTCAGAAAAAAATTAATGCATGAATAACCTAATTAGTATGGTGACATCTTCAAGCAACCAAAGTTTCTTACAATGAATAATGAAGGAGCTTAATATTTTTATAAAAAAGTTATTCACAGCAATTAAAAGAAATAATCATTGTGTGGTGACAGGAAACATAGATCACACTGGTTTGAGTACCAATTGATAAACAACAAAAACCAATTTGATTAGCTTGATTTCATTTTATTACAAACAAATTAACATATGTATATTTTAAAAAATTTAAAAAAGACTAAAGAACACTTAAATCTGAATAAAAACAGTAAAAATACATTATAGTTTTGTAGAATTCTTAATAAGTACATGGATATTTTCTCTTGTATAAATGAATGATCCTTTCTTGGGAAAAAAAACCTCCTGTTAATGATCAATGATCAATTCTCTTAGAAACTCCACCCCCCCTTTCAACTTACAGCAGGATATTTCATTACTTTTAACTTTGGTAACCATGCCTAAAAAGTAAATCCCTTGAAACATTCTATTTTAATTCTGAAGGAAAACTGTACATGCTTGTGAGTAATGTGTAGAATTGAAATGATGTAATGTTCAGTCTTACTTTGTGAAGGCAACCATGAAGTCAGAGAGTGTCTCCATCTGCCCTTTGGTAAGGGAATTGCACTTGCACAGGCGGTACACAGTGTTCAGCATAGATTCAAGCAATGCAGACATGTGGTCAGCATCCTCAAAAAAATGACAGTGGCTTGCAAGAAGCGGTAACACGGAGCCACATATGTAGCGGTTCAGGGCTAGAGCCATGTCACTGTTACCAACATGGGCCTAGAATCATGGAAAAGAAAAACTTGTAATTTAAAGTACATTTTTTCTGAGTCCAAATAAGCCACCAAGAAAAACTTTTGTTTATATCTACATGATTTTAATCACACATACAAGGAATCTTGATTATTCAAAGTATTGACTTTTACTGTTTCATGACAGAATAAACCTTACTAAAGTAGCTTTAAGGGGTCATGTCTACAGTTGGCAAATGACTGAACTTATCAAAAAGTACATGCATTCATTACACTACCAAGATGAAAGACAAATACCATGTCCAGGGTAGTGGCTGCCCTGAGATCAGGCAGGAATCCATCCTCCAAAAGTCGAAAAAATGTGTTCTGTTCTTCAATTCCGTAAACTCTCTCCAGGAACAATACAATGGAGGCCTTGTGTTGAGGTTGTAGTCCTGGTGGCAAACCCATCCCACCAATTGCACCCCGACTTTCCGCTGAGAAAAGAAAAACAAGATGTTTTGTAAAAATTTGCACTTGTAAAGGATTACAACTGATCTAAGTGATCAAGTTAGGACTAATCCAGTAAATAACATCATGAATGGCAATTTCAATATAGAGTATTCAAATGTAGATGTAATTTTAGAATTTTCTATTATTTTAAAATGACCTAAAGCACTCGAGTAATCCAAGCACCCAGGCATAAATTTGTAAAAAAAAAATCTGCCTTTCCTATACCAAGCATGTTTAAATTGAACGTCTCTTCTTGGTGATATCAACTGAAGAAAACATTATGAAACTTGTCACAACAGACTGCTCCATAATTACGATAACTTGTATATAATTTTAATATGACAGATGCATCACCGTAAAAGAAACAATTCACATGTGTTGACTTAAAAAAATAGACCTGCCATGTAAATATGGCAACATCTTAGTAAATAAATTCTCATTTGGTTTGAAAAACAAAGATGACAATGTCAGGTCCCTTCTTGCAAAAATCAGGTTAGATATTATACAGTGATATATGAAAAAAACAAGTTTTGTGCATTTTTATATTCTTTTTTTTATAAACAGCAAGGTCAGTCTTTTGTGATCTTTATCCTAGGGAAGTAACTTTAACATGAGATCTGCTGCTTGGCAAGAACACCACTAAGTTAACCCATTTTATTATGTATGGAAAGATTTTAAAGTAAATATGTTTTAGCTGTATAATTAATTTTCACATAACAATTATGTATGTGCATTAAAATCTTGAGAGAACTTGTTCGCAATCAAGTCGGTGAAGCTGCATGATTAACTGTAGCGGCAATTTCTCATACTCAAAATTTACAAGTTTTTTGCGTCTACATCACTAAATCAGCTAAGTATGATAATTTACAAAAACTAATGGCTTCCTACATCAGTCTCAGAGCCTTTACCTAAGTTACTGAAGCTTAACACTTTCTTAGCAGCTATAATCTGATATATTTCTGAACTTTAAAACTAAATTACCTTTTTTACTATGATCAGCTAGTAAATGTCAAACTAAAGCTGAACAACACTGGGAATTGGCCATTTAGGTCTTCTAGATAGTCTGTATTATAAACACACATTTGGAAAATTTCATTGATGCAAGGTTCAAACTTCAACATAATGCTTGTTATGGGGCCTAATGTTCCAATCAAATTTAGTTTAACAACCATTAATTTCAAGCCAAAGAAACTAGATGCATAAACAGTTATGACAAAATACACTTCATGACAAGCACTACAATATTTATACCATTTTTACAAGCACTTTGTATATTGCACAGAGTACATTTTTGTATGCATGACTTGAAGTTAATTTGCATGAGTTCTCACAATCATTGCTTTCCAAGTACATGAATTCATGCAAATTTTGTGTGAAGCAATGATGGCATGCCCTGGAAGCATCTCCATAATCCAAAATGTATTTAAATGAATACATAGTAATTCAATACAGCTACTAAATCCTAAAAGTATGAGTACTTTGTAATTCCAATGAATAACTAAAATAAATAAACACTCAATGATCACAGCTTCTAAGCCTGATGATATGGCCAGGAATAATTAATTTCATGAAAAACTAAAATGCAAAATGAGGCTCAACAATACATTTCAAAATCACTTTAACTGTAAACAGTGTCAAGTACTTTAGCAACAGGCCAAGCAGAAAAAGTTTGGTCAGTTGGGAACCCCATGACCTGTAAAGAACTCTTTAACATATTTACTTCAATAAAAGTGCATCTCGATATCTCTGAAACTATGACTATGTTTGCAAGTATGACCTCACCTTGCAGTACAAAACTGTAACTATAAAGAATATTAGTATCTAATATGTTATTTAGGAAATAACCCTTTCAACCTAGAATCATGAAAATTAACATGCATAATACAGATATACAAAACATTTGGCCAAATAAGTCTTAAAATGTATGTCTGGACTTAATTGTTTGACTAGCTAAGTTAAGTTCACGTCAAATTTCATTCATTGGATTATAGATTAAAAAAGAACTAATTAAATTAGACTAATTGGTGTAACTTCAGTTTTAGTTGAATCTTTCATTATTGTGATGTGTCGAATTTTGAAAACTCTTAGAAGCTTTGGTTAAAGGAAGTGTATCAAAGTCAACTTAATTAAAGTAGAAAGGGCTAGAGATAGTTAGATGATTATTTTCATTTCATCTCTGAACGTCAAAAGGGAATTCGTTCTAGCCGACGTAACATGACCGAGTCAGATGCTATGGTACAAGAGAATGACATAAGACTCTTTCCCAAAATTGACTGGGGAAGGGCGGCAGCTGGCTATAGATGATTGTTCAAAGTAATGTTAATTACGGCATGATTAGTTGTTTAGTTGTCTTGTCAATCCAAAAATTCTACGGAACAGGTTTAGGATACAGTCTATTCCGATTGGTTAATATGGATTTATGGGCATAACTCTGTAAGAAATTAAAGGTTTTACTTTAGGAAAATTCAGCAGTCTTCAATCTTTCGCGAGGAAAGTTAGGTGGACTCCGAATTTGTAGCAAGTACATTTTCGTTATTGAGTAAGGGGCCAGATAGTTGTCTCAGTTAGGAGACGGACTATATGTGAGGTTCGTGGAAACAAATAAAGAAAACGGCAAAAGGTACGCAATCTTAGTTTCCCGATTTTAATATGTTATTTCATTTGTTGATCTATTTCAAATGTATTCTTGATATGATGTATGTATGTATGATTTTATTTTGCAGGATTTTAGTGAAATGCTAGTCATGACATTTTATTCTTTGATTTTCTAATTATCAATTCATTTGGAAAATTGGCAAGATTGAATGTAATTAAAATTTCATTAGATTAGTTGAAAAGATTGCATGTAATTGAATCTTGAATACATAGGAGTGATTAGGAATTTAAATGAATTAAGCTTAAGGAATGATGGGTAATGTTTCATAGTTTATGGATTAACTCTGTTTAGAATGAGTATGACCTAACATTACATGTATACCATATACTAGTTTGTAATATTTAATTGATCACTTAAGTGTATATCTATATGCTAGTTTGTAATATTTAATTGGTCGAGTAAACTTTTTTAGATTAGTTAGATCTGGAGGTCTAAGCCATATGTAACTTAACAGAGTAAGAAGTCAAGGGGGGGGTACATACGGGTTCATACGGCTGAGTTGAATTTAATTGACCATCCCTAGCGTGATCCGAATTAAGGTCAGGACAAGCATTGACCATTTATGTAAACATAACAGTTAGGGAGCAATGAGTTACTGTGGCAGAATTTATGCCTTTTGTTTCTGAGCCGAATTAATGTAAAAATACAGATATACCTGAGAATGTTACCTATTGTCTATTTCGAGACATTTTATTTATTGAAGGAAACAGCTTTCCTGGATTCACATGAGAAATCCCTGAACAATCACAGGACAAGAACAAATTCTACACAGAAATCTAAGTCCAGAGACGATTGTTAAGTCAGAGTTCGACGGACAAGAGTCCAAGACGAAACAGCTAGACAAAGATCGACAGAGCAGGGACGAATTGAAGTCTTGATGTCCGCATAAAATAGGTGATGAAGTCTCTCATCGTTGCACTCAAAGGTCACATCTCATTGGCAATGATGATAGTAATTTAATGTTGAAAGTAATTTTACATTTAAAGAAATTTGTATTGTCTTTATTTGAGTACATGTTAGTACCATTTTCCTTCTTTTGTAACCAAGTCATTGATTTCTTTTCATTTTAAATTCTGTTGATAAACTGATTAAATTTTATATTTGTTCATTGAAAGGGGGCTCGTTTTGTTATTTCTTCAATATACTTGTTCAGCGATCTGCATTCTTCTTTCTATCTATCCACACTAAGTAAAGTACACCGCGGAGGTCATTCCCTAGCAACGAACCGTAGTGAAAGAGGTTGGTGGATTTTGCACGCCGCCAATTTGTCACAATTATCTTGTAATGTATGTGCAGAAAGTTGATGCTACAATTATACATCTTTATATGTACCTTCAAATTTTATGAATTATCTATCATTAACTAGGGACTCAACATTATATTCAGTGACAAATGTAAATAAAAAAAAAACGAGCCTAATGTCAATACTTAGACATATTCACTCACTTGCATCCGCTGTCGACTGTGGTAACCCAATTGGTAGAATAAATCTTAATCCTAATACTCCCTCAAGGTCCTCCATTGATACCAAGCTGCGTAGAATTGCCCGTGCCCTAAGTGAGTCACTACGACCTGATTTGATTGCCTCAGCATCAGGAGCACATTTACCCAAGAGGTCCACAAGGCTGCCATAGAAAGACAAAATGGCTCCACCCATGTCAACATAATCCTCATCATCATCAGGTGGCAGGGATGAGAAGTCATACTTGCTGAAATAACAAAAGCAGACATTGATTCGAATTTCATTAACTTAAACATACTCACGATTTCTTTAATGACCTAATAATTTGGTACCAGCAAAATAAAATCCTAAATGTAATTTTTTTAAATTAAGTAAATTTGTATCCATTTTAACATTGTATTAAAATGTTTTATAATTGGGTTGGTTTTTTCAGGCTTATGGGGAGACAAACAATGTTACCCCATGACTGATTTCCTTGTCTCAATACTATGTGTAATGAGTAAGAATATAAATTTACAAATTGTCAGTCATTATAGAGTCTATACAGCTTTTGTTGATAATGATTTCTCATGAAGACTGAACATATAAAATATATCAGTAAAAAAACTTATGTCAAGTTTATGGCTTCTTGGTTTAGACATTTTCTCCACTTTCTCCCAGAAAGGCACACAAATGTCAGAGCCTGAAATTTCAATTTTGACTCACTGGTGCTTGACCTGTACAACCCAAAATTGCCCAGGTCTGCTTAAACCAAAGACTAGTCCAACTGCCATGTCTGACACATGTATAATTACACCAGTGCATTAACTTAAATGAAAGACAGGAAACATTCAAAATTAGTGCCAACTCAAAATTCAAACAATTGATCATCATTTATTCAATTATATTTTACTAAGCTTAACATTTTAAAATTTTCAGATCAGGTGATCATTCCTGTTATTGATGGATTCTCTCTGAATCCCACTGCTCTAATTAACTAAAACAACAAATCTAAATGTTCTCAATATTGGATTTTAAAAATATATAATATGCAAAAAAAAAACAAAATACATTTGCCATTCAAACCACATTCAAAGAAAAGGAAGGGAAAACAATTCATAAAGTCAATTTATATAAAGAAAGAGGCTCCAAAAGTAACCATTCACTTGGCAAATTATTGAGTTTCCTCTGATATTTTCCACCCCATTTTAGGATTTTGACATTTCAACTTTAGATTAATGGTGCCTTGGTCCTCTAAGTGTATCATTCAAGTGTAATGTTTTCTCTGAAAAAAGTAGTCAGTGTCCAATGGTCAAAACATAACTACCAGAAGTCATGGTTCTTCTGATGTGGTCAATAACTGGTTGTGCACTCAGCTTTGCAATGGCTGAGAATCATGGTCATGATCATTTCAGAGAGGTATGTTTTATGTACCAGCAATAACCTATCCAAAAATAATGCTTCTATCAGTGGTGTCTATTTGGTTTTAATGTTCCTGTCATGTCACCAACGTTTTTGTTTTCTCTTTTGACCCCCTCCACGTTTTTAACAAAACTAACGTCATTGTAGATTGCTCATCACAATGTGCATTATTCAGTGAAAATTGGCAATTTACAATGAATTGTAACAGAAATACAGAAACAATCAGAACATGGATCTCCAGGAGTTTTTGGATGTAGCCATATATGGTATGGATGCTGCAGTCAAATATTTAGAATGTGACAAAAAATGGCAACAAGAAAAGAACACAACATGTGGTCTATTGAAGATGTGGGAATATGGCAGACTTTGGTTGGCCTGGAGTCAGATGTGGCTAATTTTAGAGGTGAAAACTTGACCATAGACAGATAATAATAGGTTGAAACATTCTTTAGCCTCAGAATTAAGTTCGAAAATCGTACATTTGATTACATCTGTATGCTTAGAGAAAATCCCCTTTTCTTAGCTTCCATTTGATTGGTTAGAACTATTTTTATGATAAGCATGTGCTATAAAAAAAACAAGACCTTGAAATAAACTGGATTACACACCATCTCACATGATTTCACATGACCTTTTAAGCTAAACTGAGCATAGTGTAATAAATTTGGTACCAATGTTTAGCTCAGGCATTCAACTTTGTATGCATACTAAAACTTTGATGCACTATTATACATTTATGGAATGCCAGGCCATGTTTCCACACTATAGCTATGTTTCCACACTATAGCTATGTTTCCACACTATAGCCAGTGTTTCCACACTATAGCCATGTTTCCACACTATAGCTATGTTTCCACACTATAGCCATGTTTCCACACTATAGCCTGCCATTGCCTTAATCATGTCTACTTAATATCCAAGTGCAACACACAGAATGGAATAATGTCTTCTCATTGGTTTACTGAATACGAGGTACTGAACCTAGGGATAAACTGATTTTCAGTTGACAATAATGAGGACAGTATTCCATTCTGTGCATTACACTGCATATTAATTGAGCACGATCATGGTCGAGCAAAAGCATAGGAAAATGGTCATGCATTCGGTAAATGCATAAATGCTATGTGAATGTTTTAGGAGGCGTATGTAGTCAAATGTATGAGATAAACATCAGAACCAAATTTATTATGCTACATGCAGTTTAGCTTAAAAAATCAGTGTTGATTCTTCAATAAGTAATACGAAAAGGCAGAAATGTGTCTTCTCTTTTAGTATTATATAATACATGTAAGACTGATAATTAAAATGAAAGCAGCTGTGCAAGCCGGTGTAACTCTTCGTTGAATGTATGTGATTTGGTCATACTTATCGTATCTACTCAACTATATATCAATGTGATCCGAATGGTTGCATTGTCTTATGGAAGATAGGTTTGCATACATTTTCTACTTACGAGTTTATTAATATTTACAATGGTATGCCCATTTTATCTGTTGATTGGTTGTCTACAGACTCCCACATTTTTGTTTAGTCAATTTACTAAAACTGTCAACCTGTTCATATTTAAAATTTATATTCATTAGTACAGAATGAAAATACTTTATGTGGATATAAATGACATCTTGCTTTTTCTGTACATGCTGTTATCCTTGCAAATCTTTCATATTGACCACAAATCAAATCGGAGGGATATATAATTAACTGGCTCTATAAAATGGGAGGGACATCAGCATATCATTCTTGGTGATGAAAAGTTAAACTGAAGAAACTGATTTTTTGCTTAACAATTATATTTTTTAAGTAGAAGTCCAATCAGACAAGTTTCTAAAAGAAGTAAATGTTGAGGCATTTTTTAAAAATCATTACATGATAAGCATACTGGCATGCACATTTTATCTTTCCATTTGAACTTGTAGTCAATAGATTTCTGTGTAGATATGTTTGGATATTCCCTCTGATCGACATGGAATAATCATTTTATTATGAGCTTAACTAAAAGCAAAACTACAAAGATAGCTCAAGATAGCGTTAGTTTGGAAAAACTCCATTAAGCATTTCCAAATATTAACCTTTAACCCTTATCCTATGGTATTTCAACAATGAGCAGTTCTTTCATTGAAATTGGATCAATCTTGATCAGAATGGCATTTCAGAGAATTTATTGTCTGAGTAGCAAACAGTGCATAGATGTACAAACTGATCCAGGTCTGGCAGAAGTCTCATTTACAGTAGGTAAGGGTTAAGTAAAGGATTGACAAGACAGTTTATCAATACAGCTGCTGAAAAAAACACATTTACACTAGCATTTTGAACATTGTCTGATAACACATTTACAGTTACAACTTTAAAATTATTTTCAGCTGTTTTGTGATACTGGATATGAACAAGAAATTAATGATTTCTTACAATGATGACCTGTACCATACTGAATAGTCTGAAATCTATCTGGAGTGCTGTTACATATAATTTACATATTTTACCCAGATTTAGTGTCTTGAATGTACAACTGAGAATTTCAAATAAAATTCACCATCAGATTTTGTTTTTACTGCCATTTCAGAGCAAGAGATAAATTGACTAACCTTGAATGATAAGGAAGATGAAAACATTTCTCCCAGCCTTGGAAAAAGAGATAGGTTTCAGGTGTCCATTGAAAAGCTCAAGGTAATTAAAAAAGGAATAAATGATTGATCATAGTTTTGTCTCTCTGATATCAAAACAAAATTATAATTTTCCTCTAAGTATCTGTGTGTGTAATTGCATATACTTATGAAATTTCGAGCATCACTGAAAGTTTGAATATTTGATCATATTAACACTGAATCTGTATTTCTATAATGGACTATCCTTCTTTGAATTTTGGACCATTCCATATATGTTAATAACAGTAGTATTGGAGAAATTACTGAGTGGCCAAACAGTCTAAACCCAGATCACCCTGTGAGCGACATGCAGACTGGTCAGTTTTAAAAACAGTTCTTGAATACTAATCACAAAATGTACTTGTTAATGCCTAGAAACAGTCAATGGTTTTTTTAAATACTTAATATTGAACTGACTTTTACTGAGCAGTTGAGCTGTGTCCAAGTTTTTTGTGTTAACAAGTTTTATAAATATTGCTTCTGATTAATTCATTTCACAGATCACTTGCACTTTAATTAGTTTACAACAATTTGAAATAAAATGTTATTACTTATGAAACAATATCTCACTGGAGCAGATGTAAGTGTCCTTGTGATCTTTTTGCCATGGAAGGAAACCCATATGTCCTAAGTGTACATCCAATTTGCACTTTAATATAAAATGCAGTCAGGGAATTAATCTAGGTTTACATCGGTGAGAACTAGGACACAAATCGCTGGTATTTGGTATCAGCCAAACTTTAACATTCTTTCAATTGATAGATATAAATCTATTACAGGATCCTCACCCCCACTTTTGTGTTGATTAGGGATGGGGTCCTTTTGGAGGGATCAAATCAGTTTGCAGGAAAACAGGAATTTTGCATATTAAAAGTGCATCAAAGATCCGAAAATGAATAAAAAAATCCCATCACAACATGCTATTAACCTTCATATTGAAATACTTGTTAGTTTAACTGAGCCAAGGATATACTTTTTTCTTTTAAAAAGCTAAGAAGCTCTACTGAACAGAACATGAGCTCTACTTAACAGTTGACAATCTCCATAAAACAGCTCATGAGCTCTACTTAACAGTTCACAATCTCCATAAAACAGCTCATGAGCTCTACTTAACAGTTCACAATCTCCATAAAACAGCTTATGAGTTCAGTTCACAATCTCCATGAAACAGCTCACGAGCTCTACTTAACAGTTCACAATCTCCATAAAACAGCTCATGAGCTCTACTTAACAGTTGACAATCTCCATAAAACAGCTCATGAGCTCTACTTAACAGTTCACAATCTCCATAAAACAGCTTATGAGTTCAGTTCACAATCTCCATAAAACAGCTTATGAGTTCAGTTCACAATCTCCATGAAACAGCTCACGAGCTCTACTTAACAGTTCACAATCTCCATAAAACAGCTCATGAGCTCTACTTAACAGTTGACAATCTCCATAAAACAGCTTATGAGCTCTACTTAACAGTTCACAATCTCCATGAAACAGCTCATGAGCTCTACTTAACAGTTGACAATCTCCATAAAACAGCTTATGAGCTCTACTTAACAGTTCACAATCTCCATGAAACAGCTCACGAGCTCTACTTAACAGTTTACAATCTCCATAAAACAGCTTATGAGCTTTACTTAACAGTTCACAATCTCCACGAAACAGCTTATGAGGGAACAGCACACAAGCTCCACTAAACACTGCACATTTTTATACACTGCAACAGTAGTTCAAAAATCACCTGAACTCGATGAACAGTGTAGTAAGGAGAAAACACTCTTTGAACAAAACAGAAAAATGACTGTCCAGAGATTATTAAACATGGAAGGGACAAGAGAAAAAAATGAAAGACAGGTAATATTTTGTAGTAGAATCTGCATGTTTGACTTAGAAATCAATTTTGATGGCCTTTCATCCATAAGTGTTTTTATTAAAATAATTTCAGAGAATACTGCAACTTCTGTATGCTAAATATGGTCTAAACTTCATCATTTTTTTATAGTGCCACTGGTATAGGCTAGAAAGGCTAATGCAACAGTGTCATATCTGTTGTCTACTCTCATCGTAAGCAACATTTTGTGTATGATTATTTTTAAGGCCATAAGGACTACAGAATCCCTTTTTGCAACTGTTGGTAATTTCATAAAATCAGCAAATTGCTTAAAGTTAAGCAGAAACTACAGGATTATTTACAAGATGTTGATTCAGATAATGGAATTAAATGAAAATTAGCATGGACTGCAAAACAATACTGAATTAGATGATGCTGTGTACACATGGTTCACACAGCAACATAAACAAGGTGTTCCCATCTCTGGAACATTCTCAAGGACCAAGCAGAAAAAATGGCAAAAAGTATGGAGAATGAATCTCCTTTTATGGGCAAGGCATGGATGGCTTCAGAGATTCCAGCGCTGACATAGGAAAAAAATTTATTGTCAGAAGAAATATGCTCAGTGAATCAGGAAGTCACATGTATTTATCCATACCAGCTCCTTAGAGGTAATCATCCATGAACAATACACAGTGGCAGCAGAGAAATCAAAGAGTAACACCAAAAAAATGAACAGATGTTTTCAAAATGTGAAGTGATATTTGTCAACATGTCACAAACTGCAAATATTATCATGTTCTAATTTACATTATTTCAAATTTGTAGACCCATTAAATTCATGATGGTAATGTTTAATCCTTGTAAAAAAGAAATTTCATTTTACTTCTACCACAATAAAATCAACCCATCATTTGATCAACATTGTTTTTTCATAATTAGTGTCTATAAAAAAGTCTACTTTGGAACAAACAATAAAACACTAGAGTTTATCCAATTCAACACAAAATTTTGTGACAGTACATAACGTGCAAATTCGTCCATGTGCACAAGTTATTGAGGGAGTGGTAATCATCCATGAACAATACACAGTGGCAGCAGAGAAATCAAAGAGTAACACCAAAAAATGAACAGATGTTTTCAAAATGTGAAGTGATATTTGTCAACATGTCACAAACTGCAAATATTATCATGTTCTAATTTACATTATTTCAAATTTGTAGACCCATTAAATTCATGATGGTAATGTTTAATCCTTGTAAAAAAGAAATTTCATTTTACTTCTACCACAATAAAATCAACCCATCATTTGATCAACATTGTTTTTTCATAATTAGTGTCTATAAAAAAGTCTACTTTGGAACAAACAATAAAACACTAGAGTTTATCCAATTCAACACAAAATTTTGTGACAGTACATAACGTGCAAATTCGTCCATGTGCACAAGTTATTGAGGGAGTGGTGTATTGGGTTTTTAATCCAAATAAACTGTCGAGACAAGAATATTTCATCCTTAAACTTGAAAACCACCAATACCTGGTTTATCAAAAATGAACAACATGTTATTATTACAATTCAAAAAATGTTTTATTTGTATAATATTATCTTTAATTATAAATATTATTTAGATCCATTACATTTTATTTCTCATTTTTAAGTTTAATATTTCTATTCAAGTTATCAATAATACAAATTAATCAATATACAATTCACTTCTATGACACTAATTTGATTATATGCACGGTCATGAATTTCCAAAATTCACTTCTATACACATGGGTGTCCTAAATTCACTTCTATGACTGATGGTGGTATGAAAAAAAAAATCACTTCTATGGGTGGTCATCCATTTTTTAACATGCCTCCCCCCAAGGTATTTTAAATGGAATAGCCCTAAGTTAATGTACAAGACAGTCAGCCAATTAACAGTTCTTGTGTTTATTTACAGTCACTATTCCAGTAAAAGCTACCTGGTAACACTTCCCACCTGAGATAGATATCTACTTAAATACAATTCCTAAAACAAACAAGGAATTATTCAAAAGAAGTTACCACAGGGCTTCTGTTAGTGTTATATTTTGTGGAGTCCATTGGACTCTAACATTAGAATTTTATATGGTCTTTAGAAAATGTTAAAGGGTCCAAGTTTCTAGACAAGATCAGTTAGAAATGTACTAGAAACTCATGAGCTCTTTCATCATCATGCTTCAGTAACCGAGTTGACTTCTCCTTTGCTTGTATGTGTTAAATGCATCCAAACATCTGTGATTAAATTTTCCTGGTCAAATTGAGAGCACCGGCTTTCAGCCATAATAAATATTTTATTTTCTACAGAGTTTACCTTGAGGTCTCACTAGGATTTTTAAACTAGGAGTCCAGAACTCCTACTTTTTTTGAGGATCTCAAGGTAGATAAGTACTTCAGCTTTATTATTATCATTATCATTATAATTATTATACCTTTGGAAGAGATATTTTCCTCCACTGTCATCACCGTCATTCATGGCTAACAGTAGGTGGCTGGAAGCTTGATCTCTTGCTGCTGCGATCTGTTCTGACATTCGGATTCCATCTTTCATGGCCCTGAGAAGGCCTCCCCCCTCCCCCCTAAGAGCTGGGCCCAAGCACTCAGGGCGCCGAATCAGGAGACGCACAACTAGGTTGGCATTTTCTTCCACTGTCTCTCCTGAATAAAAGATATTTATGTTATATTACACTAAAAACAAATGCTAGAAATTGATAATGTCTGAAATGGCAGTATGAACTTGACCTTACCCAGAAATACCTACCCCTTCCAATGAAAATTATTAAGGTTGGGCAAGAAATGTAATTAGCACACTAACACTAATAAATACTGACAAATCTTATATATCAATGGAAACATCTCAACTCTTTTATTAGTGCTACATTCTTCTGGCTATAGAATAACTTTTAAGTTCAACTTTAAATAATTTTTCTTTATTTGTAAAAGTCTTTCAAGGGGACCCAATGGTCCAAGAAATGATTCAAACACTTATCTAGTATAACCAACAAGTACATGCAGGTTTTAACAATTATTGATTTTCTTTGCTGTGAAATACCTGAAAGAATTTTATGTAATCTTTCCTAATGAAACCTTTTCTAAGTAGTGAAAAATGTCAGTAAGAAGATCTTCCATTTTGGCATTAAGTTTGGCAAAGCCTTTTCTGATACCAGGCGAATCAAATGACATGGGCAACCAGAGCAATGAAATTTTGGCTGCTTGTGTTAGAAATATTCAAATATTTTTTTTGTGTTTCCCAACAACAACATTAGCATTTTCACATGCAAGTTAAATTATATTATTATACAGAAATGATGTTTTCATTTAAGAATCAATTTAAATATATTTTCTCCAATGGCCCTCTGTTCACAGACAGTATCCGAGAAATAACATTCCTTACTTTCAAAATATCCTACCACAACTGGATAATGTTTAAGTCCAAGTCACTATTTTCCTCTGTAACAATGACTATTTTCAAGTCCAGAACATCTTGGATGATCTGGCACACTTATTTCTTGATTCTGCTCCAAACTAAATTCAGTGAAGAGAGTTATAACAACAACATCTAGGTCCGATAATTCCTTTTAGGCACAAAGAACAATGGCGTTTTCTTTGATAAACTTTGGAAGGCAACTAAATCCTTATTTCTTTGTTGAAACATTTTTTTACAATCGTCCATTCCTCTGTTTGTTACAGTGAAATGCTGAATATGTTACAAAAGGAAATGGCTTCACCTTCTTCTGACCTCTGGATAAGAGGGAAAAGTTGCATGTATTCTGGTTTGAACTTCTGTCATTACTTTAACTCCCATATGTGATTACACTAATACTGGCAGTTGGAGCATTATTGACCTTTTTCATCAAGTCAAGAAATGCCTTTATTGAGAAATTGAAAATGAAATCTCAAATTTATTATCTTTGAGTACTGTATTCTGAGTTACTTTTGTTTTGGGCACGATAACTTCTTTTCACATATTACCTTGTTATATTTTTCACAATTGTTGTTGTTGTATTTATGTTTAACTTTAATTGAATTTAACTGCCCTCAAAAAAGTTTTTTTCTTTTCCGTTTTAAATCAGAATTTAGCTTTCTCCTGACCAGAATCTGATTTTCCTCGATACAGACCATTTTTTTAATATCATCTCTGACACTTTCTTTTTGTAATAATGCTCTATCGGGTCCCATTCTGTAGAATGTAATGAGCTCATTGCAATGAGCTTTCTAATAAGTATTTGTTCCATTTATTATTTAACAGCTGATCACTGTAAAGAGCTTTTTTATTGGTCAAAATTTTGTACTTGCCCAATGAATGGTTTCATAACAAACTGATGGGAATGAGCATGCTTGCTTATCATGGCAATTCAAGCGTGATATGAGTTTGAATAACCATTTGAAAATTATGCGGCAGTGAGAATAGCTTGAATGCAAAGTCGATGGGAATGTAGTTGGTCAATCTATATGAAAACTGAATGCCAGGAGAGGCATTTAGCTTTTTGTGCCATAAACAGCTTTACAGCAACTGCTAACATGTACTAAATGTGACAAGTAATTGAACCAGGATGACTTCAAAGTTATACATCTCCAAACCGATTAACTTTCAGAATTTAAGAAGGGACAATGTATAGATAGATCACTGGTGTGAAATGTTGATACTGTTGCCAGATACCCATGTCTATCAATGATAGTCATATCTTTGTGTAACTTTTTGGCCCATAAGTAGAATCCTCCTTCAATATCAGTAGCAGTATTATTGTGTATATCATCAAAATATTCAAGGCGTGTTAAAAATTCACTGTAAAACAAGAGTAATTATATCAAGATAAACATTTGTTTATAAGGACTAATTCAAGAGATCACAACAGCATCATAGTTTGTACAGTAATCAAAAATCAAATCTGCAGTACAACAGTGACATAAGGCAGGCTCCTAGCTTTTATTATTTTCATAATTAACATTTCAAATGGATGCTTTTCTGTAATTTTGCATCTTTTTCACAGTTGAATTTTTCAATGCAGGCTAATATTTTACATATGTTTATGTGTTCCAAGATGAATGTGCATACATTCCAGGCTTGATACTTTGATTTTTTAAAAACAGTAATATAGTGTCGAGTCAGATTTTCACATGTTGTATATACAGTATATATTGTACATAACAGACAGAAGGCCTCAAGGTAGATTAGATCTATAACTGAGTTACCTTCTCTAAAAATAAAGTCTTTATTATTATTATTATTATTATTATTATTATTATTATTATTATTATTATTATTATTATTATTAACTCCCATATCTCTTGTCTTGAATGTCATATAATTACAACATCTGTATAATTGTTATCATGTACACTGAAATATCACCTTGGTTAATGAAGTTCTGTTTGATTCATATCCATTATTTATTTTAAACCTTTTGAAATGTCTGCAAAAAAATAACTGAAACTTCATAAAAGACTATATAATGATCAAACGCTTAAGAAACATATCTGAAATCCACCTTAATTCCCCTGGAAAATTTCATATGGAATGGACTATTACCAAATTCTATATGAACTTTTTCTAAATTCCATATGGACCATTTACAAATTCCATATGGTATATTTCCAAATTCCATATGGACTATTGCCAAATTCCACATTGACAATTGCCAAATTCCGTATGGATTATTCACAAATTCCACATTGACTATTGCTAAATTTCATATGGATTATTCACAAATTCCATATAGATTATTGCCAAATTCCATATGGAATTTTAATTTTGTTCCATATGGACAACCAACAGATCTCATGGACTAATATGCATACTCCATGAGATTTTCCATATGGATTACGTAAGAAATCCATAACATTTCCATGTGGATATTTGTGTAAATGTATGTATAGATTCCATATCCAGCCCTTATGGAAAATTTCACACAATTAAACTACCCATAATTTTTTGCAAGCATTCATTTTTACCATTGACCCAGACACAGAATCGAAGGAAGTCCAGAAATCTCTCTCCCTCCACTGGATCCCAGCCAATGTCTGGATAGCCCTTCTCCAAGAGTTCTGCATTACTCTGCACACCACAGCGAGAAAGGTAGATTGCAATCCTCTCCAGATGTGACTCACGCAAAGCTAAGGCAAGCTCATTGTTGTCCATCAGTGAGGAGTAGGCCACATCCAGAGGGCAGGAACCTCTCAATGATGGACGAGCTGTCAAGAAGCATATAGAACAGATATGGTCATGTAATTGACAATAGTAATGGAAATATATTTAATAATAATTCTTACTGTAGTCTAAGAGAATCACTGCCACATTTTGTACAGCACTGCATTTCTACAACTAAACATCAAGCAAATGTAAATGTTTACTTTTTATATCTGCATTAGGTATATCTTATTTTCCTATTTATAAAACCTGAATTCATCATTTTAATGCTTTCAATTTTAATACAATTTTTAAAGTTTTAATATTTTTTGGCATAAACATGACTGTACAGAATTAACAGTGGTTTTCTCAGTTATCCTGTAGAGGCAATACATCAGAGTACTGGTAAGACAACTATATGATAGATTATGCCTGATGAACTTCGACAATAACAAGATGGGGGAAAACTATGTGTATGAAACATCTTACACTTTGTAAGATAATATCAAGGATACATGGCGAGCATAAAGAAATTTGTACACAAGATAAAAGATTTTACCCAAGAGCATGCTGCTGTTTTCCAGCAGGTAGCTCAGATGTTCAAACATGGCACGCTGATTCTGTCCACTGGTTCGGCAGAAATAACACAGAAAGCGGCAGCACATTACCACCATGTCTGCAGCAGCATCCTGGAGATCATAAAATTAAAGACTATTTAAGATGTTCAACAAATACATTACATTAATTGCAACTGTGTCTTAATCATGGAAACACAAAGATGAATAAATACATAAATCAAAGTTTGGTTGGGAAAATAAACTTTCAGCTCAAGACATGCAATATCATCAAAACAATTTATTTGTTGTGTCATAATCTGTTAAAATAGGTCAGTAATGATTGCTACAAATCTCAATGAAAACAAAGTTGAGAACAGAACCTATTTAGACCAAAAAAGATAAAAGGAAAAAAATAAAATCAATTTTGTTAAATCTCACAAAGCTTCTAAATCAGTAAAATCAACCACATACGTGACTACCTGCCCAATATCTGACAAAAATAGAAAAATTTACTTAAACAGAATTTTTTAAGTTACAAAATTTCTTAAAATAGAAGGAGTAATGATTCTGAAAAAAGCATATCAATAATGGAAACACTTTTAACAAAAGCCATCTGAATAATTGTGGAAATAATGTTGATAATATCTATCATTGAAAAATTGCAAGACCAGGGCTACCTGTAAAAAAAATATGACTACCTGTAACAATGATATTTATAAAATCTAAACTTATTTTTAAAGTTTCTATGGGATCTATGTCCAACTATGTAAATGATACATTCAGTAAAATGACAATTAATACTAAAAGAGATATTAATTTACCACTTCACCGATCCTGTGTCATCTAATAACTTTTTTTTCTTTAAGGAGGCTGAATAAAAATAATCCAGCCATAAAAAGCTCTTTCTCATAAAAGATGTTAAAAAAGCATCACGGACCAGATGAAATACTGACCATATTTGGGGCATGTCATGGAAATGTGTGACAAGAATGGTTAAATAAAAGTCATATACTTTGCAGAGCACATTTTCAGATGTGGGACTTTCAACTAGTTTGCAGTTCTCACACATCACTGTTTTCCAAGTGCATGAATTTTAAAAATTTTGCAAGATTTGTGTGTACGCATACCCTTACAACATCTCTCTTTAAGATCTTTGCATATCAATTAATGACTTTTGCATTAAGCTTCTGTGTTCCCTTGCCAATACTTTATTTGTCATGCAGAGAATAAGCTACATTAATTTCTGACTGGTGGTTTTTGTTTAACAATTATTGTTTAACTTGCACAGGAACAAACAATAACCAAAAATGAGAGTTCAATCTTATCATATTTCAATGTGTCATACACTGGTTGTATATGTATAGTTTTCAAATCACTAAAGTGGACAAGATGCATTTCACCATAGAAACTTCACGTAAAAAGTGTTTATTAAAAGGTGAGCAAACTACTTCATTATACATGTCAAACATATTTGGAATGTCACCTTGTGTTAATCTGCAGATGTCAAATATTCTCAATATAATCTTTTTCAATTTTGCTAATAAAATAATTATTCATCACTGCTGAAGACAAAATTAACTTGCATATGGTAAGTATCGCTTTGTATTGATTCTCCATCTCTTGTATTGATTGATATGTACATCATTACAGCAAAAGTATTGAGGCATTGATATACTAATGAATCATTTCACCCTGACTTATAAGCAAGTACCTATGGCATGTCAATCCTTGAAATCATTTTTTATGATACTTGTTTCCCAAATGTATTTGATATACTTTGTACTTGTGTAAGTAACAGAGGGACACAAGGGCAATCTAGGTTTTGCTGTAACCCTCATAAAAAGACTATTAGTATTGTTCTTTCTCTACTTACTATTATAATGTGTGATACACGCCTCCTTCATTTTTTCTTCAAGTGATACATATGTAGTGGTGTTTCATGACACTTCAGCACATTGGTGGCTATATGGTGCTAATTTAAGGTAAGTGTATCAGGATACAAAGAAAATTATTTTCCTGCACATCTTTTTTGAAAAATGACAAAAGCATGTTTTAGTCATATAACAGCAAAACATTCAACATGCTGACAAACTATGACTAACCAAAAGCGCTAAACTTAGCTAAAAAAATTTAAAAGCATTAAAATTCAACGCATAGTGTGAAAGTATGAAAGATTGGATGGTTACTGAAATTAACAAATTCCACTAAATGGTGTCCCCTGATTTTCACTTACTTCATAAATGTTAATCTGCCTATAAAATCTGGATGAAATCCAATAATTTTAAAGGGAAATTAAAGTGGGTGTGTCTGATAATCAAAAGCCATAACTTGACAAATAGTTCAAAGTGACAAGAAAAAACGTAGCCAAGGCATAATGAAAATCAAGCTGTATACCAAACTTGGTTGAAATTAGTTAAGAAATTAAGATGGTTTTTCTGTGGAAGTGAAAATGGATGGGTTTGACAACCTGGGGCTATAACTGTGATAAACAATGATGTGGAATGTTGAAAATCAAAACCATGCAAGGTTTCATCAGTATCAGCAGCATGCCAAATAGTAATCAAGGGATTCAATGTGTGGGAAAGAAAGTTTGTGGATTTGCCAATCAAGGCTAATTAAGGGAATTATTGTACAGAAACAAAAGTGGGTGGGAGGCTATAACCCCACAAAATTATGATGCAGAATTCAGATAAATGAACTTTGATAAATGGCATACAATATATATCTGATCAAAAAAAGGATGGGTTTGATAATCTAGAGACATAACTCAGTTCAACAATGATGTAGACCACTGACAATCAAACTCTATAAAGTTCTCATCAATATCAATCTGCATATCAGTTTTCAATGAAATAATTAATGGAGTTATTGCGCAGAAAAAAATGTATGACAATCAGGATCACAAACTGTAAAACCATGACACAGAATGCTGACAAATGAACTCAGTCAAGGTGTTTTCTGTATCAAGCTGCATACCAAATTTCATTTAAATTGAAGACTAACATATGTACACATACAAATGACAGGGCTAAGTTAAATGCCTGTAAACATTTACAAAATTGGTAAACATATAATTGAACATATATGTGGCTGTAAATGATACAAGAGCCATTTCAAATAAATTATACATTTCCAAACTTATGATTAAGTAGGACTTTTCTTAAAGTATGATTTATTTTCAAACTGAATGTAGGGAAAAAAATGAAAGAAAGAGCAGAAGCTGAACAGTAATGGTTGTACTGTACATTACAGAACATTACTCAACTGGATAATTTACTGAATAGTAATGGTTGTACTGTACATTACAGAACATTACTCAACTGGATGATTTACTGAATAGTAATGGTTGTACTGTACATTACAGAACATTACTCAACTGGATGATTTACTGAATAGTAATGGTTGTACTGTACATTACAGAACATTACTCAACTGGATGATTTACTGAATAGCAATGGTTGTACAGTACATTACAGAACATTACTCAACTGGATGATTTATTGAATATTAATGGTTATACTGTACATTACAGAACATTACTCAACTGGATGATTTACTGAATAGTAATGGTTGTACAGTACATTACAGAACATTACTCAACTGGATAATTTACTGAATAGTAATGGTTGTACAGTACATTACAGAACATTACTCAACTGGATGATTTACTGAATAGCAATGGTTGTACAGTACATTACAGAACATTACTCAACTGGATGATTTATTGAATATTAATGGTTATACTGTACATTACAGAACATTACTCAACTGGATGATTTACTGAATAGTAATGGTTGTACAGTACATTACAGAACATTACTCAACTGGATGATTTACTGAATAGTATTGGTTGTACTGAACATTACAGAACATTACTGATCTGGATGATTTATTGAACATAATGGTTGTACTGTACATTACAGAACAATACTCAACTGGATGAAATGCAGATTTCATTAAACTACACTATTTACCTATGAAACACATGTTGATCAACAGAACATTTGTTTAGTAACATTTTAAAGGCAGCACCATCTTGTGTTTGTAAGATTGCAGTTTTTTTAGCTACATCCTTGGTGCATATCCAAATCAGTGTATCCAGTTGCATTATCAATTTTTTTTCTCAAGTACAACAATCCCACTCTCACTATTGATTTTTAATGGTTAGATGAATACACCCAAGACATATTACAAACTCTCACATTAAGAGGTGTGTGTCATTTAGATTTTTAAAGCAGATTTAACAATTTTTCAGTCATATCGATATGATGTCTGCAGTGTAGCAGCTTATAGGGGCATCATGCTGCAGACATAAAGCATCATGTACCACCCAGTATCATTATTCTGACACCACACTTACCAGTCCTAACACTAACCTCTTAATGCTGAGAGTCTAGCAAGGAAGCTGCAAGTACCATTTTTAAAAGTCTTTTTTTATGACTATCCCAAAGCTTGACCCCATGACTTCCTGCATCCAAGGTGGATCTAACCACTAGGCTACTGAAGCAGTCCATATTAGGGAGTAAAAGACATACAGCCAACAATCACAATCCAAGCAGGGTACAGCATGTATATTATAACAAATGTCTGCTGTTCACGACACATGGTACTAATGTTATGGAAAAATGGGAACCAGCATGGAAATGGGAGAACATCAAATAGAGTATATATGGGTTTAACTGGCAAGGTTTGGGAAATAATGTAAGTTATGTTTTAGGAAAAAGATTTCTTTGAGAGCTTATCCTAGTTGTAAGTAAAAAAAAAAGAGACACTGTTTTATTGATGGTATTCCTGTCCTTTAACAGTCTTGAGTTTGGAACAATCAGTACTAAAATTAGCACCTGACTCTTTGGTGCGGTATTGAAAGCACATGGTTCAAACACATGCAGATCCAGAAAATGCCATGGCTCATATCTTTTGCTCTACACAGAAACGGACATCCGGTTTCATCTATACTGATAAATATTGGTTTGATCATGGGCACTCAGAAATTTTAAGTAATTGAATTGTTTGCATAGATTTATTATGGGAACTGAATTAGTACCATGATTCCTTCAGTAAGCCCAATATGTTGATTAGGAAAAAAGGTTGTTTCCAATTCTTTTGAGTATTATTTTTGGTTATTATAAACCATGTGCATATTTAAAAATGTTTCCAGCTTTATTTACATCTAAGAGTAAATAAGGGAGTTGTTGGGTTGAAATAAAAGTGGGTAGAACTGACAATCAGGGGAAATAACTCATCTCAATCATGATGCTGACATGTGAAATCACAATGTGAAATCACAGTTTTCAAGAATATCTAGCATCATACTAAAATCTGGTTGAAATTCAAGAAAAAATAGAGTTTCTGTTTAGAAACAAATGTGGGATGAATGAATGGAAGGACACAAGGATAAATGGATGGAAGGACACAAGGATGGATGGATGGAAGGACACAAGGATGGATGAATGTAAGGAGACAAGGATAGATGCAAGGAAGGACACAAGGGTGAAGAAATGGAACAACACAAGGATGGATGGATGGTAAGATGCAAAGATGGATGGATGGAAGGACACAAGGATGGATAGATGGAAGGATACAAGGATGGATGGAAAGAAGGACACAAGGATGGATGCATGAAGGATACAAGGATGGATGGATGGAAGGACACAAGGATGGATGGATAGAAGGACACATGGATGGATGGTTGGAAGGACACAGGAATGGATGGATGGAAGGACACAAGGATGGATGGTTGGAAGGACACAAGGATGGTTGGATAGAAGGACACAAGGATAGATGCATGGAAGGACATAAAAATAGATGGATGGAAGGACACAAGGATGGATGGATAGAAGGACACAAGGATGGATGCATCGAAGGACACATGGATAGATGGATGGAAGGATACAAGGATGGATCAATGGAAGGACACAAGGGTTGATGGATAGAAGGAGAGAAGGGTGGATGCATGGAAGGATACAAGGATAGATGCATGGAAGGATACAAGGATGGATGCATGGAAGGACACAAGGATGGATGGATGGAAGGACACAAGGATGGATGGATGGAAGGACACAAGGATAGATGCATGATTGGAGTCAAGAATAGATGCATGGAAGAATACAAGGATGGATGCATGGAAGGATACAAAGATGGATGCATGGAAGGATACAAGGATAGACTGATAGAAGGACACAAGGATGGATTGATAGAACACAAAAATGGATAGATGGGAGGACACAAGGATAGATTGATAGAAAAACACAAGGATATATTGATAGAAGGACACAAGGATGGATGGATGGAAAGACACAAGGATGGATTGATAGAAGGACACAAGGATGGATTGATAGAAGGACACAAGGATAGATTGACAGAATAACACACGGATAGATTGATTGAATGACACAAGGATGGATTGATAGAAGGACACAAGGATGGACGGATGGAAGGATACAAGGATGGATGCATGGAAGGACACAAGCATGGATGGATGGAAGGACACAAGGATAGATTGATAGAATGACACAATGATGGATGGAAGGAAGGCCACAAGGATAGATTGATAGAATGACACAATGATGGATGGAAGGAAGGCCACAAGGATAGATTGATAGAAGGACACAGGGAGAGATTGATAGGACACAAGGATGGATTAATAGAAGGACACAAGAATGGATTGATAGAAGGATACAAGGATGGATGGATGGATGGAAGGACACAAGGATGGTTGGATGTATAGAAGGACACAAGGATGGATAGATGGAAGAACACAAGGAAAAAGAAATGGAAGGAAGGAAGTGAACACAATGATGAATGAAATGAATGAAATATTGGAAGGACACAATGATGGATGCATGGAAGGGCACAAGGATGAATGAATAGAAGAACACAAAAATTGATGGATGGATGGAAGAACACAGGTATGGACAGGATAAAATTAATGTCACCTCTTTTCAATAAAAAGTAGGGGATGATAATAAATTAAAACAAAGTACAGAATAACATTTATTACATGTATTAATAACAGGAAAAAAATTCTGGACAAAAAAAAAAAATAAAAAATATTTGCATCTTCATTTTTAAAGTTGGCCACATCTTTAAAACTGAATTGATAAAATAGTGTGACATAAAGGAAATGAAAAACAAACAAAAGCAAGCAATAGAAACAGAACCACATTCTATTCATGACATCATTCCTATAAAGAAGTGCTAACATAAAAAACTCGGTTTTAAATACTTTTCTATTTGTTACTAATAGTAAAATATTATATCTTGAATTAAGTATATATTCAGTACTAAAGTCAATTCCAGTCTCCTGAACTATTTACTCTATATAAAGCAAGCTATACTTGTTCACAACTACAACATTTTCCAGCAACACAGACTGTAACTAACAAATCTCACATAACAGTTCACAGACAGAACTCTGACACTGATAACCCTTGTCTATTCAACTTACCCAGAATTGTTTCCTCATTTCCTTAATTGTTTGCTTGTGTGCAAAACAGGTGAGAAATAAGTGATTGGTGCATGCAAGACACTCAAAGCTAGAGCTAAAATGCAATATGAAAAAAATAACATTATCAAACTTTTACAAAATTTAAAGTCAAGTGCAAAGTTTCAAAAATCTGGTGCTAAATGATAGAAGCAAGTAATACTTATTTACAAACATGTTACAGGGTTATTGTTTTTATTTTTCTTCAAAAAATATTTAAAAACAAAATTCAAAATGGAATTTATTTTAAATCCATCTTTAAAACTGGTCTTCTTGGAAGGAACAAAAACAAAAACAAAAAGGAGTTTGTTTCTTTTATTCATCAACTGGACAACTTGGTTAGTTTATTTTAACAGTACAGATAACTGAGTTATCCCAAGCTTAGCAGTCCAAGTAAATGTTTTTTAGTTACTTCATTTTAAATGGTACAGTTAACTGAGCTGTCCTTAGTACAACAGTCCCAGTAAATCTTTGTTCGTTAGTTTATTTTAACAGTACAGATAACTGAGTTATCCCAAGCTTAGCAGTCCAAGTAAATGTTTTTTGGTTAGTTCATTTTAATGGTACAACCAACTGAAATGTCCCAGGCATAACAGTCCCAGTAAATGTTTGTTGGTTAGTTCATTTTAAAGGTAAAATAAAAAAATTATTGAGCTGTCCCAAGCTCAGCAGCCCGAGGTAATGATGATGGTAGGTAAGTTGGTTTAAATGGCGCTTTTCATACATTACTGATTATATCATGTTGAAGAAAAAGGGCCAAGTGCCCTACCCTGGAACAGGGCAGCTGACTGCTTTAAGACCTTAGTGGGTATCAAACCCACAACCTTTGGATTACAAATCTAATGCTCTACCCAATGGGCAACTACTGCCCCTACAAATGAATGAACATACTGAATTTTTATTTGCTGATCAAGTAATATAATTTACTATATATTTACACCTATTTCATTATTGTCATTTAGTTTTAATTTTACTCTTTTGAATTAAAATTGTAACATTAAAATTATCTCATGTCTAATTCATGAAATTATAAGTTTCATAGAATCTTCATTCTTGGGCTGGCTCATTTTAGCTAAAAAAATCTTCTTTTGAAACAACAATAACAATCTGTGTTAACAAAGATCAACAAAAAATAAAAAATACATTTTCCAAAAACCATCAGATGATAAATTTGTTAAATAAATAACATTTAAACCCCTTTACCATAGACATTTTTTTTACCACTTAAAATTAAAACCGATAAAAATATCAGTTGCATAACAGATAATATGTCATAAACATTAGTGCCAGTTTATCACCATGACTGCTAATGAAATCTTTCAGTTATGTTAAATCCTTGCTGTAATGAATCTCTATATAATAAATAATTGATATGGTCAACACCCACACTGAATCTGATAATGCAGAAAACATCTCATCATAATAAATGCCTTTATATAATCAACAATTTGCTTTACTCCAAACCTGTTCATTAGAGCAAGAGACTGATGTAAACAGAATCCTATTTTATTTCCATACAAATTTAAATGTATTAAAGTCATATTCAAATATGACCAAACAACCAACATTCAATAAATTTCAAAAATCTCTATAAAACCAATTTTTGTACATCAAACTGCTGTGGGTCATGTTGATCATACATTTGGTTTTAAAAATGCTTATATACCAGAGAAAGAATAAATATATCACAGTAGGTCAAACAAGCCAACATCATGTAAAATTTATCAAAATATATTCAGGCAAAAGGGCAAACTAGATATATAGCAAGAATGTAGAACTAAGACATAAGCAAAGCGCTATTTTTTGAATGCAATGGAAGCAACATCACAAACCCAAAAAGGCCTACGATTGCTGAACTGCATAACATGAGCCGATTATCCAAAATGCAAAACCAGACGGCAAAAGAATCTGGGTTATTCGGATGCTTTCTCTTGTTGTTTTGGTTTAACACCTTTTCTCAGCACATAATAGACTATGCATGAAGGCCAGCATAACTGGTGGAGGAAGAACCCAGGAAAACCCTTGAAGAACCACTGACCTCTGGAAACTACTGAAATGCTTTCTCACATACCACATTGGCCAAGAATGAGACAGCCATGATCTGTAAAAGCAAGCCATTTGGACTACCAAGCCACCCAGGATACCTAGACACTTTCTGTAGAAATTCCATACTATGCAGTCTATTGCATGATTTTGTAAATGACATCTTCAAGGAATCTTTATATTTTTTAACTTTCATCCATATTTGATGGCACATCAGAATCATTTGTCCAATTCTGAAGATTCTATGCCAGAATGTTTTCTGTCAAGGTTGGTCAAATGCTGTTACTTGATTTTTTTAAAGTTATTGTATACATGTATTTTTAGTTTTAGTAATGACAGCCATAACATATGGTGGATCAGCATCATTATATTAATTTATAATTCATTTGTATTAATTTATAATTCATTTGAATTAATTTATAATTTATTTATGGCTGGATGCTTTCAGTCAAATCATGTTGAGTAGTTTATGAGAAGTAATTTCAAGATTTTCTACTTTCAGCAATTGTATTGTAGGCTTAATTGATGGTGAGTGGGCAAACTTTGTATAAATTTAAAAACCTTTCATGACGTGATGCTCTCTACAAATTGGTCCAATGGTTACTGAAACATTTATCTATAAAAATTGGTCCAATGGTTACTGAAACATTTATCTATAAAAATTGGTCCAATGGTTACTGAAACATTTATCTATAAAAATTGGTCCAATGGTTACTGAAACATTTATCTATAAAAATTGGTCCAATGGTTACTGAAACATTTATCTATAAAAATTGGCCCAATGGTTGCTGAAACATTTATCTATAAAAATTGGTCCAATGGTTACTGAAACATTTATCTATAAAAATTGGTCAAATGGTTACTGAAACATTTATCTATAAAAAGTGGTCCAATGGTTACTGAAACAATTAAAATAGTAATAGCTGATGGCTGTGTGATGGACAACAAAAGACAACTGATGGGTTAGCTCATGCAAAAGATCAAAAGGAATACAAATAACACAAAGTGGAAAATAATGTTTAGCAATAGACATCAGCTACTCTTCGATCAATGATAATCACTCAAGCATATGTATAATTCATTCATAACTAACATGGACTGCTTTAGGCTGTGCAACCTCTTCTTTGAGTATTACATTGCCTCTGAATACTTCAAACATTTTCCATAACAGTGTAAAGTGGATGAATATTTTTGTACCTGTTGACTGTCCGTAATAATTCTATAGTAAGTTTTCTTTGGTTTTTCCTGCAGACTGATTAAAACTTGAATGAATTCCCTCTTTATCAATGAATAAGTCAGTTATCTAAAAGTTTGCAATGAAGAAAGCAATCATAAGCTCTGAGACAAATGAGTATTCATCATTTATCTTTGGTTCTAATGTCTGATTTAGATGAAATGTATAACACATGACAAATGAAATGAATAACAGTTCTAGGAAAGACAGATAATCTGTTATTTTTCTTCAACGGGCCAAAGTAACCAGAGATAGTGATGGCTTTCACTCAGGAAGGCTAAAACATCTATCATAAATGAACCAGACAGTCTATTTCCAATGATAAATGTAACTTCCAGACCAGTTACCCAAAGCCCCAAGATTTCTGATCTACATATTCCATGAAAATCTGGAACTGAACTCACCAACTTTAAATGGGTTAATGCATTTTAAATGTAACCAGGTAAAAATATGTTACTTCCTTTTAAACTGTTAAAAAGATTATTAGTTAGGTATAATATACAGAAATTAAAACATGTCAATTAAAAAGGAATCTTCCCAGTGTAAATCTAATAATATATTTTTGTATTGTTGTAACAATGATTTGAATGCTCAACCATGGATGTGTAGAAACTCAGATGTCAAACACAAAAATCAGCAGTCAACTAGTTTAACTTGATCTGCAGCTTTGCATGAAAAATATTGGGAGCTTAAAGTGTCTGAGGTACTCCTATAGAAGTCAAATTGGTTCCTTAACTACACTGAATCTAATATGAAACCTGGATCAAGATCAACTATGGAAAAGCCAGTATCTGATGTCTATGTTTAAAATGAATAGCTCTTTCTACAATAAATTTTGAGCTCCTCTAAGTTCAATAAATCCAATCTCTTGTGTGACTTTGATGACTTATGCAGAACAAAAATGAAAAATATATATTCCAGCAATAGCCACAATGATAGCCACAGCTACTGTATTAGAAGCATAGCTGTAGACAACAACAGCCACAACATAAGCCATAGCAACTGTATCAGAAGCAGGGGTAATCTCAGGGCATGATTATAGAAAACAATAGCCACAAGGGTTATAGCAATTGTATCAGAAGGATGGGTAATCTCAGGGTAAAACTATAGAAAACAATAGCCACAAGGGTTGTGGCAATTGTATCAGAAGCATGAGTAACCTCAGGGTAAAACTATAGAAAACAATAACCACAAGGGTTGTGGCAATTGTATCAAAAGCATAAGTAATCTCAGAAGCATGGGTAACCTCAGGGTAAAACTATAGAAAATAATAGCCACAAGGGTTGTGACAATTGTATCAAAAGCAAGGGTAATCTCAGGGTAAAACTATAGAAAATAATAGCCACAAGAGTTATGGCAATTGTATCAGAAGCATGGGTAACCTCAGGGTAAAACTATAGAAAATAATAGTCACAAGGGTTGTGGCAATTGTATCAGAAGCATGGGCAACCTCAGGGTAAAACTATAGAAAACAATAGCCACAAGGGTTGTGGCAATTGTATCAGAAGCAGGGGTAATCTCAGGGTAAAACAATAGAAAATAATAGCCACAAGGGTTGTGGCAATTGTATCAGAAGCATGGGTAACCTCAGGGTAAAACTATAGAAAATAATAGCCACAAGGGTTGTGGCAATTGTATCAAAAGCATAAGTAATCTCAGAGCACAACTATAGAAAACAATAGCCACAAGGGTTGTGGCAATTGTATCAGAAGCAGGGGTAATCTCAGGGTAAAACAATAGAAAACAATAGCCACAAGGGCTGTGGCAATTGTATCAGAAGCAGGGGTAATCTTGGGGCACAACTACAGAAAACAATAGCCACAAGGGTTATGGCAATTGTATCAGAAGCATGGGTAATCTCAGGGCACAACTATAGATAACAATAGCCACAACAAAAGCCATTGCAACTGTATCAGAACATGGGTAATCTCAAAGCATGACTATAAAAAACAAGAGTTGACCAACAAATTAAGTTAAACCCACCCTTACCGATTTATTTATATCTATATGGATAAATATTAGGTGCATACTTAGAAATTATGGTTATGCATACAACCCTCTCCCTCCCAGTGTAACCTGACTGCAAGACTTTACGCTGAAAGCGCTTTACTTGGACACTACAGAAATAACAGGTGTTTTGCTGTTACAGATTGCTCATTACCAAGTGGGAATCTTTAGGTATCTGTCTCAAAGGCTATATGCTCAGGCTGAGAGTACATGCTGGGGTGAATTTTAAATAATACAACATCCACACAAGTCAACTATTTGCAAATTACTAGTCAACTAGCAAAATCACTAATTCTTTACAGCAAATGTATCTAGATACAAAAAAAACAACAGCCTGATAAGTAATAAGCATGAAGGTGCAGGATTACAAACTTGCCATTCATGGTAAAATGATAAGGAAAAAGAACCCATGTGAATACTTCTTTCCCAAGGTCTCTGGACAACAAAAAATTTCGTAAAGTGAATGCATGCAACTATGTGTATAAGTCTATGTGAGCATGCTCATGAGAATAATCATATTATGTGGATATACCGTTTTGTCAAAATATGCACCCTTGTTTATGAGTTAAAGACTTACATACTGTGTCACACATATTACAATCAATCTATCCACCCTACCTTAGACTGCTCAACGAAGGAGTCAGCCCCACTTTCTGGCATAATGGACTGTCGTCGATGTTGACCACTAGCAATATCAGTGCTGGTGGTAGTTGACTGCTGCTGCTGTTGGGCCTTATTCAATGTATTGACCATCAACTGCATCACCGTCTCATGAACGCACAGTGCCCTCATCAGGTTAGGGTGTTGGAAGAAAACTCGATTATCCATGGCATCCCTGAGGGAGAAATATTAAAAACTGAACTCAATGAAGTTTAACAAATGTCATACACTGACAAAGCTTAAGATCTCCCTAAAGAAAATAATGAAATAATTTCTTTTCCTTAATAAGAAAGATTTAAATTTATTTAATCAAATTAAATTTAATCTATTATGGCTAGAATATCTATCACCACAAGTAATACAAAGTATATATTCCAAAACTGGTCAAAATGTCTTCACCATTAGAAATAACAAATTGATACAAGCCAAAAGCCAAAATTTTTGAAAATCATTAATACTTACAAAAAGTAAATTCTTAATTTTTTTTTCCAATATGAACATAGGGCTGATTATATCAAATGTTAAATCATCCCTTCCAATAGAAACAATGGAGTAATTAAATCAAATGTTTTGCAATAGATAGTTCCCAAATGACATTATCATCTGCCATATTTGTGGTCAGCTGGCAGATTTACCATCAACTTTCTATTGTGTTTGGAAGTCGAAATAAATTTAGTGACTCTCAAGAAACTTTAACAAAAATTACATACATATACAGAACACAATTCAAGCTTTCTGTTAGTATCTATATTTGTGATTTATAAGTTGACTTTACTTCAGTGTGCCTTGTTTAAAAATGGTAAATTTTGGTGACAGCATATAGGAGAAACTACCTGGCTGCCCATTGTCCAGGTAAAATGGGCAGAGTATTGTTTGCAAGTTACCTTATCGAGAAGCATCTGTAGTAACAATGAACTAATGACATAAAAAATCATAGTTATCAATAGGAACAATGGACTGCCAACATCAAATAAAATCATCTTTTCCAATAGAAAACAATGGCCTGATGATATTAAATAAAATAATATCAACCAACAGGAACAACTAACTGATGACATCAAATAAAATCATCTTTTCCAATAGGAAACAAAGGGTTGCTGACCAAAAAAAATCTCTTCCAAATGAAACAATGGGTGGATGACATCAAATAAAATCATCTTTCCAACAAGAAAAATGTGCTGATGTTGTTGTTGTTGTTGTTCTGGGGCTTAACTCCATTTTTCAGCACATGAAAGGCTATACATGGCAGCCAGTAATAATGGTGGAGGAAGAAACCGGGAAATCAGGAAATCTGCGGAAAGAACCACTGACCTATGAGAAGCTACTGACAAGCTTTCTCACATATCCATTTTCGATGAATCTTTGACTCAAACTCGCCAAGACAGATGTGAGATGGCAGTGATCCACAACGGACAGCGCTTTAGACCACTCGGCCACTCTAGGCCCCTAATAATGGGCTTATGCCATAAAATATAATCATTTTTTCCAACAGGAAGCAACAGATTTCTGACATCAAATAAAATCATCTTTTCCAATAGGAACAATGGGCTTCTGACATCAAATAAAATTATCTTTTCCAATAGGAAACAGTGCTTACTGACATCAAATAAAATCATCATTTCCAATAGGAAACAATGGTTTACTGACATCAAATAAAATCATCTTTTCCAATAAGAAGGGACTAATGACATCAAATAAAATCATCTTTTCCAATAAGAACGATGGACTACTGACATCAAATAAAATCATCTTTTCCATTAAGAACAATGGACTTCTGGCATCAAATAAAATCATCTGTTCCAATTGGAAACAATGACTACTGACATCAAAAAAAATCTTTTTTTTCCAATAAGAACAATGGACTACTGACATCAAATAAAATCATTTTCAATAGGAAACAATGGACTACTGACATCAAATAAAATCATCATTTCCAATAGGAAACAATGGACTACTGACATCATATAAAATCATCTTTTCCAACTGGAAACAATGGACTACTGACCTCAAATAAAATCATTTCCAATAGGAAACAATGAACTACTGACATCAAAAAAGTCATCATTTCCAACAGGAAACAATGGACTACTGACATCAAATAAAATCATCATTTCCAATAGGAAACAATTGACTACTGACATCAAATAAAATCATCTTTTCCAAAAGAAAACAATGGACTACTGACATCAAATAAAATCATTTCCAATAAAAAAACAATGGACTACTGAACTCCAATAAAATCATCTTTTCCAATAGGAAACAATGGACTACTGACATCAAATAAAATCATCTTTTCCAACAGAAAACAATGGACTACTGACATCAAATAAAAAAATTTCCAATAGGAAACAATGAACTACTGACATCAAAAATCATCTTTTCCAAAATGAACAATGGACTACTGACATCAAATAAAAAATCATCCTTTCCAATGGGAACAATGGACTACTGACATCAAATAAAATCATCTTTAACAATAAGAACAATGGACTACTGACATCAAATAAAATCATTTCCAATAGGAAACAATGGACTACTGACATCAAATAAAATCATCTTTTCCAATTGGAACCATGGACTACTGACATCAAATAAAATCATTTCCAATAGGAAACAATGGACTACTGACATCAAATAAAAATCATCATTTCCAATAGGAAACAATGGACTACTGACATCAAATAAAGTCATCATTTCCAATAGGAAACAATGCACTAATGACATCAAATAAAATCATCTTTTCCAATAGGAACAATGGTCTATTGACATCAAATAAAATCATCTTTTCTAATAAGAACAATGGACTACTGACATCAACTAAAATCATTTCCAATAGAAAAAAATGGACTACTGACATCAAATAAAAATCATCTTTTCCAATAGGAACAATGGGCTAATGACATCAAATAAAATCATATTTTCCAATAGGAACAATGGGCTGATGACATCAAATAAAATTTTTTCTACTTACAACTACTGCATGCAATCCAAATTTCTGAAGACCATAAATTCTATAACTTACAGCTGTGTGGAAGCATCTGAAGACCATACATTCTATAACTTACAGCTGTGTGGAAACATCTGAAGACCATACATTCTATAACTTACAGCTGTGTGGATACATCTGAAGACCATACATTCTATAACTTACAGCTGTGTGGATACATCTGAAGACCATACATTCTATAACTTACAGCTGTGTGGAAACATCTGAAGACCATACATTCTATAACTTACAGCTGTGTGGAAACATCTGAAGACCATACATTCTATAACTTACAGCTGTATGGAAACATCTGAAGACCATACATTCTATAACTTACAGCTGTGTGGATACATCTGAAGACCATACATTCTATAAGTTACAGCTGTGTGGAAACATCTGAAGACCATACATTCTATAACTTACATCTGTGTGGATACATCTGAAGACCATACATTCTATTACTTACAGCTGTGTCGATACATTTGAAGATCATACATTATCTAATTTACTGACAGCTGTACTGCATGCAAATCACAAACCAAAATTAGGAAAGAACTGTACAAATTAATTAAAAAATGACTGTTTTGCTGGACTAATAAGAAACAAGATAAAAAAATTTTTATGTGCTAGGACAGATGACAGTGCATTAAAACTCCATGAATATTTTGCAGGCAATCTGGTTTCCTCCATTTTTAAGGGTACTCCTTTACTACTTCATTATAAAATTCTGGGAATATAATTGACCAATTATCAATAGGCAAAATTCAGTTCTGTTAAAGCTATTTCTAGTGGGATGTAAGAACTCCCAAACAAAGTCATAATAAGATCATGTGACTAGAAATGGGTTGCAAGCAAGTCACATGATGATTGTTAATACACAAATGCATAAAACAAAAATGGCTGCTTTAAAAGTTAAAATGCAAATATAAACAAAAATGGCTGCTTTAAAAGTTAAAATGCAAATATCCTATTTTTGATCCAAAAAGAAGAAACAATTTTATAATATATATAATTCTGAGCTGCTGTATGGGTGAATATCATTGGACATTATCAAGCACAAAAAGAATGTGATGCTGGTTCATCAGGAAGGCAACTCATACAAGTGTACTGTATACAACTGACTGCATTGATAAAACTTTCTTAATGTTATTCTTTTTAACAAACTGGTTTATGAAGGGTTTGTAAAGTAATATATTTATAACATCATAATATAAAATGAATAAGTTTAGAAACCACCATGTTATGTACCAATTTATATCCAATAGAAATAAATTGGATTTGATTTTCCTAAAATACAGCTTTGTCAAAGACAACCCAAATAAACAATGACAACACAAATTTATGATATATAAGTTTATATCTGGGAGAAATAACAGAATTCATTTACTATCAGAAAAAACAAAAAACAGGAGGCATACAATTTGCTTAATTCTCACCTACACAAATAAGGAGAAATATGGACTGGAGTTCAACAACTTTTACTTACAAATCTACACTGCCTTTAATATAAAGTGAGGCATGTAAAAACTGATATATGCATGACCTTCAATGTCCTTTCTACAACCAATAGGCTTGACTTTTTGAGAAACTAAGATGAAGTGCAATAGTAAAAATGTGTATTTACTGAATATAAAAAAGTTAGAAATTAATGTAGGGATTTCAAACATGGGATCTATCATGATGTTTGTCCATCAGTGATGGCTGATCAGTCCAATCCGGGCCCCGAAGAGTCTGTTGCAGTGGGGACATTGATGTGCAGGTTGCTGACAGGGAAATACGAAACTGCTGTTGCTGGATTTGCACAAAGCACATTTTTACTTCATTTGCTAGACTTTTCTACTCGAAGGCTACCACACCGGCATTGATTTGACTGTGCCAAGCAGATCATTCAGCAATGACACTCTCCCAGCTGCCAGGGTCAATGCTAAAATTCTTCAGGAAGGCCTTTAAGGTGTCCTTGTACCTCTTTTGTTGACCACTGTGAGATCTCATACCTTGGTGTAGCTCTCCATAGAATATCTTCTAGGGAAGGACTGCTTGTGACAGGGTGCTGCCATGGTATGTGAATCTGTCAAAATATTTGAGCTTTTGGTCACTTACAGTGATGGATGATTCCAGAAAGTCTTTTCCAGGAGCTGGTTGATGCAGAACCTCTGTCTTGTTGGTGGAAATGTTCAGTCCGAAGTTGGTACATGATGTGGAAACGAGGTCAGGTCTATGCTATGTTGCATGCCTGCCTCTGTGCTGGAGTTGAGGGTAGTCATCTACAAACAGGAAGTCCTGAAAGAATTCAACTTGGACTCTGGTTTTGGCTTGAAGTCTCCTGAACAACTTCCCATCCAGATGGTATTGGAGACCGACTCCCACATCACTGTCAGTGAAAGCATCCATAATCATGGTGGAGAACATGAGGTTGAAGAGAGTTAGGGCTAAGACACATCCTTGTTTCACACTATTTATAACATCATAGAGAACGTCAAAGGGGATTTATCATAATAACAAAGTAAATATCATAGGTATAAATAAATCTGCCCTTGTTACTAGAGCTGTGAAAATTTTAGTAAACATCTAACAGGTACCCATTGATCTGAACTGCTTTCATGAGCTGTATGGTCACTGTGTAATTAAAAAAATTTCTCATTCTGTATTTATTTGTATCAAAATATCAAGTTATAAAACAAATGCTTGATGAAACTGTCATCTAGTATATGATTGTGGCTTAGTAATTGTAAATATCATCGGACACCCTTTTCCTTGGCCATATGTGAGTGCTTCTGTAGAAAATGAGCTTTGATCATTCAGATTGTGAGGTGGCAACTGAACATGTGTCAAACTGTGTATCGAGATCAAATAACCACCTTCTGTTACTTGCCACTGAAAAGTATCATTCATAGTTCAATCAAAGGTTGTCACATGTGATAAAAATTAGCAGATTAAGGTCAAACATTTACTGGAAAAGCCAGAACTGTACATGAACATTATATTTTACTGCTCCGTCAAAAGGATTGTCAACTTGAAAACAAAGCCAGTGCTGCCTTTACAAGCCAAGGGTTTATAATGCCACATGCATTTGTAGAAAAATTGTATATGTTAAATGGTTATATGCTAGCTCATTTTATTTTATTACCAGGGTTATTATCAACAGTTGGGTACCAAAGTACCTTGGTTCACAAATCCATTTGTTACAATAGTTTATTTTTGTTTTATGGAATGTTATAACTAACTTGAACCCAAAACATCTGAGGTTCAAGGCAGTTGTAGCATTTTAAACATAAACTAACATACCACTAATTAGTGTCTCAGAGCCATATAGACAGCTGAAATAAAACTGTGAGACTCACTGGTCAATCAATGCAAAACAGAAAAGGTTTTAATCTGAGACTTACTTAAGGCTCTTCTTCATTAGTTCCTCCTCCTCAGGACCTGCCTGTACATTCAGCAAGCAGCGAATGTTACCCAGTGCCTCCAGTAAGTAGTTAATGTCCTCAACGTTTGACGGGCTGATCACGTACGTCTTCTCAAAAGCCCGCATCAACTAAAAAAAAAATACATACCTTATATACTCACTTATAAGTTGAGTCAAACTGCAACAACAAAAAAATATCCTAATCTACGTAGCATAATGCACATGCATATCAGGGTCTATCTTATTAGCTTCTCTGATTACTCCTAACAAACTGCACAGCAGATCTAGACCTGTGCTCTTTGCAGTTGGCTTCATCTATATATAGTACCTAAATTACATACACATTAAAACACGGAAATAATTAAATCAATTATTTAGACTTTAGGCATCATTCACAATTTGGTAGGCTAGAGAATTTTAAACAAAACACGATACATTTTTCTAAACTGAAGGCTGAGTCATGTTGGTTAAGTTATTAGCCAGGGACACAACAGTATTACTTTCAAAACAAGTTCATTCTCTCTTGAAATTTAAAATAACAACAACTGTCATAACCTCCCAACTACTGAAAACAAACTAACATAAGAGTATAGTGAAAGACATATTACATGCCATTCCAATGTTTTTTAGTTCTCTGTGAAGGCACTAGTATAGTATGGATGACTTGGATGATTACTGAACAAATGTATCTCAATGACATTGAACTGTGGTCAAGGTATATGATCTTGAACAAAAGTTAATGAGTTCATTTTTTTTGCAGAAACTATTATTTTCTTATTAGAATTACAATGACTGACACCACAGACCATTAAACCCTAGATTCTATTCAAGTCTTTAATATCTCATTTATGCACACAGTTTGGTCAAGGAATTTGCTTTAGAACAAAAGTTATTCTACAAAAACCATTTTGCTTTGAATCACACTGGCATGGGCCTTAGACTTTACGATTCCATATCAATTGGCCTTTTCCATACCTTTACTGCATGTTCTACAAACTCTGGTCAAGGTACTGATGCGAAAACATATTTTTCTTCTTTTGGTTAAAGTGACCTTGACCAATGACTTTTGGATACCAAAATTAGTAGGCAAGTCATCCTTAACTTAATTAGGGCACATGGTCAATAAATAAAATTTCTGTTCAAAAAATATTTTTCTTCCTTCAGTCACAGTGACCTTGACATCTGAGCTTTTGCTATCCAAGTCAATAGAGTGTTTCCTTAGCCAAAAAGTATGCTATCCACAAAGTTTGGTTCAGTTCTGTGATTTGAAACTAATGTTATTATGCAGAAACCATTTTTATTTTCTCAGTGATCTGAATTTCTGACCCCAAAATAAACAGGCTTCTTCACTTAACCAGGTACTAGCTATCTACAAAGCTTAGTACAGGTATATGTTGTCGAACTAGTGTTATATGACACACAATTTGTATTCTTTAGTCCCAGTGACCTTGATCAACGACACCTTCAAATAAATAGGCTTCTTACAATATATTAATATGCTTAACTTTATGATTAGTAATGGGGCTAAATCAGTTCTACTGTACAGTTAATGAAGACATATTCTAAAATGATATTTTTCGCAACATAGTATTTATTTCCAAACAATTTACATTTAGTCAATTGTTTGCTCTCATTTAATTATCATAAAGCTCCCAAATAAGTCTCTAACCAATGAATACAACAATTACAAGCTTTGGTCAGTAATATAAAAGCAACACAAACTGACCTGTTGGTTCATTGTGTAACATGAAACTTCTACTTCTGTTTGCTAAGCCATTGTAATAGAAAATAAGAGGTTAAAGTGGACATGACATCACCAACCAGGGTAATTAAAAGCACATCAGCTTGAGAATGTAAAATTACACATATATTTATATTGTTTTTCCAAACCACTGAGGAATTGGTGCCAATTCATAGCTGTCAAATTATTTACCAAATTCTGTTTAAGTGGTGTTTAAGTTGTTATAATTTTTTCCTAATTTTATTAATGACAGGGACAGCTGATGGCAGATTGGCATCATTTGTACAATCTTAAAAGATGCTAGAATGCTAGAATGCTTTTTGCATATTTGGAACCTGGGTAATTAAAACCACATCAGCTTCAGAACATAAAATCACATATATTTTATATTGTTTCTCCAAACCAATGAGGAATTGGTGCCAATTCATAGCTGTCAAATTTCTTTTATCAAATTCTGTTTAAGATGTGTTTAAGTTGTTAAACTTTTCTCCTAATTTTAGTAATGACAGCCATAGCTGATGGCAGATTGGCATCATTTGTACAATCTTAAAAGATGCTAGAATGCTAGAATGCTTTTTGCATATTTGGAAGAAATCATGTAGAGGTAGCTTTAAAAAAGTCTGTTAAAGGATTTTACATGGCAGCCATTTTGATGATTTTATTATCATTACAACATTAAAATGTCAAGTCACATCAATTAGACTGCAGTCATATCAACAAATGATACCATCACCAAATGACTTCTAATGATATCTTGTTCTAAATAAAAATGGTACTGATCCTACATCCAATATGGCCACCATGGATGCCAATTTAGAAATCTAGGTATGGCTACTTTTTTAAAGAAAAGTTATTCTGACATTGGTTATTAGACATCAGATTGTCACCATTTCAAGTTAAGAGCAAATACACATCATAAAAATTAAATTTAACTTTGTTGTCATGACTGGCCATCTAAGAAAAGTAGCAATACAAATAGTTTCAAGATAGTTACTGTTGCTACCATATTAGAGTTCAGTACCTTTTCATGTGGGACCAATAAGATATCAGGTGTCTTTCAGTGAAAAACCAAGCTGATATGTACATTTATTCTGAAATAGTAATAACATGATTTTCAAAATGACCTTATCAGAGGTAAGAGTGGCATCATTTTATTTATGCTAACATTATAAAACATCTTTCAGTGATCACCCCATGTTAATATGATCATAAATTCAAGACAAACAGTGATAAAAAGATCAGAAAAATGGCCACTGTGGCAGCCATATTGAATGTGCAAGAAGCACCATTTTACTTGGGACTAAGCAGACATTATTAAAATTCTTTTGATGAAAATTCCAAATCAATATGAATTTTTTCTCATGAGAAATAGCGAGCAAGCCAAACATTAAATCAGAGACACCATTTTAATTTAGGAAATCTAGAGCTCAAATGAAGTCTTTTAGTAAAAACCCCATGTTGACATATTAATTCAAGAGTAGCAGCTTGAAAAGATTTTCAAGATGGCTGCTGTGTATGAATCCTCCTGGCACCATTTTCATTTAGGACCAACTAGATCATGTGATGTAAAGTTTGAAGCGAATTTTTGAAATAGTTTAGGCGGAGTTGTGACAAAATTTTGTTCTGATGGATGCCGATGGAAAGAAGATGGATGACAGATAAAATTCCATCCACTAAACTCTCCTGGACTATGACCAGAAGAGTGTAAAACTGAAAGCCATTGATGTCACAATGCTTTCTATCAAATTAAATTAAGTTATGCTAAGCAATTTTATTTTTTATGATCTGCTTAAAGGTTTTTCTATCTTTAGAAATGCTCAGGTCTGTCATGCCTGGTCAAATTCTGTTGAGAAGGTTTTGAGAAAATGTTGCTTAACGTTTTTTCTGCTTTAGTAATGGTGAAATCATTTGAATGCAGCTCAGCATCATATTAACAAAGACATTCATGTGCTGTATCCTGTCATCTGGTCAACTTCTATTGAGCAGTTTTGTTAAAGTCATTTAAAGGTTTCTTTAATTTTTAAAAATAATGGCTGTATTTGATTGCAGATACGCATAATTTAAATTTTTCTAAAGATTTAAACATCAAGTTGATTTTTTTTCAAATTCATTCAAGTTCTGCTGAACACTGTTTGCAAAGAGGCTGTTTATAGCATTTTGTATTTATATTAATGGTGGTTATATTTGATGGTGGATATGCATTATTTGTACAACTATTCATACAAGTATGCAAATTCATCAAATTCTGTTGAGCTGTGTTTGAGAAAACATTTCAAGATTTTTCTATTTTTAGTAATGATGGCAATATTTGAAGAAAGATCAGCATTTTTTTAACAAAATTTTGGGACCTTCATGCCAGGATACTTTCAAGAAGTTTTGTTTTTAAAAGCTGTTTAAAGTTTTATCTATGGATTGCAGACCCGCACAATCTGAACAAATTTTAAATGACTTGATGGAATGCCCACAATAACAACTGTGTGTGAATGATCCATAATGAATGGCACACAATGGCTGAAGGACCACACTAACAACACACTGATGGCCAGGTTAATAAAAAGAGGTATTTGACTATGAAACGTATTGTATGATGTTTAAAAAAAACTTGTATACAAAATCTCAATGATAACAATGCTGACCCTGTTATGCTACAGCTACCTTTGTCACAAGAAAAAACTACCCTTGGCCATTTATATCTGGAGACATTTGAGAAATTAATCCAGAAAGTATGCAAGTTACCTCTCCGATGCTAGTGTACTGCCGATGCAAGAGGCTGAACATCTCACGTACCAGCTCCTGATTATTAATGAAGTCACTCTCTGCCCATCGGATCACTGTTTCCTGAATCAACGTCTGTAGCGAATCTGAATTTGACAAAAATCAACATTATGAGTTAATCCCATGGAGCAAATAAATCTCTCACTCATCATCAACTTCATGTAAGGCAACATAAAATGCTGTCAGTTACATTTTATTTTATATATCCTCTGAACAAAATAATTTAAAGCAAAAGTTAGAATGTGTCAATACAACATTGGTACTTCTTCAAAATTATATAACGGCAAGGCAAATTTCAAGTCAGAGAGGGGCCATATATCGAATAAATTTTGCTGAAATAAGGTAAAAATCAAACTTGTCCTTTCAGTAAGGGATTGATAAGCATCCCTTAAATAGTGGAAGCTGAAGATAGACCCTCTACCCATTTTTCTCCATTCAAAGTCTGCCAAATAGAAACAAAGCTAGACATAAAGCCCTATAAGTCAATCTTGATCATCCCCAGAAAGAATACACCTCATAATAAGGAGCTGTACAGCAGGGAGTCGGTACTGACAGAAATTGGGAGGCTCAAAAGACCTGGTTTGCAAAGGAAAGGAAACCAAATCATAATTATCACTGAACTGCAGAACACCTGGTTCTATGGTCTGAGCATGAAGCTCACTCTATGTCACAAATGCTTAAAAAAAAGCAAGAAAACAGTTTTGTGGATAAGTTTCTTGAAAAAAGCATCACCCAGAGGTTCAAATACCTGATCAGGATGGCACTCTAAACTGATGACCATGCCTTCTGAAAATCTGAGGTGTTGAAAAGGGCTTTCCTATAGCTTTTCATAGTATAAATCAAGCCTCTATTCAAAAAGGAAGAGAAAAAATCTGATACTGCATTTACAGAGGAATTGTTTAAGATGAGCCAAGTGTGAAGGTGGTGAGTCTTTGGTTTGTTGTTTCCCTAACATGGTTTAATGGTAGTGTAGTGAGAGAGGGTTTTTTTATCAGATCCCAATCCTATACCAAACTGGCTCCTGTGAATGGTGACCAGTACTGATAGACCAGTTCCAGTGCCTAGTGATCAGTGATTGGTCACCTGGCAGTGAATGGTTAATGACTTTCCATCAATAAATAACTGGTCAGGTGACTCTGATCTTGTTACCACCAATGTGTTTGGGGGTCTGCTGCTCCTGCTCATATGGAGGGGGGAGCAACTAACTCCCCTTCAACACTTATTTGGAGGTGTCCCAAGGGTTTTGTGCATCTCCAAAGAGACTGATCCAATCCTGTTTTGGGACCTATGAAACTCAACCTAAAGGCAAGGTTATGAATAAACTTAACATAAAATGTGTAAACATTTCTCAAGAGATAGAATTATGACTAAAGAAAACACTTGGACTGAGGGTAAATATGCTCAGTAACTATGTTATACATATTAAAAAAGACATTTCATGCTGTTTGATAGTCACCCTTTATGACGATGAATTCTCAGCATCTGGATGAGGGAAATTCCCATCCCAGAAAGGTAAAGTATGCAATAGCAGCAGTTATGTATTACTGATGTTAAAACTTTAATTTATATGGCATGAATCCTCTCCATTAAACTGGCTCATTATAAAAGTTGTACAAAGTTTGAATCAGTGATCCCTCAATTATAACAAAATCTCTCTTACAGCACAGATCTGATCTCAGTTATGATTTTCTTACAGCACAGCTATGGTCTCAGTTATAACAAGATCTCTCTTACAGCATGACTATGATCTCAGCTATGATTCTCTTTTAACACAGCTATAGTCTGTTATAATGAAATATTTCTTACAGCACATATATGATCTCATTATAACATATCTCTTACAGCACAGCTATGATCTCAGTTATGATTCTCTTACAGCACAGATATGATCTCTGTTATGACTCTCTTACAGCACAGCTATGATCTCATTATAACATGATATCTATTACAGCACAGCTATGGTCTCAATTATAAAATGATTCTCTTTACAGCACATCTATGCTCTCTTTATAATACATCTCTTACAGCACAGCTATGGTCTTAGTCATAACATGATCTCTCTTACAGTACAGCCCTGACCTCAATTATAACATGATCTCTCTTACAGTACAGCCCTGACCTCAATTATAACATGATCTCTCTTGCATGGACTAAGTTATAAGATGATCTCTCCTAAAGCACATCGATGGTTTCAGTTATAACATGATTCCTGTTATAACATATGTATGCTCATGGGTTCTATTATACCAGATGAATTTTAATTTTCAAATTCCTACCTGAGTGTTAAAGTGTTACAAGATCTCTGAATATTGAACTGTCTCAGACAAGAAATTAAAATTGCACTCTGCCTTTAAAAATCTTTGATTTTAATTACTATACATAACAGACATAAAAAACTTTTTGAAAAATGATTGTTGAAGTCTAAACTTTATTATATTATTACAATAAAAAGTTCAATATATCTAAAAATGTTCCATTCCTTAGTGACTAAGTCATATACATGTATAGATGTTGCAACATTATATGAACACACATGTAAGTTTACAACACACAAAGTATGCAATAAATGTTCAAAAAACTTTGTAGTTTTTCTTGTTTTCTTTTTTGCTAAATATCTGTCACACAGACAGTCACCTGACAAGGTTATTACTTGTTCAGGTATTAATTACTTAAAATATAAAGAAAAAATCCCTACTAAATTTTCTTGATCTCAGATAGGCCACTATTATATCCATTACCTTGGCAAAGCTTTTCGAGGTACTGGTGAGAATGAAAGGGAGGCAGCAAAAATAAATAAATTCCTTTGATTGAGGGCCTCAAAGTAGATTAGTTCTTAGCTAATTGAGTTACCCTCTTTAAATAAAGTCATAATAATAATAATAATAATAATAATAATAATAATAATAATAATAATAATAATAATAATAATAATAATAATAATAATAATAATAATATAAAAAGGGCCCACAACAGAAAGATGCAGGAATTTCCTGTTTGCTGGAAATATGAGGATGTGAAGGCAAGCAATCAGGAGATCTAAGGAGGCATCCAAGTTGTTCAACCTAATTACACTTTGAGATGGATGTCTTCATCCAGAATCACTCTTTTAGAAGAAACTTGTCAAATGGGGTAAAGAGAGATAATGAGCTGAAACTTTCCCCTTCATCAAAAAATCAAGAAGATCTTAGAAATAAATCCAGAACTTTGTATGATTGTAGTCCTATCAGTCATGCCCTTTCTTATTCAAAAAGGGATACTAGTAGGGAGTGGTGGAACCAAAATGTAGGTAACTGAATAATGTGGAGGGCCTCAGTAATCCTTCCTTATTGTGATATACAACCATTGGAAATAGCGGGCATGGAAGGAAGGTAGGTGACTATAAAGTTTACTGCCTTCTGCCCTAGGAAATGGGGACCTATCTGTAGACTTCCTAACCTGGTCCCTCCAGACACCTCAAGATGTAAAAACCTGTTAAATGAAGTTTTAAACTTGGTCAGACAGTTCAGTTGGGCCATTTGCTAAAAGCAATGGGCACACTAATCATATCAGGTGTTTCGTCTTTAGTTCAGCTAGGCCCAGTACTATGGACAGGGGCCGGTACTACTGATCACTTAAATCTTGTGAGGCTTGAGTAGGGATTAGCCCTTTAGATATAGTTTCCACAAACAGGAAGGGCTTGAGCAAACTCTCTTGATGTCTCTACAGCACCATCCCTATACAGGTGTAGAGATCAACAGGCAGTGCATTGGCCATTATAAGCATATGTCTTAAGGTCTTTGGACTGGCCTCTGAAATCTCTGCAAAGTGACTTGAGGTGGAAACAGTAAAATAATCAGCATGGGAAGCTGTAGTAACTAGCACACAAGCCTTGCATTAGAAAGCCTCAAAGAACATCACAAAAAGACAAAGGTCCCCAACAATATCTTCACCTGATAAGTACAAGAGTCCAAGACTGGAGTTTATGTGTCCAAGCAGGAAAATGCGCCCTAAAACTAAAAGTGGAAACCAGGGGCTGAAGCATACAAGATGGGACAGATAACTCCTGCTGTCTGATCACCACTTAGCCTCATGAAAACTTTTGTCTTCACTCCTTAAAATTGCTTTTTGTGTGGAAGCAACATAGGTTTAAATTTGAGATTCATCCTGGGACAACTGGACAACCCAGAGAATACAGAATCTGCAAGTTCTCTTACTCCATAACTTGACCCATACTTTGGAACAAAGATGGGGACACCAAAAAATTAGAGATCTGATGCAACTAGATCTACTGGGAAGTGGCAATATTGAAGTTTGTCATCCTGTCGTCACTCAATGGGCAAAAAGACAAAACTATATCATTGATCTCCCTCCTTGAAGAAAGGAACATAATGAAGAAGGAAATAAAATGTTTGTGGGTTCATTGCCCCCCTCCAATCACAGTGGGGAGGAATGGAAAGAACCAATCATTCCTCTGGGTTCTATGTCCCACCTCCAATCACAGTGGGGAGGAATGGAAAGAACCAATTTCCTCTGGGTTCACTGTCCCACCTCCAACACAGTGGAGATGAATGGAAAGAACCAATCATTTTTCTGGGTTCATTGTCCCACCTCCAATCACTGTGGAGAGGAATGGAAAGAACCAATCATTCCTCTGTCACTGGAGAAAGGGACTCATGAACCCCACTCAATACAAACGGAAAAAAGCAGTCTAGTCCACTAATCCATTGAGCCATGGAAGAAACAGACATGGTCAGCTTGCAACCCTCCAGAATAATTCATATTTCTTCAAAAGAGTTAAAGATGACTGATCAAAGCATGGAGCCATTGGTATTCAATGGCAACTTTTCCCATGACAAGTGCTGGATGGTAGGTGACTGATGTCCAAACCCTGTGCCTAGTAGTGACTAGTGACCAGTAATCAGTGAGAGCCACTGGGTTTCTGGTAATAGTCACAATGACCTGTGCTTGTTTTTTCGGGGAAAATACCCAGCGCTCAATACCTGAACTATTAAACAATAACTAGTAAAAGAGGCCAGTGATTGGTGCTCAATGTTTGGTACCTGGTGACCTGTGATAGTCACCAGATGATTATTACTAATCACCTTTATCTGTTGACTGGTAACCAGCACTAAGTGACCAGTGTCTAGTGCCTGGTGACCTATGGCCAGTAATGCTTTACTAGGTGACCTTTGATCAATGCCCTTCACCAGACAATGAAGACCTGAAGGAGCAGTCTCTATTTGAGGAACTCGACTCCAATGAAAAATACCATCTTGAATTTATAATCAGGTCCATCAGTGTAAGAAACCTGTGCTTCACTTGTACCCATAAAGATGGTCTCACTACCTGGTGTTGGCAACTTTCTTCGAGAAAATGTCAGTGCTCCTTCTCTTGCTGAAGTGTTTGATTTTCATGCCACACAAACTGGCATGAAACAAATTCCTTAAGGAGCTGGTGGCTTTCCTACATTCACTAGTGTCCTGGAACCCTCCTGGAAATGGACTCAATCTTCCCGTTAAAAGAAAAGATAAGGAAGCATGTTCCTTTTTCCTTACAACCACAGGGGCACTAAGCCAAGACCCATGTGTCATCAAACCAAAGAGCACAAAATGGACTTCTGTTCTTGCATGCTCACAAAGTGCACACCAAGCAGATGGAGTGCAAGCAGCTTTTAGCCACTCCTTGCAGCATACTGAAATATAACAGAAAAAATTTAAAACATCTACCAGCCAGAACAAGAAATGGGAAGGTAATATTTACACTATAAATGGGAAGGTAATATTTACACTATAAAATATGAGATTGTCACTTCACTAGATAGGTTTAAAAAGCCCCTAAAATATAATGAAAATGGACACTTATAAGCACAATTATTAAGGACTGCAGAGAAAATATATATTAAAAAAACAAAAAGTGTATACAATTGACCAGATACACCAAAAGACTACATGAAAAACAACAAGCAGCCAGAGATACATGAAGTCCAAGAAAAAGGACAATATTTCAAATGACAGAAATTACTAAAGTATCAGACTGGGATAATGTTGTCAAAAAATAAAATTAATAACTCGAGAGAAAATTCCCTCTGAACTGTGGACTTCTGCCAGGAAAAGAGACAACAATGCAATAAAAGCAAGTAATGTATATATAATGCTATCAACAAAATTGATAACAAAAAGGTCTGCAAAAGTCTCTCTATGTTTTGTGGTCATGTACTATCCAGACACCTCGCTGATCCTTGTACTTGTATAGAAGATGCAGTTGGGTAGTGATGGTGTAAAGCAAATTTTAATGACATAATACTTGCCTGTCACAAATGCATTACTTTACTTTCAGAAATAGAAATTACGCTTGTCCTTATATGAAAATTTCATCCTCCCATTTAATGAAAATTCCTTGAAGTTCAAAACTGAAAAAAAGACAAACCCAGTCTGTTCTTCCCACATGCACACATCATACCCAATAGTTACCCTATTCCTTTGGGACGCAGATTATTTGTGGGATATCCAAGTGAGGTGGTAGGAGGCTATATCAATAGGTAAGTATTATATCAATACAAATCATTGTACCCTTACCCCCCAAAAAAGTAACTGTATTTTGATATCAATTACCTGTCAATTAGATATCAATTACCTGTCAATTAGATATCAATTACCTGTCATTATTGAAATCATGAATTTGCCAGTGAAGTAGAAGGTTGAGCATCCAGATACTGGTATATAAAAGGATATACTCAATTATATCTCACCCTTATAGTTTCAATTTCCAATAGTATTCATGCCACAACTATTAGCCCCAATAAAAATATACCTTCATTTGAGTGCACCAGAGAACAAAGATAAAAGGAAAAGAAAATGGTCTGGGACTACCAAAACACAGCTTTCATAACCTAGTCCACTGTTGGATGAGTTAAACGGAATAACTCTGACCTGATGCCCTTTAAACTTCATGAATGACAGGTCGCTGTCAGTAAGGACTGATAAGCACTCTTGACAATAAGAACAATCCACTATGAATGAATGGATGCTGAAATATCACCAGAGCCCTTAATAAGGAGGCAAAGAATATTCTCCCTTCTGAAGCGGCCAAACAGAACTAAAAAGACAAAGGAGAGAAGCAGACTTGTAATTGCTGTTTAACTTAAAACATCCTTTTCCCATAGCCTGGGCAAAAAATAACTCCTTTGTCTCAGAGAGATGAAGAAGTGCAGGCAAACATTTTTAAGGGTAAAGAAAATTCACTCAATGCACCAAATGATTTATTGAGGAGAGGGGGTCCAATGCCAAAAAAACATGCACAAAAAATTCCATGGTAAAATTAGTGAGTGAGACACCAGTCTCTGCAGCTCAAAATACCTGACAAGATTGGAAATATGAGGATTCAATCTAATGGCTGGGTCTTTTGTGAACTTCAGCATGATCAAATGGGTGGGCTGCCATATAGGTCTTGACATTAGAAACTAAGCATTCTATCTCTTCAAACAGGATATAAGAAAATCAGCCAATGCATCACCTGCAGATTGGCATCTAGGATTGGTGCCATTCCTACTACATTGAATCCTTAATATTCTCCTCTCTGCATCAGACACTGGATCTGAACCATCTCCTGGTCTGAAAAATGCAACTAACAATCTTGCTCAAAAACATGTACTGGTGTAAAGATTACTTAATATGAGCCAATGATAGTGTTGAATCTGTGGACTACTATATGATAAGACACCAAGCAGGTTCCTCCTTTAAGAACAAGTCCTGAAATGCTCAAGTAACAAGTAGAGAAGATCAATGAGCCATGACCATTGAGGCTACAAAGTAGCTATCGAATTAAGCTGAGCACCCATGATCCTAACTTTGTGGAGCACTTGCAGAATCATTTTAAACAGCGGAAAGGTGTAAGTAAACAGACAATACCACCACAGATGGAAGACATCCATTATTCTAAGACTGAAGAGACCTAAAATGGGAAATTGTTCTTCAGTCACACCATGAATAAGGGCCATCAATAATCTCACCTACAGCCTGAAGAGGGACTATGTTACGTACAAGTGCAGACACCATTACACAAAGCCAACCTGCCTCACCTGGACGAACTGTCAACCAGAATATTCTTCTTGCTAGGAAAATGGCAAACCTACAGGATATTTCCTCCTAGTTCCAAACCCATATTCAAAGAGAAGAAGAATGTTTGTCTCCTCACTGCCTCAGGTATGCTACCACCAATCTGTGTTGTTGGAGGAGACCATCACACAAAACTTCTTTTACTTGGTTGACACACCCAACTAGGTTGTTTATATGGAGGGTTTCTTCCATGGAACATGAACCCTGAAAAAAGTAGCCCTTCTGGCTCCAAGCAAGCATTCTGTACTGACAGATCCATGAACAGAGAGAACTGGGATCTGGAGTCATGCATAAGAACTCTGATCAAAAACCAAATCTGATTTGTCAACCAACTATTTTTGTGGTAAAATTCTGAAAGAATTAAAGTTGGGAGGGGATTCCTGAAGGAGACACTGGAGCAGGGTGCAAGTAAAGTCTTCTTTGAGGAACCAGGTCTGTGGCAGAGTTCAAGTTTCTCAGTAGGAAAAGATGTGACCCAACAATTAAGTCTTGCCTCACATGCAATCCAAGAGTAAGAGGACTCAGTCTAGATACACAAGGACTAATGACATGTTGGTGAGGAATTCATCCATAAGTATAGGAAAATCATGAGATGGAATTAGCTCTGATTTCTCTAGCCAGATTACTATGAATCAGCAGCTGCAGGGACTCCTCCAAGAATACATTGTGATTCAGCCAGTTGTCATAATACTGGAGGACTGTGACCTAAGGTGAGTTGCGTCAATCTGGTAAAGGCCTTGGGATAGGACACTATAGAATAGTAGAGCACAAAATTGGAAAACCTACCATCAATGCAAACCTGGAGGTAATTCTTGTGAGGAGGAAAAATTTGGATATAAAAGAATGCATCATTAAAGTTGATAGAGACCAAATCAGTTGATCTCATGGCATTCCTGACTGAAGCTGCAGTTTCCATCTTGTTTAAGGTGGATACACTGACAAACAGCCAAACTTTAAACCCTTTTGGTACACCAGGAAAATCTATGAGTAGAATGCCAGAGACAAGTCATTTAACATCCTCTCAACTGAGCCCTTCTGTTAAAGGGTATATACCTCTTCCCATAACCACAAAATTTTATTGGGGGATAAGAATGTGGACACTTGCCAGCAAAGAATATTTTCAGAGGAGGACATTACTGGAACTCACTGATCATGATAAACCAGGCCTCTAAAATGAAGACTACTTTAATACCCATTGAAACCCCTGCATAACAGTTAAAAGAGTCCTGTCAGCTTTCTTACAAAAGGGAATGCAGCCCAGGACCTTTCTCCCTGACAAGCACATCTAGCTCTGAATGTGTAAGAGGGAGGCTTAAATGACAGCTGCTTAACAGACTGGGTCTGCTTCCCTTCAGTGAAGACTGTAAGAGGAGATCAGAATGAAATGCTTCCAGGCCAAGAGCAGATGCAAGGGACCAGATTGTTGTACCTTCAAGTGCTGGGATGCCATGGAGATGAAACCTCTTTGGAAAGCTTTGCCTCTAAGCATGCATCTGTAAGAAATGTCCAGGGAAAGGTCCTTGTGGAGATGGGCAGCTCCAGTGAAGGCAACATGGATACTGACAAGCAGGCTGTCAGTGAGTTGGCACATGCCTCCAGCAAATGCTGCTCTACAGCAAAAGAAAGAGTCCTCCTTCACAAGGCTGAAAGAGTCTGCCAAAAAAAGACCAGCATGTGAGGCTGTGATGATAAGCATTGTAGCCTTAAGGTCTCACTGGATAGTTTCTGACACCCCCTAAGTTTTAAGGCAGATGGCATGAGCCTAATTATCACAATCCTAGTATTTTTAAATTCACACACAATCTAAATCTGTAATGTGGTTGACATTTATATTGAGTTAGACTTGAAAATGGGTTGGCTTGTTGGTGTCTACCAGTCACACTTAGATTAGCATTGGAGATCAAATGCATAACTTGGGCTGCAAATGAGAAGCTAACTTGGCTTATGTATTTACATGTGTCTGCTACAGAGGTAAATATCTAAAAAACTACATGGTTGAGGGGTGATGAAAGGTATGGTAATTTAGTATAGTACTAGTGAACTTTAAAGATTAATAATGTACATACCGATTCTTTGAGCCACCTTGTCTGAGGAAAATATTCAAAATAGATATTTTCTGTCAAAAATGAATGTAAAAATGAGGAGTTGGTGGCAGTATCAGTTCAGTATAAAAGCCACCAATTGCATAAGGAATTAACTGTAATACCTCAGTTGGAATCTTACATGCATGCATTCAACAAAAATCATTAGTTAGCTTTCATTTGTATCTTTAATATAATATTATAATCATTTTTATGCAATAGGTCATCGTTGGATGAAAATTTGCCCAAAAAAACTGTCCAGTGAGACCTCATATCCAACACTCTTAGACTCATAAATACAAAGTAAGCCCAAGTGCTTGTCAAAATTCCCACCTGCAACAGCCCTGCATCCAAATGGGGAGGCTCAAATGGAGGCATAAGCATGTTGTGTACACATTATATACATTATTTACACAACTGCACAAGAACTCATGAGAGCTTAGTTTCTCGTGGGTCGGTGGTTCTTTCCGGTGATTTCCCGGTTTCTTCCTCCACCATTAATACTGGCCGTCATGAATAGCCTATCGTGTGCTGAAAAATGGCATTAAGCCCAACAACAACAACAACAACAACAACAAATATATACAAAATGAACTGAAGGCGTAAATACAGAAACCTGCATTTAAATAATGCATCTCTGACATGAGAAGAAGGCACTATTTCCTAGAATTCAACTAAACAAAGATGTCATTCTAAGAAAGATGATGGCTACTATACATGGGTGTATCTCATCAGAGACTGATTGGAAAGTCAAAGAGGATGGTCACTGTATATGGGCCTATCTCAACAGGGACAGACTGAGTACGTCAACGAGGATGACTACTGCACATAAGCCTATTTCATCAGGGACAGACTTGGTCTGTCAAAGAGGATGGTTACCACAAATGGGTGTCTCTCAATATGAACAGACTGGGTCTGTCAAAGAGGATGGCTACTGCACATAGGTGTATCTTATTAGGGAGAGACTGGGTATGTCAAAGAGGATGGCTACTGCACATTAGCATATCTCATCAGGCACAGACAGGGTATGTCAAAGAGGATAGCTACTCCAATGGGGTATATCTCATCAGAAGACTGGGTATGTCAGAGAGAATGACTACTGTTCATATCTCATCAGGGACAGACTGGGTATGTCAGAGAGGACAGCTACTGCAATGGAATGTATCTCATCAAAAACAGACTGGGTATGTCAAAGAAGTGGCATATATCATCAGGGACAGACTGGGTATGTCCAAGAGGATGGCTACTGCACATGGGCATATCTCATCAGAGACAGACTGGGTCTGTCAAAGGGGACTACTACCTGTTGAAAATACATCTCAGTATCCAAGCTAAGATTTACAGAGAATGCAGTAGATATATCCAAGTTTTAGCCAGCACTGATTCCACTAAAACACCATGGTGAGTCAATGAGGCAATGAGCAATGAAGGTAAAAGATACTCAGATTTAAGATTAAAAATAATACAAAGATCCCATTAAATTTCAAAAGTACGGTAAATAAATTGCAAACTTGATACATAAATTTAGTTGTTAAGGTTGGTTAAATGTTGCTAAAATGCAGCATTTTGCACTTCTTACAAGTATTCATGATGGAGTGGATGAACAAGTTACCAGTCTCTCTTGCACATTTCAAGTCGAGTATGTGAACCAGAACTACATAATGAAGTCAGATGAAATGAAATTATTAACATAATCAATTAATGACCAAAGTGTGTAAGCATCAGTTATGTCTGAACCACAACTACTAACAATGTAGTCACAATGCACCAAATGCAATTCTACATAAGAATGTGACAGGTATAAGCAGTTTTCTTATCACAGTGCTCAATCTAGAAGAAAAAAAACAAACTTCTTTTCTGGTTCTACAATAAAATGTGTGTCACCTCCTTAAAATAGGAAAAATATGTGCACACACACACACACACACACAGATTTTATATATATATATATATATATATATATATATATATATATATATATATATATATATATATACACCAAAATATGGTACCCATCACAAGATTACTTGAATCTTCACTAAAGCTCATATCATCAGCACTTTATCTTTAACTTTCCTAGACTTTGAAACACTCAAGTTATTAACTTATTTGAGGCAATACCAGCACCAATGCCATCTCATCAATTATAAGTAGATTACAAAAAATGTGTTTAAATATATGTGGGTATGTACATCTGTGCATGTATGCATTTGTGTACATGTATATTTGATGTGTGTGCATCCAAGTAAGATAAAGATGAAGCATACATACTAGCCAGCAACATCAAAACAAAATACCATTAAGTCCAGTGAACACAAAACTGGATTGTGAAGAGACAACACTGATAGCCCAGTGGTGACAACAAGGCTGTGCAGCACACAGAATTACCTGGCTTACCATTAGACGGTTCCCTTTCCACTACCTTCTTCTCCTCCTCCTTTGCCAACCCAGCCAGTCTTAAGAGCTTTTCCCTGAACCCAAAGGACTTAGGTTCCTCTACCAGTTCCTTCCCATGATTCTCTTCTTCCTCCAATTCAGCTAGGCAAGTTGGCATGGCACTGTGTTTAAGCAAGGTTTTGTGATAGTTCCAAAGCATGGCTTGAATATCAGGCCGACAAGGACACTGCTGGAATAGATCATCCTTGTCACTTTTGAATGCCAAAAGATGTCTCATTTGTTCCTGTGGTGGACAACGGAACTCTCTTGTTTTCCTGGCAGCCACTGAGGATGGCAGGTTGGACTGTTTAATCTCAATGTACCGTCTCAGCTGGTCCTGTCATCAACATTAAAATAAAATCAATAATTACCATTCCAAAGAAAAACTGAATGTGAGACAGTCCTTTTATGAGCATGAAACATAGTCATCTGCATGCATGTATCAGTCTGGGTTGTAAAAAAAAAAAACCAACCTGTCATCATTACATGGCTAGACATATCTGGGGCCTGAAAGCCTATGTTTACCAATAATAGCAGACATACTCTATATTTGTGGTATATATAGAAGAAACAGAAAACTTATGAAGCAGTAATTTGATAATAAATTGAGACTAACTTTTTAACACGTTAGTTTTAACACTTTAATACATGATGAAAATATCATTCCATGTTAAAACATTTATATGTCAGAAGTGCTGCCAATAAAGTTGAAATAAAAGATGATGAGCAATGGAAGTGGTGTAGTGAGAAAGTTACCCCAGGAACCCAAACTGGCTCTTTTCAGTGAAAACTTGTTTCAAATTTCTTTAATACATATGCTCTGCAAATCTGAAAAGCCGAGTTGAATCAATACTAAAGTCTGCTAAAACAAGTAACCTGAACAACATTTTAGGTCTAACTTTTTTTCTGAACCAATAATGACCTTGATCTTTTTACCTTTTGCCCTCAAATGATCTGGCCTTTTCTATACAGTCAGTGCATACCCTTCCACACATTTTGGTCAAGGTATGTAATCAAGAACAATATAAATTATTCTCAAACAGTTTTATTGTTTCATTCTGAAACCTTGACAATGATCATCTGATCCCAAAATCAACATGCTTCTTTTTCAAGTCATCCACAAATAATGGTGAAGATACATGGTCAATAACTGAAATTAGTGCACAGAACAAGTTTCTTCTTCAAATCCTAGTCTCATCAGCCCAAGTTCAAGTTATTCACAAAGATCAGTCCATGTCTTCGATGCAGAAGTACTGTTACTATGTGGAAAACATTCTTATTCTTTCAGTCACAGTGACCCAGACCTTTGACCTATGAATACCCAAATCAAAAGTTTTCCTAATCCAAAGTGCAGGTCATCCACAAAGTTTGTTCCACCAAATATATTTGTAAAATACATGCTATTTTGAAGAAACCAAATTAGCTCCATCATGTGACCTTGACAGTTGATCTTCTAACCATAAAATCAATATGCTTCTTCCTTTCCTCAAGTATAAACCATCCATGAAGTTTCAGAATTGCAGATTGTGGAGAATTTTAATAATTTTTGGAAACTTTTTCTTCTTTTTATCAATGACTTTTAGCTCTGGCCTTCTGACCCCAAACTTAAGCTATCAACAAAGTTTCAGTGAACAATATGAGTTATTGTGCAGAAACCAGTCAGTGACCTTAACCTTTGATTTCTTGACCCTGAAATAAATTGGGTTCTTTATTACTACTATTACAATCATTCAACAATGTTTTAAAAATGTAGTTAATTAAGAAATCAAGCTAATGAACTGAAATTAGCAGCAGACAAATGGATACATACCACAAAATATGATATTCCATGGATCAGTGGTACAGAGGTGAAAGCCAATCAAGTTAAAATGCTTTCTGTCAGATTTAGTCAAAATCTGTTAAGTGTCTTCGAAGAAGAAATTCTTAAACATTTTTCTACCTTTAGTAACATATTCAATGACAGATTTGACATCATTTGAACCAAATTAAAAAAACTTTCATACCTAGATGCTTTTTGCAAATTTGGTCATATTCTGCCAAATAGTTTTGGAAAATTTTTCCAATTTTAGTAACTACAGCTACTTTTTATAACAAGATTTTGTTAAATTATGATGAATTCTTATCTCTTTTTTAAAGAAGTCATTTCATGGTTTTCTACTGTAAATAATGGCAGCCATAATTGACAGTAGATCAACAACTTGAAAACCATCCATACCAGGAAGCAATCTGTTAAATTTGGTCAAAGCCGGTTGAGCTGTTCTCGAAAATAGTTTATTTATTGGTTTTTAGGTTGTTAGCAATTGTGACAAAATGTCATGGTGGATCAGCATCCTTTCTGAGCAAATCTGTAAGATCTTGCCTGGATGCTTCCTTTTAAATTTGGTCAAATTATGTCAAGTGGTTTTTAGGGCGAGTTATTATTTTTAAAGATAATGGCTATATTGCATGGGGGCTTGGCCTCATTTAAACAAATGATCAAAACCTTATAGCCAAATACCCTTTATAAAATCATGTGCTAATCAGCCAAATATTTTCAGAAATTGTAAATAGCAACTTATAATTGATGGGATCACAACATAAGATGGCCTGGCCTTACAATTAAGTAAGCTAAGAAAACGATATTAATTACATAATTATCATTTAATTAGTACTGAAATAATCTGCTCCCCTAAGTTATTCAGCAGCTAATGCAGCTGGAATTGTCATGAGAAATATGATGACTGGAAACATTGATTATATTGTTTTGATTGGGATGAGCATTGGAATAGAGTAATCAGACGGATAAAGGAAATAAGAGAAATATAAATGATACCAAAGTAGTTTGTATACCATTAATAGTAAAGTCATGTATGTAGTGTTGCATTTATCAATACCATTTCTTGTACATCAAAAATGGTATAATTCAATCTTTTAAAGTTAAAACATCTAAAGTTAGTGTTCCATAAACAGAAACCTTGCATAAATTACTTAATAATGGAGACTCAATGTGAAATGGACTGTAAATGGAACGTGAATTAGAATCTGTACAAATTATGGTCATCTCTTTAGACAGACTATGTACCTTAATGTCAATTTACTCCAAATTTCACTAAGGGAATTAACCAAGATCAACTATTACTATGACCTTGATCTTACTTACATTTTGTGCTGATAAAACAAATTCATCTGAGAAAGCAATGATCGACTCCACCCTGTGTCTCAACTGCAGGTCACACAAGTGTTGAAGGATGTGACACACCTGAAAAATATGAAATTAATTATAAAGACTATCCTACATGTCTGAACAAAATATCAATAAGATTTGTATCTAACCAACCTAAATAAATATGCCTTCACAATAAACAACATGGGAGCATAAACAAATATGCTTGCACATTAAAGCAACATGGAACAGATATTATCCAACTAGCATACATTATTGAAAGGCACCTGTAATAAAAAGGTAGACACCTTGGATAGAAAGACATACCAATATCAGAATAATTTCCAGCTACACCTCTCCCTTGATAACTTGCACAGAATGGTTAACAAACATCAATGGCACAATAAGCAAATTATTTTTAGCATTGAGAATAATTGTCAATAAAGTGCTTTTTCTAACCAAGTTATTTGTTTTTATGTAAAAATGACCTTATGTTTCTAAGATACTCAAAGACAGAGGTCATCAAAAATATTCAAACCTGATTTCTTTTATTTTTTTTTAAAAAAAAAACCAATAAAATCCTAGTATACTTGGTTCTTGAAACAGCATTCATTTTTTTTATTCTTTTGTTAGTAAACTACTGGTGAAATGATTTCATTGCAAGTAATAGTGAAGCTTCTCATTCATGATGAAATCTTAGAGTGCCATTTCAGTAATTAGAAATTAACTAAAAACTCTGACACAAGATTCTCATTAATAAAATGTATCTTAGAAACAAACATTTAATGTCATAAAGTTTTCATTTTGTTTTCTTTGATCACAGTTGTGAAAGAGTATGCTAATTTAATATTAGTTTAATTATATTATATTAAAATAAAATTCAACAGTGTTTAATGACTTGTCACTCAACCAGGGCTGCTGGCTCTTACACAGGCTAAAGTTGTATGCATTTTAACTTTTCAGTCATTCCACCCCCTCCATTTGAGACAAAGTGCAACAATAATACAACAAACACCAATCTGACTGCAACAAATATTTACACAAATTATGTATCAAAACATCAGCGGCACTTAGATTATCACAGAAACACTCATGGTTTAGCTATTATGGTAAAATGATATATTTTGCATTTGAATACAGCACTGCATTGTCTTTATGATCATTAGACTTATACTGAACTAAAAGATATGACTATTACATGCATTTCACTCAACAAAAGAAACTTATTTAATTGGTATTTATTTATTATAGTGCTTCCTCAAGTAGACATTATCACTATTTTCATTGATCAAAATTTCAATGCATACTGTTATGTATGGTGTTATCAAGAATGTCGTTTGGAAACAAATTTTAATGAAATACAAATTTTAATAAAATATACATCATCTTATTAAAAGTAGATAATTTCATAATGGTGATTCAAATTTTCAGGTCATATCAAATGGTTTCAACAATCAAACATGATATATCAAGGTTTCATTTACCAATTTTGATCAAGATTTTCTTCATGTTTAACAATTATGGGTCAAATTATTGTTACTTTCTAGTAAAATAAAATTGGAATCTTCTGTATAGATGTAAAAGGTGTTTATACAAGGAATCAACCTGATATGGAAGGGCAGTTTACAGAGAATGTTGTTGGATGATAGTTTATAAGTTACAAGATCTGAAAGGAGATAAAAATGATCCGTAGGTTTTCCTCCTGGTTATCTTACCACTGCCATCACAGACAAAGCTTTGATAAAGTAATGTCTAAAGAAAGATCCATACCAAGTCTAATCAAAATTGGCAACACTATTTTGATGAAGTTAAAAATAGATCTTCCATATATTTGCTATGGAATCTTGACCATGCTAGTGAAGCCACATTAGACATATTTGATAGAGCATGTTCTTAGAATCACTCCTACCATGTTTGCTAAAACTGGCCATACCATTCTGAAGAATTCAACAAAATTATACATATGGTTGCAAGGGAAGAAATACTGTTGCTAAAGGATCCAACAAAAAACATGTCTGCTGATGAAGTCCTTAGTTTCAGGATGAAAACTTCAGGTTAGCTATCTAGATTTTTTTGTGCACGTGGTTTAAAATTTAAATCAAATACTGATAATACTACACTGAAACAGCTGTGAATTGATGATGCATGATACATGAAGAGTCATGCAATGCATGGCCTTACAGCTGGATGAACTAAAACTATTTGGAAAACAAATTTGAAAATTTTTGGACAACTGCAAAGAAACGTCTCTGCCACATCTGATTCAAACTAAGCTGTTTGGTTCTCAGGACTTAAGCTTGGAGAAGCAAGAACATATAAGGGTTTACTGTATCTATTTAAGCACAAAATGTGCAACCAACACATAATGTAATGGTAGAAGTATATATATATATATATATATATATATATATATATATATATATATATATATATATATATATATATATATGTTATATGGTATAAACCCTCAACAGCCTTGGCATAATGTAATAGCATATCTTGCCCATGTGTATGACATCAAACATAAAAATCCTGAAAAGTAGCAAAATGCAGCAGCAGACCTTGTTGTATGCAGTTTAAGCTCACACATACAATAGCAAAGACCCTGATTAGCTTTGGCATAATATAACAATTGATCTTGGTCTATGCTGTTTGAGATTATATGTACAATAAAAAATAAAGACCATGATAAGTTGTGGCATAATGTAACAATGGATCTTGGTCTATGCTGTTTGACATTATATGTACAATAAACAGCAAAGACCATGATAAGTTGTGGCAATAAACAGTAAAGACCATGATAAGTTGTGGTATAATGTAACAATAGATCTTGGTCTATGCTGTTTGACATTATATGTGGCAATAAACAGTAAAGACCATGATAAGATGTGGCATAATGTAACAATAGATCTTGGTCTATGCTGCTATGATGTTTGATATCATACCTTCAGTGGCAAAAACACTGATCAACCATGGCATATATGGAACAGCAGATCTGAGTCTATCCAGTCCACAGACAAGTGGAATATCAATACAGTAACAATGGATGCAAAAGACATCTAGAGAACACAGCAATGCAGTTTTCTTAAAGTTCTAGTCGACACAGATCCAACCAATTCAGACAAGTTACCTCAAGTTTCACAGCTTCTTCAAGCTTCATGTTGATTAGTCCCTTCTTGTGGTCACCTTTTAAATGAAAACAATCTTCATGTCAACAATACTGTAATGAATAGTGAATTACTCTAAATGGTCATACCGATGTATAATAAAGATCATAAATTAGTTACACAATCTATTTTAGTTGAAAAGAGGGCTTGAATGCAGAGATGCTGCCATGTTTTGCTTCAGAATGAGTGGGGGAATCTGTCCCTTATCAAAAGATCAAGGAATGAATTGAAAAAAGGAAGGACGTGAATGACCATAATTACCAAACACTTAAATATCTCTTTCACCTTGCGCCACTTTATTTGGTGTCAAATGAGATCAAAATCCTCATGAGATTCCCCATCAAAATGTGTAAGCATTAAATTGCTGATGAATTCTGTGTTTACTCTGTTCCTTATCTGTATATGAATAGCATTCTGTGCTGAGACCACCCTCTCACAGTGTGCCATCTGAGAGGACATATTCAAAGCGCTGTGTTGTAACTATATGCACTTGACAGCCAAGACTTCTGCAACTCTGCATCAAATTTGCTGAGGGGGGAGGGGTTTGGTGGTTTTCTATCTCAGCAATTATTATAACTTTAAAATAACTGTTGTGCATTTGGTAAGAAACTTCCTTTCATTTTTCCCTTTCTTCATTCACATTTTACTTTGCACAATTGCATCAGCACTGAAGTTAAAAGATAAGTAACTATCCATCCATCCAACCATCATCATCAATCCCTTAACCTAAGAGGTCATTGGAGCACCAGAGTTAACTTTACAACCAATTCTCTTCATCTTTCCCTGTTCTCTACTGTTCTTTAGGAATCTCTATGTCCCATGCTTGTCAAGTCCTTAATGTTGTTTTCCCTCCTCTTTTTTGGTCTGCCTCTTCTTCTGCACCCCCGCACTATACCTTGCAAGATTGTTTTGCCAGTCCAGATTACCTTGAGACATGATCATACCACTTCAGTTTGCACTTTATCTACAGTGGTTAAGAGGTCCTTATAGGATCCTGTTCTGGACTTCTTTAGTGCCTGCATGGTCAATATATGAAATGCCTATGATTTTGCAGTAACATCTCATTTTGAAGGTTTGAATCCTTCATTTTAGATCTGAACGTCATTGTTCCACAAGCATTTAGAAAAATGGATAAGATTCTGGAACCAAAGGCAATATAGGTATCTTTCCATACTGGTCTCAACCTTGTTATTGCAGCTGTTGTCTGGGAAATCATGCAAAGTAGTTCTGGTTTGGAGCCCTCATCTGTGATAATTGTTCCCAGGTACTTGAAGCTTATGACTCCTTCAAGCTTTTGTCGACAGACCTTTATTTCTTCAATGATGCCATTGGAGTTGTTCATCATTGGAGGGGGTCTTCTGCACTTATCTCCATACCATATGCTGTGGAGGTTGTGTCAAGGTGCTCAGCCAACATCCAGTTCTTTTTTATCTCCTGCTAAACCATCAATATCATCTGCAAAGCTAAGGTTGGTAATTGTTTTTCATCCGATGCTGACAGTGCCCTTGTGGTCATGTAAGGCATTCTCCATGATCATTTCCATGAAAATGTTGAAGAGTCTAGGTGACAGTATATATCTCTGTCTGACTCCAACTGTTGTTTGAAACCAATGTCCTCTGATGCCACTGATGAAAACAGCACTGGTGGCTTTGTCATAGAGGTTTTAAACAACCTGCACCAAGTTGTACGTCCTCATAATTACACATAAGGCTGCATGCCATACCCTATCAAAGGCCTTTTTGAAATCTATAAAGATGTAGTAATAGGCTCTGCTGATGTTGAAGGTATTTCTCACAAAGGAGTCTAAGACTGAAGATTTGTTCTGTGGTGCTCCTTCCTGCTTGGAAGCCTACTTGTTCTTCAGCAATACTTTTCTCCACTTGAGGCTTCAGCCTGTTGAGAATTACCATCAGCATGACTTTGCTTGGTTGACTGATCAAACTGATGGTTCTGTAGCTTTTGCATAACTGTAGGTTTCCTTTCTTGGGAAGCACGATGACCAAAGATTGAGTCCATGTGGTGGGCCATTCTCCTGCCCGCCATATCTTGTTGCAGATTGTTGTTAGGACTGTTATTATCTTTTCTCCTCCTGCTTCAATCAGCTCTGTTGGTATGTTGTCAATGCCGACTGACTTTCCTTTCCTTAGTGACCTAACCATAATTTCTATTTCTTCACAAAGAAAGGGGTTGTCATCAATTTCTTCTGCTTGTGGGTAAATTAGTACTGCTGGATCTCCTTGGGTCTTATGATTGTACAATTCTGAGCAGTATCCTGTTCATTGCTTGAGGACTTCTTGATCTTCTGTCTGGCATTTTCCTGATTTGTCAAGGAGGGTGGCAGTTTTCCCTTGTTTATAGGTTTTGAGATCTGTCACCAGTTGATATGCCATTTTGCTATCATTTCTACTCAGACTGTTCTCGATTTGCAGCACTGTCTTTCTATCCAGGATTCCTTTGCCTTTCTCATGCTTTTCCTGATCATTTTGTTTTTCCTGATCATTTTGTTTATCTGTATTTTCTAGCTCCTTCATGATCTCTTTTTCCTTTTTTTAGTTCTATACTTTGTTGCATTGTTCAAGGACATCTGTGTCCCGAGGTTTATTTGTTGGATAATATTTGCCAATGTGTTAGTCACAGCTGTGTTGAATGTTATTGTTAAGGACCTTAGGCGATTGTCTTGGATGTCCAGGGTTATCAAAGGTGAAAATTTACCACCTATCATTGCTTGGAAGGCTTCTGCGAATTTTGGATATTCAATTTTTTAAGGTCAAATTGGATTCTTGGTTGGTTATGCTTATTGATTATTTTCAGGTGGAGGTGAAATATTGACATTAATAAGTCATGGTTACTTCCAATATCTGCTCCTGGAAAACATCATGTTCTGGCAATATTCAGACCAGTGCAGAATTGTTTTTTCACCAAGATGTAGACAATTTGGTTGTGATGTTGTCCATCTGGACTGTGCCAGGTCCATCTTCTAGATGCTTTGTGAGGGCTGAATGTGTTGGCTAGCACAAGATTGATGTAGGCAGCAAACTCCAAGAGCTTGAGGCCTCTTTCATTTGTTTCTGCATTGCTGAAGGGTCCACAGGTGCTCTGCCAGTTTGTCTGTGAATCAACTCCCACCACTGCATGCCAATCTCCTTATACAAACAGAATGTCCTTCTTGACTGAGTTGCCAAGGACATCTTGCAGTTGGTTATAAAAATTCTCCAGTTCATTGTCATCATAGTTAGATGTGGGTGCAAAGGCCTGCATGATGGTGATTTTGAAGGGAGTCGCCCTCAGGTGGATGGTAATGAGCCTGCTTGAGACTCAGCAGCAACCAATAATGCTGTTCATAATAACTTTGTGGACAAGAAATCCATCACCATGATTATTGTTTGTTGCTATTCCAGTGAAGTAGAGCTTATGCCCTTCATCTGTTGTTATTTCACCAAAGTTTTTCTAGCACGCTTCATATAGACCAATAATGTTCCAGTTGTACCTCTCCAATTCATGTTTAAGTTCTATCAACTCTCCCACAGCCCTCAGTGTTCTAACATTCCATGTACCAATGATGATGTCTCTCCCATGGATCTTGGTAGTGGGGGCACCAGTAGCATACTTGTCCCCTCCATTCTGATGTACAAAGAAAGGCATGGTCATTGTTGAACTGGGCTGTGACCAATCCGGTATGGAAGAATTGTTAATTTTCTTCATGTGGCATGTCAAGGGCATGATACAGCCTTGCAGAGCCCATCCCTCTCCAGACTGGATGACCAGAGCCAAAATCCACTGATATAATGTGGCATGCTGTGGCCCTGAGTATGATCATTGAGCACATCTTGGAGCCATTTTGCCATGGCTATTGACTTCATCAAGGAAGAATTCCACCCAGTGTCAGTAATGCTGTGCTATCATCACACTATTTTACCCATAACTAGGAGACTTGTGGGGGCAGAAGCATCTTATTCCATCCCATATGGATCCAATGGACTTGTACCACTTACTTACCATCCAGCCATTCTTGACTATAATCTCACCATTCAAGAAATATTCCAGTTTGTGCATGTGTAAATGTGAGGAAATGGCATAAACTGAAAAAAGCCTATAGTACACACATCCTTCTGCTATAAATTATTAGCAGAATTTTAAAATACCCATTAATATTAAACTACATCTTCATACTTTGGAACAGTTAAATAAAAATTGTGCATGCACAGAATTCATTTTTATATGGATGGCTTTGATTTAACTTGTGGAAATTATCATGCATACAACTAAACTTAGTAACCCTCTGCTATGTTAACAATTTAGAAGAGAGGTAGTGGTGAATGTTACTAAAATTGAAATTTTGTATATATTTTAATTTGCACCTCCCTCACAATACTGCAATTGATGTTTTCGATATAATGTATAATACTTCAGTTGGAATCTTGCATTTAATTTAATCTGTACCTTCCTTACAATGCTGCTATTGATATTTTGTACATAATTAAATTTGTACATCCCTTACTGTCAGCATTACTTACTGTCATGTCATTTGCACTGACAATATGCCTGTGTTGGAATAAAGCAACATCATTTCATAATGGTTGTGTTTACACAGCACTGCATCCCAACACACAATTTTAACTATTTGTAGCATACATCCATTACTACTAAACAATACATTTTTGCTCATTAGAGATTTGCTAATATAAAGATCTATTAAACCTGAATGATCCTATACTATTGTAACTTGCTGGTAGATTTACTCTTGCAATGAGAAGAGCATGCAGCACTAACCTGAAATAAAGCTCTCATCAAAAGTTTCTGGGTCAAGCAGACAGAGCAGCTGGTGAAGGTCTTCATCGGTCACAAGACCCATCACCAATAAGTTGTCAAACACCTTCAGTAATGGCCTAAAACAAAAATGATACTGGTTAATGACTACATCTGCAGGTTGTACTTGTAAATCAAGAAATTATCATTGCTTCTGGGGATCAGCAAAAGGTGTGGCATTTGTAAAGGTTTCTCATGGCCTGTGGGTATAAATAACCAAACCTATTTTTAACTGGTCTTCTAGGTACGTCTTTCAGGTCATGTCATAATTCACACATAATTTAATGACAAGCAGCTCTCATTGCAGTGCTTAATCTTTGTATATAGTGGGGAAATATCTGTGATTAAAAAAAACTTCACAGGTTTAAAAACATTTTATCACCCTCACCCTTATGGTTATAATCCTAAGGACTTGTGCAGCATGGTAACCAGGATGTTCTATTTGTTTTCTATGTATGCTTCAAGCAGGCTGCTATGAAAGTTTTATTTAAGTCTTGGGGATCTTTTTTAATATAATTCATTGAATGTGTTTGTAACGCTTTACTTTCAATGTCAGCTTTTTCTGGTTGATCAATTAATATACTTGTGACACTTGGCTCTATATGCCAGAATTTTCAGTGACCTGTTTGAAGACAGTCACTAGAAAGAACCAGACATTTATGGTCATCAAAGAAGAAACAAATTTCAAAATTTGTGCTCCTTCAAAAGATAGTATAAAATTTACTAAGAAGTTACATTCCTTACCAAAATCTCCTAAGATAAGGTCATTTTAACATTTCATACAATTTTGACTATTTTAATCTAAGGTAACATTTTTCTAACATACCCACAATACACCCTGCTTCGTTTTCAAACAAATTACAAGCTGGACCACCTCAGAAGTTTACTGAGAGACAAAAACTACATGTAAGCGTTCTGAAGGAAAGAGATACATTAAAACCTGTCTCAGGCAGCTACTGATAAAAAGGAGACAAGTTTTCATGAAAATGAGTGGTGCTGCTTAACAGAGGGTTGTTTTTGAAATATCTGTTTAAATTGCTAGCTGTGCCATAACATAACTGATAAGTGCACATCTGCTGATCTGGGTTAGATCCTTAGTTCTGACACATGTTGGAGTAAATAATATCCCATTTAGGGTATTCCCTGAGTCATCGGGTTTCCTCATTTAAACTACTGACTATACACTGTTACATCATAGCAGCCATCACAAGTACTTGGAGTTCTAAAAAATGTATAATCAACATAAAATTGTTAAAGATCTGCAATTAATAACTAGAAAAAAATTTCTTACACAAACAGACTGGCATTGCTGCCCCCTATGGGATCTCTGATATGAGCTGCTCCTTTCTCCACAGCCTCTGTGAGTGCCTGCATGATGAAGATTTTGAGCTGGTCCATTGGAAAGAATGGGGCTGCACCACTCAAACTGTTAGACTGATTCCTATAAATATAATTTAATAGAAACAAATAGACTGAATCTGTGGATGATGAACTACTTTAAAAAATGAAGGATATATGAACAATTCATTCATTAAGTCTGGGAAATAAAATAAAAATAAATTCAGGATACTATCTGCTTAAACATACAACTTGTTGTCTACACATATGCAAGGAATGGTCTTTTGGTTTGCGAATAAAATCTTAAGTATGTAACACATATCATTCTGTGAGAACTTTATCTCATGGAGTGAGACTGTTAGATCGTTATAAATTCTGTCAGATTTATCTTCACACTAAGAGATAAAACAGACAAGAATACTTAAATTTTTATAATATCCAGTTGGATTACCTCTGCTCAATATCCTTTTGATCAAGACAAAGATGTGGCCTAATGGAAACACTGGAATCCATGCTAGGAATGGTGTGTTTGATGTTGCAGCTGCTGTTGCCATTTGGTACAAGTGAGCGATACAAACTGATTTTTTTCACCTTGTCATCCAGTGGAATTATGAACTCATTCTGGGTCAGCATCCTGAAGGATAGGAAAACTACAAATAGTTACATCAAACTAAGAGAAAAGTATTCAAAACAACATATGCAGTTGTAATGTATACAGAGACTTCAAAACTTCTACTGAAAGGTTATGATTAAGGGTCATTACAATCTTGAAAATGAAGGCAAACAGACATGACCTAAAACTCGGTGACAGGATGCACACAAAATGGCACTGTATATGTAGAATGACTACTTAGCTGGTTATTGCCAACAAGAATAATTTTGTTGTGCAGACATCCTCTGCAAATGATATAAAAAAGCAGGAATAAATAACTTCTCATTAAATCATCCGTTCAAATTTAACATCATTTACTATCACTGAGCAAATGTGAAAATTACCATCATTTTAAACCTGACAGAGAACATGTCCAAACAAAGGGCTGATATAGACTTGATATTTATATGGATAATAAGGGCTTATACAGACTTGATGAGTATATGAAAACAAGGGTTAATATAGACCAATGTTTATATTGATATTTAGTGGCTTATATAGACTTGATGTTTATAAGGATACTAAGGGCTAATACAGACTTGATGAGTATATGAAAAACAAGGGCTATTATAGACCAATGTTTATATTGATACTTAATTGCTTATAGAGACTTGATGTTTATATGGATACTAAGGGCTAATATAGAATTGATTTATATGTGAAAAACAAGGGCTAATATAGTTTTGATGTTTATATGGATACTAAGGGTTATTACAGACTTGATGTTTAAATGGATTCTAAAGGCTAATATAGAATTGGTGTTTAAATGGATACTGAGAAGTAATACAGACTTTATGTGTGTATATGAAAAACAAGGGCTAATATAGACGGATGTTTATATTGATACTTAGTGGCTTATATAGACTTGATGTTTAAATGGATACTAAGGGCTAATATAGACTTGGTGTTTAAATGGATACTAAGGGCTTATATAGACTTGATGTTTAAATGGATATTAAGGGCTAATATAGACTTGATGTTTAAATGGATACTAAGGGCTAATATAAACTTGGTGATTAAATGGATACCAATTGCTAATATAGACTTGGTGTTTAAATGGATACCAAGGGCTATTATAGACTTGATGTTTAAATGGATACTAAGGGTTAATATAGACTTGGTGTTTAAATGGACACTAAGGGCTAATATAGACTTGGTGTTTAAATGGATACCAAGGGCTATTATAGACTGATGTTTATACTGATACTAATTGTTAATATAGACTTTATGTGTATATGAAAAACAATTGCTAATATAGACTGATGTTTATACCTTGCTCTCCAGTGAGAATCCAGATGCATTGCAATGAGCAGATTGTAGAAACCTGTTCTTAATTCACCAGACAGGTCTGCAGCAAATGGAAAAAAAGTAAAGTAAAATTAAAGAGATTGGAAGAGTATCACTTTACAACAAAATAATATAAGCTACACATATAAAAAATGAATGGTCACATATGGAAAATTAAAACATTATTAATAAATGGAAATTAATAAATGGTAAAACTTAAAATTTACATTCAGTAATGGTATGTTATTATTTTTTCACAAAAATTAAACTTTCTGTGTGAAATTGGAGAACTGTGATATTAAGTATTTTCTTGATTAAGCCATTTGACAAAACTACCATAACATTTTCTGTAAAATGTGCAGCCAATTGGGTCAACACTATTCATTGCAATTAGGATATCAAACAACTGGAACAAAACAGTTCACTATATTCTTGGTCGCAAGCAACTGGGTCTGTGATGTATTTAGGATAGCAATCAAATGGGTCTATCACTGTCTTTAGGTTACTGAGCAACTGACTTTACACTGTCTGTTGTATCAGGGTTATCAAACAACTAAGTCTTACAATGTTTACTGTACAGTATGATCCCCCTATAACATGGTATTTGGGAGCCATAGAATGTAACTGTGTTATAGATCGAACCATGTTATAAGCAACCAGGTCTGAAGAGAAAAGGTTCTCTGTTTTTATTGAAAATTGTAGTCTGCTTTCTTTGATGAAGGGTGCCATGTGTTATTGAAGTCATCGTTAAAGGACAGTTTTGGAGAAACAAACAAATGCCAGGTTTTTTAAAAATTTCAGCTACTATTTTATCTGGGCACAGTTTTTAAAAAATGAATTGGCCATAGTATTGTAAACTGTAGTCACTGTTCCTCCCTGCCTATTAAATAGACATGAAAGAGCTTGTTGGGGGGGTTGCTTTTACATTTGTGGTAGTGGAGTGATGCTACCTTCCACATATGCTTCAGAAATTTAAAGAAAGGGTGAATTGGTAATAGAGACATGTAGGTGTCATGGTCTGATGACAGGGATTACTACAGAAAATGTGAATGTTCTGAAGAGGAATTTTTCTTACCATCCACATACAAATGTCAGTCTATGTAAATACAGTGTGACACTGCTATAACGTGATAGTTGGGAGACATAGAACCTGACTGCGTTAAGAACCGAACCGTGTTATAAGCAACTATATACATTACCAACAAATTTGCAGGGTTATCAAGGTGGTGGGGGTAATAAAATCAGGTGCAAAAACGTGTGCTTCATTGGAACAGTTACTATTGTAAATCAATGTATATTAAACAAGAATAACACCTGCAGTGATAACAGAATGCATATATAATATATTACTTTATTCAGAGAACCACGCATTGGTGCATACATGTGTATAGTTTATATATACTTGTCTAATCTATAGCATGAATAGAGTATCAACACCATGTATTCACACATGAATCTCATCTCATACATTGAATCCACAATACAAATATTTCCATTGAAAATATCTGCACACATATTTAAAATATTCAGTAATTTTGTCACAGATCAGTATGCGACTGAACACAATGTGGAAAAAAATAAATAGCAAATAGTATGTAACGAATGATGAAACAGTATGTCCAAAGGTTAAATAATGGCGTTTGTATAAATTTCACACTGCTAAATTTTCTCATCCGTGATTTGTCATACTTTATTATTGTTTGGAAAACTCTGTAATTTTCAAATGCTTTCTGAAATCAGAGGGGGTTATATTTGTAAGGAATGGATGACACTATTCACTGGCCAACTGATTGCATAAAACAACAATGCCAATCCATGTGCACATGTTGCCGGATTGCCTTTGTTTGATGTTATATAAATCATTGACCCATAATTTGAACAAGTTTAGCCCAGCAATTGACTTTGATGATGAGCAATGTACTTAAATTAATTGATTTATAAATTCAGTTGAGACTCTTTTATCAACAGCTGCATTGTTTATTTTTTAGTTATAAATGAAACTTATAGAACATATGTCGGATATTGTTTGAGCAATGATTGTATAGGGAATGCATTGTAGACAAATACAAAGTAGATTTGATGGCTTCATTGCCCATGAACCAGCAATAAGAATATTAACACTAATGAGCTGTCATCTTTCCACAATAAACAAAGACCAAAGATCTCAACAGACCCAGACATGGGTTCAGATACTCATATTTCTGATGTGAATTTGGCACAAAACTGTAAGAAATTTGTTAAATTTAAAAAATTTATGAGCTACACCATGATTGTTTTATATTAGAATCCATACGTGATTTTCTCCCCAAAATGATAAAACTTTCTACACATTATTTTTTTTGCACTTTCAAGAAGAAATGTTTTCTGTGTACAAGAATAATACATGTGATATTTTGGTAGGATTGCCACAAACGTCTTGTATTCAAATTTATAAGCAATATTATTTCCAAAATGATAACAAAATGTTACTTAATTTACTTTTTGTATTTATTTTTTTTGTTTACGACAAAAATACCGGTAATAGAGTAAATGAAATTTCGGGAGCCATGCCACAATCTTTTCATATTAGAATCCATGCATGATTTCCTTCCCAAAATGATAATAAACTTTCTATGTTAGTTTTTGTATCTTTAAGAAATGTTTTCCATGTATGAGAAAAATACATGTACATATATATATGATATTTCAGGAGCCACGCCACAAGTGTCTTATATTCAAATTTATAAGCAATTCTTTTTCCAAAATGATAACAAAACGTTATATAATTTATGTTTTGTACTTTATTTTTTTAAGAGAAAACTACTGTTAATAAGATAAATGAAATTTTGGGAGTCATGACACAATCGTTTTATATTATAATCCATACGTGATTTTCTTCCCAAAAGGATAATAAATTTTCTACATGTTATTTTTTGCACTTTTAAGAAAAAATGTTTTCCATATACAAGAATAATACATGTACATGTATATATTTTATGAGCCATGCCACAAACGTCTTATATTCAAATTTATAAGCAATCTCTCTTCCAAAATGATTACAAAATGTTATGTCATTTACATTTTTAATTTAAGTTTTTTATGAGAAAAATACTGGATATAAGGTAAATGAAATTTTGGGAGCCATAACACAATTGTTTTATATTAAAATCCATATGTGATTTCTTCTCCAAAATGAAATGATAATAAACTTTCTACACATTATTTTTTGCACCTTAAAGAAGAAATATTTTCCATGTACAAGAATAATACATGTATATGACATATCGGGAGCATACCACAAATGTCTTATATTCAAATTTATAAGCAATCTCTTTTCTAACATAATAATAAAGCTTTATGCGATTTACATACTTATATTTTTGTTTGTTTACGAGTAAGGTATCAGTAATAAGGTGAATGAAGCCATGCCACGACCGCATTATATCCGAATTTGCATAATAACAGAGCACGTTATAGCGGGGTCACACTGTATATTAATTTCGTTACTAGCAAGTGGCCTAGAATCCAACAAAAGATAGATTATGAGATAATCCTTGTCCAGTTATCTCTTCTATCAGAAATGTAAATTTGAAGAAAAAAAAAGCAAATATCTCAAAGGTACAGTACTTATGCTAGATGTCAACATAAGTGGATTATGATATAACAATGCACTGTTAAGATGGTTTGTCAATATAGACAAATAATTTGTTTATGTAACAACAGATACATTTCAGTGCATTTTATATCAACTTTGTGGCTTCCTTTCATGGGGCCTCTGAATTTCTTCACTCCAATCCAATGGTTATGCATACAAGTTTAAACAGACAACAATGTCACAAATAAAAAAAAACGACAGATGGTTAATTCTGCTATCAATAAGGAAAACAAAATCGCAATTTGAAACATTGGTGAAACCCTGCACGATTCCTGAAAAAACAGTTTACATGGTATTTTTTGTACATTTAAGAAGAAATCACCATTTTTTTGTGTATGAGAAAAATGCATCAAAAATTTCACGAACCATGCCATGATCGTCTTGTATTATTGTACTCTTAAGAATGAAATTTTTTTGTGTAGAAAAATACATGTATATGAAGTTTTGGTAGATACACCACAACCGTGTTATATCCGAATACATGTTATAACAGAGCATGCTACAATGGCATCACACTGTAGTTAGAGTACTGAGCAAAAAGACAGTCTCTGGATCATAAGCAACTGGATCTGCACTATGCAATGTATTTGAAATATTGTATAAATTGGTATACACTGTTCATTAAATCATGACAATCAAGCAACTGGATCAACACTGTTCATTGAATTTTGAATATCAAACAACTGATCAACACTGTTCATTTATTTTTGAATATCAAGCAACTAGGTCTATATTGTTAAATGAACCCCTCATTCAAGCATTCGTGAAGGATGAGGGGCATTATTGGAGTAAAGCCGGAGGCTGAGCATGTATACAAAGCATGTTACTCTGTCGTTGGCGGAAACGGGCGCTCTTCAAAGAAAAGGAACTTTTATCAATTATACAATACGTCACTTGAAGTACCCTATATAAACAGGCCGTCTGCACGAGAAACCTCATAGTTTAAAGTGAAGTGTTTTGTTGTCTATATAATACAGAGAGGGAAAATTCCAATTTACAACAACTAAAGGGTGGGTGTATACATGCTCAGCCTCCGGCTTTACTCCAATAATGCCCCTCATCCTTCACGAATGCTTGGATGAGGGGTTCATTATTTTTCGTAAAGCCTTCAGCCTCACATGTATACATAGCATCTTTAAAGACAGACAACAAAACATCTGCTAAAAAACATGAACAGAAAATTATTTACATGATATTAACAACTGCTTCGGTGAAGCATTTGCTATTAGCCTGGATATCTCTTAGGTAAAATTTTTGAAAAGTCTTTGCAGAAGTCCAGTCTGCCGTCTTTAATATATTGTGTAAGGAACAACCATGTCTGAAAGCAGCTGATGCTGCAGCAGTTCTGTAAGAATGAGGTTTGAATTTGGGTGTATCAATTCCTGATTTGTCTAAAACTATTTTTAACCATCTAGCAATAGTACTGGATGTCACTGCTCTGTAAGAACAATAAGATACCAGAACTTGATTAGATTTATGAATATCTTTTGTCCTGTCAAGATAATGCAATAAAGTATGCATGGCACAAAGCTTTTCATCCTTATAATGAAGTAGTTCCATCTGGAAATTCTTATCTTGTCTTGAAGTTTTCAACAAATCTGAAAAACTAAATACAATTTTATCTGCCATACAAGTCACGTTATGTAAATTCAATAATTTTTGAGTTTGTGCTCTTGGAGCTGTGGACAAAGCAATAAAAGCAACAAGCTTCATTGTTAATAATCTTAAAGATAGAGTGTCCAGAGGAAAGAGAGTACACATATTTTAAGACTAGGTTTACATTCCAAGTGTCAACATATCTTGGCTTTGGTGGACTTTTGTTAAACAATCCCTTCAAGTATCTGTTAATCAACACAGGGTTAAGGCTCCACTCATTTTAAAACATTCTCAGAGTAGTAAGTAACATAGCCTTGTGAGTATTTATGACACTGTAAGACTTACCTTCAGTTACCAAAAAATCTAAATATGAAATAACTTATCTCAGAGACACAAAGTGGATTAATTTCCCTGATTTTACACAAAAAATACCATTTTTTTCCATGCCAAATTATATTGTTTTGATATTCTTGGTCACCATGAATTGATGATGATGTCCACAGCTGTTGTTGGAAGTCCTTGGATTTGGAGCAATCTCCTGATACAGTCACTGTGATTAAAGATAAAGTCTTTTCTAGGAGATGAGTCTGACCACTTTGTGGAAGAGTCAGTATATTTTTGTGCCTTGGAAGTCTAATTGGAAGAGAAATTAAACAAGACAAGAGTAAAGGAAACCAGGATTGTGATGTCCAATGTGGAAGATTAAGAGTGCTTTACTAACGTTATCAACAATAATTTTGTTCAATATATTTCCCAATAAGATTAAAAGGGGGAAAAATGTATGGCACCAAATCCTGCCAGGAAAAAGAGAAAGCATCAGTTTTAAAACCACCTGGTTCTGGAAACCATGAGACAAACTTCTTTAATTGACAGTTTAGTCTAGATGCAAAAAGATCTATGTCTGAAAGAAAAGTATGTGCACACAATCTTTGGGAAATTTCTTTAGCATCCATTCAGTGGAGTCAGAAAAATTTATGGATAGAAAATCTGCCTGTATATAATATTTGCCAGCAATATGGACTGCGGATACAAAAATTTTCCTTTCCAAGCACCAGTTCCAAATCTGTCTGGCTAAGTGATCCAAATGAATTGATGCCATTCCACCCATATTATTAATATACGAAATAGCACATATATTGTCAGATTGAATCTCTATATGGATATTTTTATGATCTGAATAAAAGACTTGTAAAGCATAAGAAACTGCTAACAACTCTAAATAATTGATGGAAAAAGTGGTCTCACTCTTTTTCCATCTACCAGAGATTGATCTATTTGAATAAAGTTCAAAAGCTCCCCACCCTGAGAGCGATGCATCAGTTCGAATAGTAAAAGCAATCTTGTCTTGTCTGATATATTTCCCATTTTTGTCTGCAACATACAGATACCACCATTTGAGTTCCTGAATACTTTGTGGAGACAACTGAATTGTATTATCAAAATTTTTGTGTTCACGAAGGCCTTTCAATTTATCATGTTTTAAACACCTGTAGTACATTGGGGCTTCCAGGATTGCATACAATGAATTAATAAGCATACCAATAAATGATGCCAACTCTCTTATTCTAACATACTTTTTATCAAGAAGCTTCTTGGCAAAATTTTCGATATTTTCCACTTTCTCCTCAGTAAGAAAGACTTTAAACTGAGCAGAGTCTAACACAAAACCAAAAAAGGTTATTCATTGAGATGGAACAAGAACAGATTTTTCGAAATTGATAGTAAAACCGAGAGATTGTATTGTTTCAATCATAGTCCATGTGTTTCGTAAGCAAATGTGACTATCACTGTCCAAATTCAATGAATCATCAATATAGTAGGTACACCTAATACACTGCTGTCTAAACCATGCATAAATGGGTTTTATGATCTTCTTGAAGACTCTTGGAGCAGAAGAAAGCCCAAAAGGTAAACAGACAAACTGAAAAAGTTGACCGTTCCAAATAAACTTGAGAAATTTCTGATAATCTGTATGTATTGGAATACTAAAATAAGCATCTTTTAAATCAATAAAAGTAAAGAAATCATTTTTCTGGATGAGATCTAAAACAATTAGAAACGTTTCTTGCTTAAAATGTTCATAATGGACAAATTTGTTCAACTGTTTCAAATTGATAACTGGTCGAAATTTTCCATTAGGTTTGGGAACAATAAAAATATTTGAAAGAAATTGATTTCTCTCACATATGGATGGAACTATAGCTCCTTTGTTTAGAAGTTCAGTGATTTCATTAGATATAATGATACTCTGCTCATCTGAAAAGGGAATTTCTTTTGGAAAAAAGGTTTGGAAAGGCTTGGAATCAAACTCTATTATGTGCCCCAAAATTGTTTGTAAAATCCATAGATCATGAGTAAATTTATTCCATACATCAATGCAGTGTTTTAATTGTCCCACAGAACTTACCTTAACAGATTTTAATTTTTGGGTTCTTTTGGGAGACTGGTATAAGTAGGTCTCTTTCCTCTGTTGGAATTTTGGTATTGATACCTGTGTGCATTTTGGGTACTATAAGGTTGGGATCGTGAGTTCTTATGGGTCCACCACCTCTAGCCCTGCGGCCTCTATTGAAACCTCTGTTAAACTGGGCAAAGTTTTCTTTGACAAGTTCAAACCCAGTGTCACAATTTTTAACTTCTTTGGCCACATCATCTCCAAAAAGCATTGATGTTATTGGGGTATGCATGTTACAAAGATTCAAATATTTCCTTTTCAAGTGTGGTCGAATCATATATCTCCTCATGAGGGGACATAATATTGCACCTGACCCATAAGAGTAATTGCATCAGAAATTAGGGTCTTTGCTTTTTCATTAGTAGCAATCTGCGGCTTTAACAATTCTGCTAACTGGACAATTGGCATAATACCTGCAGCAACAAGATTTTGTATATCCCTAAAGGCTTTGTCGTAATAGTGAACTCTCTTGCTTAGGTCATTCCAAATTTCTTGATTGACAAAAAGGGGGCTCAACTTATTACAATTTTCTGGGATTTTGTACTTCTGTACAATTTCATCTGTTGCACATAAGGAGGTGCATGCAGTATTAATCAGCTCTGCTAAGGATTTTGGTATTGACTCTCCTTTTTGGGGAGTTTTTAATTTGGGTAATTGCCACACATCATCATTTCTAGTAGAAATACAGTTGTAATCAGGCTGCATATCATCAAACAATGCCCCATTAATTTTCCCACTCAACGAAATTTGCTTGAGTGGTCTACTTGTATCACCCTCTTCTGGGGTAACCTCAACATCACTATATGGACCTTCATTTTCAACTTCTACATGTAATTCTGGTAAACGTTCACCAAAACAGTCATTAATTTCATTGTCATCTGCCACAACAGGCTGAATATCATTTAGACTCTTTTTTTTTTTTTTTCCTTCAAAAGCTCAATGTTTGTTTGCGACAGGTTATTTATATCTATAAGAATGGACGTCTTCGACTGTCCGACATTTGTTGTTTGTTTATCTGCCATAACAGGCTTGCGTTTTGTCGCTTTCGGAACTCTAGTCACGACAGACTTCAACTTTTTGTTTTTCTGTTTTTGTGGCTTCATAACTTTTCCCTCTTTTGAGGAATTTGCCTCGACTTCACAAAAGGCTGCAATATCCTCAGGCCGCAAACCCGAAAATTCCGAGTCGGCTTTGAGGTCGGTAATTGAGAGGACTTCATCCTCTTCAGTAGCCATTAGAAAATATTTTAGAACAGATAACACGTATAGCTTGGACTACGTCCTAAGCTGGCTACAACACCACGTCTTTTTTAAGTATACACCTATTATTTAACTTACCGATACCTACCGTTGATACCGTTCCGCTACAATGCCAAAATAACTATGAGGTTTCTCGTGCAGACGGCCTGTTTATATAGGGTACTTCAAGTGACATATTGTATAATTGATAAAAGTTCCTTTTCTTTGAAGAGCGCCCGTTTTCGCCAACGACAGAGTAACATGCTATGTATACATGTGAGGCTGAAGGCTTTACGAAAAATAATGTATTTTAGACTCTAAACTTTTCTATGTTTTTATGACATCTGAACTGTTCATTGCATTTATGATATCAAGCACTTCAGTCAATAATGTTCAATGTATTTAGGATATCAAGCATTTCAATCAACATTGTTCAATGTATTTAGGTTATCAAGCATTTCAGTCAACAAGGTTCATTGCATTTAGAATATCAAGCATTTCAATCAATAATGTTCATTGTATTTATGATATCAAGCATTTCAATCAATAATGTTCATTGTATTTATGATATCAAGCACTTCAATCAACAATGTTCATTGTAATTAGGATATTTAGCATTTCAATTAACAATGTTCATTGTAATTAGAATATCAAGCATTTCAATTAACAATGTTTATTTTATTTAGAATATCAAGCATTTCAGTCTACAAGGTTCATTGTATTTAGGCTATCAAAGAATCAGCACAGACTCTTAACTGTCAACACATTACAGGTCAAATGATCCAGGTTTACAATGCAGTCAAACCAACTTATTTTGACCATGGTTATCTTGAGGACCTGTGTATGTCAAGCATTTTAGTCCCATCCTGAAAAAAGTCCTTCTCTCTTATATTAATATATTCCAATTTATTTTGACCCCTGTTAAGTCAATAACAATGTAATATCAAGCACAAGTTTTGGTCCAAAGTAACATGTGGAACCACTTAATTCAACAAAGTGCAACTGTTAATGTCCACCTCTGAAAAATTTAAAGACAAATGATCCAGTATTTCCACTACTACCAGTACCTTGTACTGGCATGGATGGAAAACAGTTAATACAAGGCCAATTTTTAACAGTACAAATGCTAATCAAGCTGTCTCATCAATGCATGGTTTATGACTTGTATAGGGTGGAGAAAATTTAATTGTAAACAATATATTGGTGTAAAAAAAATGTAATAAATGTGTATCTGACTTTTACAGGAGCTGCGTTCAGAATGGACAGCATCACAAGTGAACACTGTGAAAATATAGTTCATTCCACACAGCATCACAAGTGAACACTGAAAATATAGTTCATTCCACACAGCATCACAAGTGAACACTGAACATATAGTTCATTCCACACAGCATCACAAGTGAACACTGAAAATATAGTTCATTCCATACAGCATCACAAGTGAATACTGAAAATATAGTTCATTCCACACAGCATCACAAATGAACACTGAAAATATAGTTCATTCCACACAGCATCACAAGTGAACACTGAAAATATAGTTCATTCCACACAGCATCACAAGTGAACACTGAAAATATAGTTCATTCCACACAGCATCACAAGTGAACACTGTGAAAATATAGTTCATTCCACACAGCATCACAAGTGAACACTGAAAATATAGTTCATTCCACACAGCATCACAAGTGAACACTGAAAATATAGTTCATTCCACACAGCATCACAAGTGAACACTGAAAATATAGTTCATTCCACACAGCATCACAAGTGAACACTGAAAATATAGTTTATTCCACACATCATCACAAGTGAACACTGTGAAAATATAGGTCATTCCACACAGCATCTTGACGGGAACTCAGTATATTATCAGGTAAACATTAAATGTAGTTAAATGAACCTAATTTGCATCACATGATATTTTACAATGACTTTGTTATTTTTAACAACATTTAATGATGATAAACTGAAAATATACATAATTATAGAGAGAACAAAATTATTAATGCTATGAGGAACAAATTACACTACAATCCCATTCCAATATTGTCACTGTCCATCACCAACTTAATCCACACACATTTAACAACTTTGGTACCAAGTTCACTTATAAGTAAATAGTTCAAATGTTTCCATGCTTAGTGTAAGTGAAAACATTCACATAACTACCAGTTATCTATAAACTGAAACTGGTCAAATTCTAAAAAAGATGGGCACCCAGCAAACAAATACTTGGTTATCAATTTGTTTTGAACAAAAGTAAATATAAGCACCAATGGTACTTTTTAAATCCACTGCGCCCAGTATTTTTTTAAAAAATGAACTTGCTAATCATTGTGCCCAGAATTTTTTTTAAAATATGAAGTTGTTGATCACTGTTCCCAGTATTTTTTTTTAAAATGAACTTGCTGATCGCTGTGCCCAGTATTTAATGAACTTGCTGATCACTGTGCCCAGTATTTAATGAACTTGCTGATCACTGTGCCCACTATTTAATGAACTTGCAAATCACTGCCCAGTATTTTTTTTAAAAAATTAACTTGCTGATCACTGAGACCAGAATTTTTTTTAAAATATGAAGTTGTTGATCACTGTTCCCAGTATTTTTTTTTTAAATGAACTTGCTGATCGCTGTGCCCAGTATTTAATGAACTTGCTGATCACTGTGCCCAGTATTTAATGAACTTGCTGATCACTGTGCCCACTATTTAATGAACTTGCAAATCACTGCCCAGTATTTTTTTTAAAAAATTAACTTGCTGATCACTGAGACCAGAATTTTTTTTAAAATATGAAGTTGTTGATCACTGTTCCCAGTATTTTTTTTTAAAATGAACTTGCTGATCGCTGTGCCCAGTATTTAATGAACTTGCTGATCACTGTGCCCAGTATTTAATGAACTTGCTGATCACTGTGCCCACTATTTAATGAACTTGCAAATGACTGCCCAGTATTTTTTTAAAAAATGAACTTGCTGATCACAGAGTCTTCAACACAAATGGAATGAAGCAAGTGCCTGCTAGAATTAATGTCTATGAAACCAAAAGTGACTGCTCGAATTAACGTCTATGAAACAGAAAGAGAAGTGCTATCATTTGTATTATCAAAAATTAATTATCAATGCTATGCAATCCATCAAAGTAACAACACTGATTCTCGTGCTCAGTTGTTGCTGATGATCACTGATGCAACTCAGGAAGGATGGAGTTACAAATGCGTGAAAAGAATAAGTTGGCTTCTTACAGAATTTGACGTTGAGACAATTTACTTTAAAGACTTCAAATATGCTTTAGTTTATCGATACATAAATAGAACAGACAGCTTCATCTGTTTCCAGTACAGATGCAAATTTTATTGGTAAAACGGGCACATACGATGTAACAGAACCTCTGATGATCAGCAAATATGATCAATTTTCATGCAGAATTTTGGTCCATTATGTTTCACTTTTAGTCACAAGTTAACACTAACAAAGCACATGTACTTAAATTGGCCTAGATTTTGTTCAGTGTGAAAAAAATATGGTGTTGCTGAGGCTACCAAAGGGACAAATCTATTCATAGGGGGGAAAAAATCTTTAAACCAATAACATTGTTACAGTAACTTGAATGTTGTAAAAATTTGTGTCAAGTTACATGATCTCATTTAAAAGACTTCCAATCTTCTTTCTGCAACCTGGCAAGACTGAATTATTATGTTTACTGTGCATTAGAACTGACATATGTTTTATTAAAACTTTTGTAATTCAGATGAATAATCATTGTTCTGCAGTAGATCTGTTAACTAAACCCAGATATCTCCCGACACTGTTATGTCAAAAAATTTTTACATACCACCCCCACATAATCAAGGTAACCAAGCTTGACTGTACTTAATTTTTCCAATGTTAAAACCTGGGGATCAGTCTAATTTTCAAAAGAAAAAGGAATATGGACTTGTTCTCACATAATGACCTTGTCTAATTAAAGTCAAATCATCGAAAGACGAGTGGGCATTTAACAGCCCTACTGCACTCAACTATTTATTAGGTTGCAGGCAGTGTTAGCAAATTGACTGTTATTCCATGAAACCACAATAATTACCTTTTAAATGAAATATCATCATAAACACTTTCAAAGAAGCATGCCACAGTTTTATTTATTGACTTAACATAACCATAATAATTAATAATAACATTTTGGATAACATTTTTCATTTCACTGCGACTCTATATACATGAGACTGGGACCAGATGTTTTTAGATTGACACCTTATATATCATGAGTGTATTCACGGTTGGGTGCACGTTACAGATGAGTAAATTCCATAAGTATAATGTCCATTGGAATAGAATAACTCACTTATTTTCTACTTACATTAACTTTGTATACAGTACACAACCTGCTTTATGTCATTGTGTTATAAATGATTAATTCACTAAGTATTCCATATGGAATTTTAATTTTATTCCATATGGACAACATACAGATCTTATGGACTAATTTGCATATTCCATGAGAGTTTCCATATGGAGTACGTAAGGAATCCATAACATTTCCATATGGACTATTCACAAATTCCATATGGATTATTACCAAATTCCATATAGAATTTTAATTTTATTCCATATGGACAACCAACAGATGTCATGGACTAATTTGCATATTCCATGAGATTTTCCAAACAAAGTATGTAAGGAAACCATAACATTTCCATATGGATATTTCTGTAAAAGTATGTATGGATTCCATATCCAGTCCATATGGAAAATTTTGTACAGGGTATAACGTACACTGGTATAGAATAACTCATTTATTTACTACTTACATTCACTCTGTATACAGTACATAAGCTGTCTTATGTCAACATGTTTCACCAAAGTATTGGCTACCGTGTGGTTGCCGTGGTAACATACTGCTTGATAAAGATCCAAAGTTCTTGCATGGAAACTGAAATAAACCAATGTTTAATTATACCAAATATATCTACAACACAAAATTGGCATACAAAAAACAAATACTTTATGTAAATACAAATTCAGCAAATAGCTAACTTACACCTGATAACTCACACCTGGTCCGACAGAAAACTGACTTTTATTACACACCTGAAGAATCTGAAAGCTAAATGCTTGAAATCTCTAGATTTACTTAAAGTAGTAGTGCACACTAACTGGAGTGCTGATAGAAAATCATCCTCAGTTTATATATAACGTTTATTCTCTTCAAACTAGACTATGGTTGTATTGTTTATGGTTCAGCAAGGAAGTAAATTTGAAGATACTTGACCAAATTTTGACCCAATTTATCATCAAGTAATAAGACTCGCTCTGGGAGCATTTAAGACATCCCTGTGTGAAAGCCTACTTGTTGAAACGAATGAACCACATTTATCACAACGTAGTGAAATGCTTTCTGCACAATATGCTCTCATATTAAGATCAAACCCTCTCAAAAATGCTTTTTTTTTGCTGTTTTTCAACCCAAATACAAAACATTATACCAAAATAAACCAAACACCATACCATCCTTTGGCATTAGAATATCACCCTGCCTTGAAAGTACCAAACTTGATCTTTCAAAAATTTAGAAAATGTCCATCTTTAAAACACCTCCCTGGCTAATAAAACAACCAAAATACTTTTTACATTACATGGCAGACACAAAATGGAGACAAACCCTTCCATCTTCCACAACCCTTATTAACTTCTCGCCCAATTTGAAAAGGCTGTAGCAGCCTTCATTAGTGGAAAATAGACAATAAAATTTAGCTTTCCAAATGGTACTTCACATTTTCATAAGAGCAAAAGACCTTGCTCTGTCTTAGATTGAAAACAAGCATATTTTAAACAGTATCATCTTCTCTGACTCACTATCAGTACTTCAGTCACTATATAATAGAAAAATGGAGAATCCATTATTAGCCAATATTCTCCTCAAACATACTAAGCTGAGTACCTCCCACAAAATACTATACTGTTAGTCAACCAACCATATTGGCATTAAAGGTAATAACAAAGCAGACAGTGCTGCAAAACTGGCCATGTCACTGAGAACAGTCTGATTTTAAAATACCTTATACTGATTTTAAACCTAATATCAAAGAATCTTTAGATCAGAAATGGCAGGCATCATGGAATGATGTCGTGAATAATAAACTTCATGCCTTCAAGCCAACTCTAGGACAATGGACTCCTTCTTACAGAAGTCCGTAGGGAGGAGGTAACCAATGCAAGAATTGGAATTGGGTATACTTATATAACCCACTCCCACATACTAAAAGGATAAAACCAACCAGAGTGCATTTCTTGCAATGAACCACTATTAAGCACTTTATGTTGGAGTGTTTCAACCTCCAACCTATGTGCAATCAATATTACAATGTGCAAGACATTATGGAGCTCTTTGATACAGTTAGCATTTCTTATATTATAGACTTCCTGAAGGAAGTAAACATTTATCATAAGTGATCCCTAAATTTTAATTAACTTTCATGTTTTCATTATCATACACCATTTACTTGCCCTGTTGATTGGGAAGCCTCATTTATTTATTACCATTACCATTTTATTGATTTACTTTCAACTGTTTGGTTTCATATCACTGGTTGATACAAAATCTTTTACCACTTTTAAATGATCAATGATATAATCTTCGGTATGATGATAAATAGCTGAACAGCGCTGGTGGGCCATAAAATTCAACCAACCAACCAATCAACCATTGCATCTGGTCTAAGGTAGAAACAATTAAATTCACAGGCTATATGTTTCAAAATTAGTAAGCAAGCAAGCTTTTCTTATATTAAATAAATAAATAAATAATAAAGCTTACTGGTTTTGCATGTTTTACCTTTATCTTAAATTTGTTATACTTTTAACAAACTTTTAACATCTTTGTCTTTAATATTCTATCTTCATGTTTACACTAGTTTGAAAGGGTTTATATTCCTCAATTTTTGTACAATTATGTTATCACTGATCTGGGTCCACACAGTTTGCAGTTGGACTGAACTTATAAGTGAAAATTATGGTATATAAAGCCTCAAAAAAAACCTTTGTATAAATGGAGACATATCTGATTGTAATAATATTTTAACTGATTGAAAAACAACACTGCCAGACATTGGTAGCTGATAATTTCAAAGCTGTTATCTGAAAAACAAGCAGGGATGACATATATTCATATGACATTTATCAGAATGCTTGAGGATTAGTTGCATTTGATCCATAATCATGGCTTTGTATTTACACCAGCAAAAAAGATTAAGATACACAGTGTCATGCCCAAGGGATCCCCTGTATACTTCTATATATATGTCAAGGAATCCCCACTATATATATATATATATATATATATATATATATATATATATATATATATATATATATATATATATATACACACAAATCATATGACGAATAACAACACTTTCAAGCACACTCGATCCGGCAAGGGATCACGTGTCAGGGATTGATTAAAATAGATGCAATAAACTGACGATGAACAGTGCGAAACTAGTAACTAACTAGCCTGAGCACTTTAGACTCTTAATGAGTCTTTTTCAAAGGCAAATACAAAACATATACAAAACAAACAAATAAACACAAAAATGTTGTGTTTGTAAAACTCTACATGGCTGTCTCTACATGAGTTAAACTTATAGATATATTGCATCAACCAGCCTATATCAACTTGTTGCACAACATACTAGGCTCTTTACTTTTATGCATACTGTCAATCATCGAACAAAATCTCTACATATATTACTGGCATTACTATGACATTAAATAGCATTTCGATTTTTTTTCAAATAAAAGTAATGTTATGGTGAACAACTGGAAAGTAAAGATTAAGCTTGCAAGCAGAACACAAGTTTTGTTAATTATCAATTGTTTACTCAGTCGAAAATGTTTGATTGAATAAAACACCATTATTTATTTAATAATTTATAACCTCATAGAAGGAACACAGCACTAATAATTAGACTAAAGTTATCGCAAATCTTAAATAGTCACAAGAAGTAACTATTCTGAATGAAAGAAAGATCAGGATCAAAATTCTTATCTGAAGTAAAAAGGTTTTAGCAGCAAATGGTTAAACCAGTTCTATTGTCTGAGATTTGATAAAGCATTCAATGCAATGTTAGCAAGTTATGTCAGAAGTACAAGTGGAAAGACAATCCTGTTTGTCCTAGTGTCTCAAATTTTTTAGAGTCAGCTGTTGTCAACCATGCTGGATGTACTGAACATGTACATTCCTCAAAAGCTGAAACTGTGGCAAAAAGCAACACTCTTCTTACTGTGTTGTATCAGACAAGGCAGATGAAACTCTAGCGATGATACTTCAAAAAATGCTGGTTGGTACATGTGCCATGGCAACATCAAGCACTGGTTATAAATAAATTATAGTATTGTGCAGTTTTGTACAAAATAATCAGCAGAAGAGACAACACAGACCCTGGTCTGAAGGCACTTATGCTATGGCAGATCAGGATATTTTGTTGTTTGTAGTTTGACTCGAGTATATATGGTATACCAAAATTAGATTACTTCTCCAAGCCCAAGAAGGAGCATAATAATGTTATGTACTATTCTGAGCACAGACAATAGTAATTATAATGTTATGTGCTATACTGTACATATACTACTGTAATTATAATAATATTGTATGCTATACTATTCAAAGACTATTGTAGTTATTTGTTATGTTCTATGCTGTGCATAGACTATAGTAATTGCTATACTGTGCATAGACAATAGTAATTATAATAATGTTATGTGCTATACTGTGAATAGACAATAGTAATTATAATAATGTTATGTGCTATACTGTGAATAGACAATAGTAATTATAATAATGTTATGTGCTATACTGTGAACAGACAATAGTAATTATACTAATGTTATGGGCTATACTGTGCATAGACTATAGTAATTATTTCATTATGTTCATGAATCATTCACTGGTTTAGTTGTATGCTGGTAAATCAATTTTAAATATGCTGAAATTCATTTTATTACTGCTAATATTTTTGCCTATTTTATATACTAAATTTTGCATTGATAAAATGATATTCAATGAAATTTCCATATCAAATTTGAAAACCTTTCTGGTGTGTCACATGCAAACCTTTCTGGCCTGTCACAAGTTCAAACTTTATTGTTACATCTGGCTAAAGATTTAAACACAATACCATTAGGGTAACTACTGGTTTAGTTTAAAATGAATGGCATCATAAACTGCAAACTCTCCTTAACTGCTTGAATATGGTGCACAAATATGTAATTTCTATAATGGGCTTTTAGTCACTGTTCAGGCTAGAATGTTATTATTTACACAGCACACATAGCAACTCACAAAGCATCAAAAATGGTAATGTGACCATTCTGCTTTCTTACTTTAAAAGGTGTTCATGCTCTATCAGCTCCAATACATCCAGACTGCGATCCTCCTCTGGTATATACACTGACAACATGGGTACTGTGGAAAAAAATTGTGACCCATTCATTAAAAAGGTGACTATTATGGGATTGATGTTACTCTGAACTACCAGGGACTTGTACACACAGGAAATAGCACTGAGTTCCCATGATCTGAACATCATACTGATTAAAAATGTTGAAGAAAGAAAAAAAATGGTCTTTAATTTGACTACCATTAAAAAATACTTAAAATTCCTATTTATAATTCCTATGTACGTTGTGGAAATTAAAACAACATGTAATATTTGAAAGGTCACTTAAAATTAAATTATAATAATTGTTACTCATTACAGTCTGTGGTAGTATATATTTGTTTTCTTTTCATTTTTATTTGTGTGAACCACAGTACCATTAGGAAATAATTTGAATTTAAAATTTATTACCAAAACTTTCGCAATCAGAAATCTCAGCATTTGAATCAAACTAGATTTATCAGTTGAAAAGCTTTTGAGTGGAGTCATTGTAACAAAACAGTTAAATAAATAAAATCCTCAATGTTTTTTTTTTTATTGCTCAGGAAACTGAAGTAGTACTCAATACAGGTGCATCAAGATTACCCCTCATGCTTCACTGAGGAATGACCAATAATTAAGACAAACTTGTACAAGGCATAGTGTATTACTAAGACAAAATAAATCTCATATGAGATAATCAGTGTTACCTGGAGTGTCACAAAGCATGCTCCATCCTTTGATATCTGACAGTTTGAGTGCATGGAATGACCAATAATTAAGACAAACTTGTACAATGCATAGTGCATCACTAAGACAAAATAAATCCCATATGAAATAATCAGTGTTACCTGGAGTGTCACAAAGCATGCTCCATCCTTTGATATCTGACAGTTTGAGTGCATGGAATGACCAATAATTAAGACAAACTTGTACAAGGCATAGTGCATCACTAAGACAAAATAAATCCCATATGAAATAATCAGTGTTACCTGGAGTGTCACAAAGCATGCTCCATCCTTTGGTATCTGACAGTTTGAGTGCATGGAATGACCAATAATTAAGACAAACTTGTACAAGGCATAGTGTATCACTAAGACAAAATAAATCCCATATGAGATAATGAACCCCTCATCCAAGCATTCGTGAAGGATGAGAGGCATTATTGGAATAAAGCCGGAGGCTGAGCATGTATACATAGCATGTTACTCTGTCGTTGGCGGAAACGGGCGCTCTTCAAAGAAAAGGAACTTTTATTAGTTATACAATACGTCACTTGAAGTACCCTATATAAACAAGCTGTTATTTATGTCTATAGGAGTGGACGTCTTCGACTGTCCGACATTTGTTGTTTGTTTATCTGCCATAACAGGCTTGCCTTTTGTTGCTTTCGGAACTCTAGTCACAACAGACTTCAACTTTTTGTTTTTCTGTTTTTGTGGCTTCATAACTTTTCCCTCTTTTGAGGAACTTGCCTCGACTTCACAAAAGGCTGCAATATCCTCAGGCCCAAAATCTGAAAATTCCGAGTCGGCTTTGAGATTGGTAATTGAGAGGACTTCGTCCTCTTCAGTATCCATTAGAAAATAAATGAAAATAATTTAGAACAGATAACATGTATAGCTTGGACTACGTCCTAAGCTCGCTGCAATACCACTTCTTTTTAAGTATACACCTATTATTTAACTTACCACTACCTACCGTTCCTCTACAACGCCAAAATAACTATGAGGTTGTTTGTATAGGGTACTTCAAGTGACGTATTGTATAACTGATAAAAGTTCCTTTTCTTTGAAGAGCACCCCTTTCCACCAACGACAGAGTAACATGCTATGTATACATGTGAGGCTGAAGGCTTTACAAAAAATAATCAGTATTACCTGGAGTGTCACAAAGCATGCTCCATCCTTTGATATCTGATAGTTTGAGTGCATGGAATGACCAATAATTAAGACAAACTTGTACAAGGCATTGTGTATCACTAAGACAAAATGAATCCTATATGAGATAATCAGTATTACCTGGAGTGTCACAAAGCATGCTCCATCCTTTGATATCTGACAGTTTGAGTGCATGCACATTTAGGAACTGATTTGGCACTCGTGACCAGGTACTGCTCTGGAGTACTTGTATATCCAGTCGGGGTGGACAGCTGGGCACCATACTCTTTCGCCCTCGAAAAACAGCTGTGGACAGTGGCAGTGTGTTCTATTGATATGAAATAATAAAGCCATTAAAGCTGGTAAAAATTACAATAAATGACAACAAAATTACAATAAATGACAGGAGCCTTCCTCTTGATTAAAACATGCATCCTGAGAGTATAGTATATTTTTACAATAAGAAGTTGGTCATGACCTGTCTGTCAAGTCAGCCCATAAGATTCAAAATGAAATATAGATTGGTGACCTATTTTTGGTGGAAAGGTGTTGTACCCAACAAGACATATTGACACATTCATTTCCATTACTCTGTGTCAAATATACCAAAACAAGAAGCTCATGTGGACCTGACATTGCTCACCTGACTTACACTGTTTAACAGCTTAACATTTTATTAACCAGGCCTATGCAGTAATGTAAGAACACAATCTATGTAAGCCATCTCCAAATCTTTATATCACATCGTTTCTTTCAAAATCCTGATTTTCTTTCTAAACATGAAGACATAATTAATATACATAGCTAAAACCCAACTGATCTCAAGTATGGTTTCAATAGGCCCAGTCAGTCAGGTGTTTGATCACCATATTCATTAGTGAAACAAAGATCGTGATGATGGAAGTATATATTCCTTGTTCGATTAAAATCATATCACAAATATGGCTTCCAGATGGTAACAATCTCAGACACAAGATGCATGGATCTCACTAATTATCAACCCATAAAAAGTCTTGATGATATAAGCTATTATTTCAAGTTTGATAGAGACAAATTAGAAATGTCACTTCCAGAATGCTATTAAGCACAGTTCATTCCAGAATGCTATTAAGCACAGTCAATTCCAAAATGCTATTAAGCACTGTCATTTCCAGAATGCTATTAAGCGCAGAGAAGGTCTTCCTCAACACTGCTTATGTCTGTTTGGTGCCCTACACCTAATTTCAATGTAATCTGACTACAGATAGTATATTAAGTGCTGTCATTGTCAAGGACAAAGAAAGCATGGGACTCCAAGTCAATGGATTTCAGTGTGTTCACCAAGGTATGATAGTAGAATCTGAGGCAAGACTATGGGGGTGTTAAAAGCTGCTTTTGACAATAATAAAATGTAACACCATGTTCTGAATGCAAACTACTAAAATAAAATGCAAAAGATTTATCAGGAAAATTTTCATTAACTATACATATAAAAATAGAAACTGGGGAAGAAAAGTTTTATTTTTAATCTAACATTATTACTGAGATCACAAATTTCATACAGTGTTTTGGCAGTATGATTCTTGACTGGTCTTCTTATCTTTGGAATAAGAAGAAAAAAAATACCAATATTGATTGGACTATGAGATAACCTGTCAACTTCACTAATCTGGTCACTTGAGTGCTTCGATTAATAATACAAATAGATTTAGGGCAATCACACAATCTTAACTGACTGAAGACTTCTGCAACCTTTGACAATTCCATAGAAATCAATACATTTAATTCAAGTTTATTTAAATTATCACTCAATCACATATTATTTCTGTCATGAAGTGGTGACTGAAATTCCTGGTTTTTCCCCCCAACTTTGATCAAAATTTTACAAAATTAAAGGGCATCTCCCAGTCCAGAACAAACCAATTATTTTTTCTAATTTCCAGGTAGAGTAGTAACTCTCTTTATCTGCCAACCAATTTTTTGATTCTAGGTATAATGGTATGTATATAGGATGCATAAAACTCCAGCAAAATGCAAACATTTAACAAAGAATATACAATTAATAAGTGCATAAAAAGTTAGCCCCATTATGTCCCTCCCCGGAGTGGTGGTGTTATAAAACCTATTCTAAACTGTTTCCTGGCTACAAGATGAAAGATTCATTGACATACAGTGAGACTGTATATATTTAGATATTTAAATAACACACAATACACAGGTTCAATAGACACTTTATTGTACATATAAAATAATCTTTTTGGCATAATGGGGGCAAATCCTGTCACATCACACTGCACCAGCCCAGCTCTGAATTGTTTTAAAGGATACCTCAGGACAGGAAGCATGCGGGAGTTTGTAGGGTTGTGAAAATTGTCTGATACCTGCGTGTTGGGCCGAAAGGGGCTGACAGGAGGTATATAGGGACAATAACAACCAAAACTCAACAAGCCCGATCCCGAGAATGTTATGATAACAAACATCAGCCGATACTGCATACATGCACTGCAGAAAGCAGGTATGAAGTATATGGGCATTTAAGTACTGACACAAATTGGGGTTCAAAAGCAAAGTTTTCTTGAATGAATGAAAACTTGGCAATGGCCATACAACACCGTAGGAAGCAGGTATGAAACATCTGGGTATAATAGTACAAATACATTTGAGAACTGACCCAAATTTGTTTTCTATGTAAAATTGGGATTTTTTGTTTGTTTTTTTTTAATGTATGAAAACTTGGCAATGTTGCAGTTTTGAAAGTGCTGAAAACCTTGTTCAAAAGTCAAGTCATGAATGCTTGAAGTTGGGCAATGCACCTAAGAACAGAACTGGAACAGTATGCTATGCAAGAAACGCCCCAAATAAATGATATGGTGGACCTCAGGACAGGAGACGTGGGAGTTTGTAGGGTTGTGAAGAGTGTCCGACACCTGTATGTGGAGCTGCAAGAGGGCTGATAGGAGGTATATAGGGACAATGATAACCGAAACTCGAAACTCAACAAGTCCTATCCTGAGGATGCTAATAAATGACATGGTGGATGGTGGGGAGGCGGGTGGTTCTTAGATATTTTTGTATGTGTGGAGATTATGCTAATGCCAGATTAATATAACTTCATATATGTTAAAATGAATACAGTATATTCTACCATAGCAAATATCATCTAATTATTTATGGACTAAATTTTACTGTCTTCCAAAGAAAAGAGAAAATAAAGATGGCCTGATTGCTTGGCTATACAAATATTTTTATAATTAAAATTAAAAGCAGGATATGATTGAAAACAAGTACTCATAACAACTCCAAAAGATAGAACAAGCAAAAAACAGCAATCAAAAGAATATAAATTTATTGGTAATTTTTTTTACTTTTCCTTTTTTTCAAAAGTAAGACTGAGATGGTTAGTTAAGCCTTGTAATTTTGCATCCAGCAAAAGACATTTCAAGAGAAAAGTGAAGGGAGAAAATTTAGACGAAGTATATACATTTACCTTGGTGTGTCCAAGTTCAAACTGTAGCATTTCTTTTATTGTGGGTTCACATATTACAGCTGGAAACAATTTTGTCCCTGGCTCAACCTGAAAAGACAACAGCCACTCTTGTATCCCTCAATGAATATACTGTATTTACTTACTTATAAGTCTAGTCCAACTGCAAACTGCACAGAACCAGATCTGTAAGCACATAATGTGACAGCAGGGTCTGTGCAGTTTTTTTTTTGAGTAATCAGTAGAACAAACAACACAGAGCCTGATCTGTAGGTGCATTATGTGACAGCAGATCAAGATCTTTGCTGTTTGCAGTTTGACTTTAGTTATAATCAAGTGAGTGTGTGTGTGTGTGTGTGTGTGTGTGTATATATATATATATATATATATATATATATATATATATATATATATATATTATGACACAGACTAAGTCATTTCACCATTTGGTCAATATTATGACATCCAAATAAATAACCAATATGTAGATGGATGAATGGATGGATGTATGTATGTTTCAACAATGCAAGTTTCAAAAATGCATCAGTGCAATAAAGGCTATATAGTGCTCATTTTAGTGAAAAGCAATACTTTCCATATACGGATGAATGGAACAATGTATGTGTATACATATGCATAGGTTTTTTTTGTAATGCACCAGTACAATCTGGGCTATGCAATACTCATTTAAGTTCTAAAAATATAATGGTATCAAGTCTCCCTCAAAAGGCTAGATGCTCTACTGACCAAAATGAATTTCATGGATTCCAAGACCATTTATTTATTTTAAATGTTGAGTGCTGAAGCCATCTCTGATTATTCTTGACCAATAACAATATTTCAAAACTGTGGTGGCCATATTATGTAAGATTAGCACCATGTACATTTAAGAGCAACAAGACCACTAAAGTCTCCTGGAAAAAATCCCATGTAAATATGACCATTTATTAAGAAGCAGTAATTAAAAGCTTTATTAGATGAAAGACTGGCCTTATTTTTATTCAGGACCAGTTGGATATTGTAACAAGTCTTTTAGTGTAAGCCCCATGCTGACATGGGTATCCATTCAGCAGGAGCAGTGATAAAAGAATTGTCAAGATCGCTAGCTGGGTGGCCATACTGGATGACTAGAGAGAGCAGAGAGAACAAGATTTCCATGATGAATCCCATGGCGGCCATAGTGGATGTCAGTTCAGCTCCATTTTCATTTAGGATCAACTATACACCATAACAAGTCTTTGAGCAAAACACCATATCATTGTCACCATCAATTTAGCAAGAGAAACAATAACAAGATTTTCAAGATGGCCCACATGGCAGTTGTATTCTTGGTCACCTCAGCACCATTTTCATTTAGGACCAACAAGTCATCACAAAAAGTATTCTGATGAAAATCCAATGTTGATATAACCTTGAATTTACAAAGATTTTTTATGACAAGATTTTTAAGATGGCTATCATGGCTGCCATATTGTAGATCAAATCAACCCTATTATTATCTGACTAGTTATCAAAAAAAGTATTTTGGGAAAAATCCAATGTTTGTATGACAGTCCATTCAGAAAGAGTAGCAACAAGAATATTTTCATGATGGCTGCTATTTTGGCCACACTGATGTCCTATGGGCACTATTTTCATTTAGGACAAACTAGACATCATAAGAAATCTTTTGGTGAAAACTCCATATTCACATGACCATGCATTCATGTGTAGTAACAAGTAGAACAGTGTGTGTGTCTGTGTGTGTGTCTGTGTGTGTGTATCTGTGTGTGTTTATTCTGCAGGTAACTGTCCAATGGCCTTGACATCTTTAACAAGCATTACTGCATAGAAACCAATTGTTTCTTATCAGACTTGTCATGACTATGACCTTTTCACCTTTCTGAACCAAAAATATACAGGACCCTTTTATACTCTAAGTGCAAATTCCTTTTACAAACTATGGTCAAGGTATACAGTCTAGAACTAAAGTTGTCATCTAAGATCTTTATTTCTTCAGTAAAGGTCCATGGTCTAGAATGTATGTTGTCATGTAAAGGTCATTTCTTCTTTCAGACACTGATCTTTGACCTACAGACCTCAAAATCAATCAAATCCATTCTTATCACAAATGTAAGTATTGCACAAACTTTGGTGCAAATGCATGGTAAAAAGCAATATTTTAATATTTTGTGCAGAAATAAGTTTTAATTTTTCATCAAGTTGTAATGACCTTTGGCAACAGAACGTGAGAATGGGGCCTTAGCCTATAATTTTAGCAAAGAATTACAATAATTGGGAAGAACATTTTAAGCAATAGTATTATGACTCTATGAGTTAACACAAAAGATTCAAAACCAAAATGTTTTGTAAAATTCAAAATATAATTTATCTCCCTGAAATAGAAAGTGAAAAATTAACAATAACTTACAATATGGTAAATAAAATTATATATAGCCTAAATGTTCTATGACAAATATATGAAGTAGTGAATATACTAAATGAGTTCGAGTGGTAATCCAAATGAAGTTCATATATTAATGTGCTGATGTCCCAGAAGTCTTGATGTATCTCAATAATGTAATCCAGAATGCCTCTAAATGAACTGACAGTAATTCCAATTCAGCTACCAAATTCAAAAGTCTGAGCACTTTGTAATATCCAATGAATAATTAAATAAATAAATACATCCTCACAAATGATCTCCACTGTTTGTCTCTGGTATGACAAATGTTTATGTTAGGAATAAATAATCTTCAGTCAACTATCCCTTATAAAAAAAACTAAGATAATATAGAAAGTTGTATTAGAGTCAGTTTTCATTCAAGATCAATCCAACACATAATCAAGCTAAGGCTTTTGACTGAATTTCCAGCTGCCAAACAATCAAGAATTGTGTCAACCTGGTGTTTCAAGAACTCATGTCCTGAAGTCAAATCACAAGATGTTTACTTGAATTAATAGTACAGCTAAGAACCTTGAAACTATAAACTATGTTTAACAATGATCTCATTCACAAGTGATCATGTGCAACTATAAAGAATTAGCTATTTAATGTCATTTATTAAATGACCTTTTCAATCTATAATCATGAAAATTAATACAGATAAAAACAATATATGTAACAGTAGATTACTAAAATTGGGAAACTTGGATTTTGAAATCTGTCTTCTCATTGGCAATGGATCACATTTACATCCAGAACATCCAAAATTAATCCTGGATCTTTCAACATAAAAATCAATAGGTTTCTACCTTCTTCTAAGTGCGAGTCTCCAAAAGTGATTAGCCCAGTTCTATGGTGTGGCATTGAAATTACTGTACAGAAACTATGTTTCTTCCTTCACTCACAGTGACCTTGATTTTTTACAATTCAACACTCTCTTAAAAAAATTGACTTCTTCTTTATTGAAATTGCATCCCCAATGATTGTCCCAGGTCTGTAATGTAGAAGTAATAGTATCATGTAGAAACTATTTGTCTTCTTTCAGTCATGACTATTCTCCCATGAGTTCCTCGAGAGACCCAACACTAGCTCTCGTAGGATTTGACAACAGTAATTGAGATATACAGTGAACATTTCGAAGCTTACTTTTGCTTCTAGACAGTAAATGTTCTCAAAATGACAAATTGGAATTTATTTATAATAAGTATAGTCCTATTATCACAGTTCAAATTATGAGTTAATTTATTTTAACCTGAAACTTGTTGGCCACCTCCTTTCCATTAACAGAGAAACTGAGCATGCCTGTGGATACATCAATAGAACTGCCAATGAGAAGTCCTGGGGATGTTCTCTTGGCGGACACATCCTGACCAGTACCACCATACCTCTGCTGCAGATCTCCTGCTGACACCATGTAGCAGTTCTTCCTGCTCACACTGAACAAATATTAGATACAAAAGAATGTAAAAATTAAAATTCATATTTCACAGGATTTATGAAATCTTTAATCTAAGCATGTATTACAATCTGAATTACTCACTGTAGTGATGTGAATGTCATTCATTTCATGCTTAGTGTGTAATCAATTATAATTACAAAAGGTCTTAAAAAATAATAACAAACTAAGGAAATAAATGCCAGAATGATGTTTTAACTATTACATACAAATACTCAAACTTGCCCAAATAGGAAACGATATATATAGCGGTAATAGTCTCAACTGACATTTTCCTTTAAAACCTGAAGCAAGAGTTGATTCTTTCTGATGTTATGAACTAACAAGTCTAGTAGTTTTCTGTGTCAAATGAAGCAATTATAACCAATCTAAATGATTGTTACAAAGGCTAAGTAAAATATGAATTGTTAAAATATTTAAGAACAAAATAATATAATAAAAACACAGATGATATTTAAAAAAACAGGCCAAATGTTTGAGGATTTTTAAATGCTTTCAGATCAAATGTAAGATGAGCAAACAGAAAATTCGAAATATAATTGATGGTCATTTTGTTCAAGTCTTTTATTTCCAAATGATTCTAAACCAAACAAAAACATGAAAAGAGAATAGAAAAGCACTGAGCCAACCTACGGTATTCTCAATTAACCAAACATAACAACTCAACCCAAAATATGTGAACAATGACAATGACTGTTTGTGAAGCTACATCCCATCTAGTCAAACAGTTATCAGATGATTAAATGTACTTGATGAAGTTTACATCTCAACTACAACAATCAAATTAGCCAGGGTTTTTTTATGGATAACATACAGTGAAATGTTTGTGCAATATTATGCCAAAAAGATATATGGGCTATTGTTGAGGAAGGTAACAGTTGCTGCCTAAACACAAGAGTTTATATATCTATCACAAGATTACAGTACAAACAAACAAACAAAACAAGTTAGAATATTCAGGACATTTTTTTTACAAAATGAAACAGATCTTCTACATCTAGAATTACTAATGGAAAATGTTTTTCTTTATTCAGAGTTTGGACTGTTAAAATTTTATGAACCTGCCTACAAGAGAAGGCTTTGTGCTTCAAAGCAAGCTGAATATCTGAGTGACTAGTGTGGGAGTTATTAAGGCATATCATATTTCCTTTCTTACCTCTGTTTGATCTTGTAGTCCATATCAAGAGTGGAGACAACAACATATCTGACTTTTTTCATGTCAAATGAGCTATCCATGAAATGAAATCCTGATGTGACCCAGCCAACATATACCTGACTTGGATCCTGTCCAGGGAAAATTCGCACTGAATAATAGTACTCATGAATCGACTCTGCCACAGCATTCATTTCACTCATATCTGTCTCTGATTGATCCAGGTCTGACCCCTCACTTCCTGTGAAGTCTCGTGCATAACCTTGCCGGCGGCTGATGGCATCCTGGAACTCATATGGGATAATTCCACGCGGTGCCTCAATGTTGATTACAGGTCCCTGGTCTGATGGGAGACCATTCTGATCCTCTGCTGAATCCCCAACGCGTGTGATTGGCAAAGTCTGAGCCCGACTGGAGGAAGTAGCTTTACTTCCTGGTTTATGATGCTTTCGGTCCAGACTAGAGTATTCGGTGCTCCTTGTCCTCTTGTCATTAGGAGATGCATCACGTACAGACCTTTTCTTGAAGAGTGTAAAAGGGGATTTGGCACGTTTGGAACTCCTATCAGCAAAGGCCCTTGCAGCATCAGCCACTTTGTCACCAAACAGTGACAATCTGCTAATAAATTATGAGATACCTATTACACAGTTAGAAACTAATCCACAACAAATCTGATGGATTACCTGCACCCACAACAAAGAAGGTGTAAATTGTTTGCAAACTACAGATCAAATGCTATAACCCATAAAAAGCTTCAAAAATTTGTTCATATTAACTAAAGGGCCTCAACAAAAACCAATTGTAATTTTATTTGAGGATTTAAACTGTGCAAGCATTCATCTTGAACTAAATAGTTTCCTTGTAGCTACTCATTTTTCCACAGAATTAACCAAGACATACATGTATTGTCTCCTGCCAATTAATCATTATAAAACTCAAACAGTTATTGATAAGCAAGCTAAAACATCCACAATTTACAAGTAAGAGGTATTTCAAGTATCTTTGAAATAAGAATGCATTGTTTGCAGTGGTAGTAATACCACAAGTGGGCTTGGAAAACCTTGTAAATTGATCAATGATTTAACGACCCTTCAGTGATAGATCTAAGTGGTCTTGGACTACCATGTACTTTGGCCAAGGACTTAACAACCCTTCAATGGCAGACTTCAGTGGACTTGGGCAACCTTGTAATATATCCTTGGACTTAAGGACCTTTCAGTGATATATCAAAATGGATATGCACAACTTTATATCTGTATGTTGGCCTAGGATAAAATCTTTCAGTGGTAGATCTATTAGTGGTCTTGGACAAGCTTGAACTGAACTTTGGCATGGAACTTAAGAGATCTTCAGTTGTAAATCTAAGAGGTCTTGCACAACTCTGTACATTGGCCTTTGAATTAAGGATCCTTCAGTGGTAGATATAAGTGGTCATTATTTGTTTTGTAACTGATCAAACTGAATAAAGGGAAACAATTCATGATAGTGTATTTGATTAAAATGTCCCCTTGCTGGGGAAAAACACTGCGTAAATAAAATGGAACCCAGAATATACCTGCAATTTCCCATTCTGCTTACAACAGGTTTTGATCTAAATAAATTATTTGTTGTTACCCGCTCTGAAATCCAAATTAATCAATTCTATGAAGTGTGCATGTGTGTGTGTGTGTGTGTGTACAAATGTGTGTGCTAAATATAGATACATTTTCTTGATTACTGTAAATATTTGCCCTTGAAATACAAATCATATTTTGGGTTTTGTTAAAGAGTAGATTTTTACTGCACATCACCAAGAACTGATGAGTCTGACTCAATAAGGCAGTTGATTTGTTTTCTCCAAATTTGTCAAATTTTCAGTAATTTATAACAAAATACCTTAAGCTGCTATTGTAAAACTGGAAAACATAATTAAAAGTCCAGTATTCGAAACATGCAGCAAAGATAAACATTATGTTCAACTGAAAAGTTTGTAAAGTATGTGGAGACTACCACAAGTACAGTTGCACAAACTTTAGTTCCAAACACTATGCAGCTCAATGGCTTGTTGCTATCTCTCAACTTGATGTAATTCTTTGAAATTCTTTTTTCATTTAATGTGATAACATCAATCATATCTCTTGCCATGAGTCATACTAAAATTGTCCAATAAACATAAATTGTGTCCCTTCCAGCTTTTATTCAAAAGAATCTGAAAATACTTTTTTTTTCTTCTCTTTTGATTATTAAACACTTTTCAAGAGGCTTATTTTCCCTTTTGTTTTAAGGACACACAGTACTAATGGCATGTAAAAATGGGAACCAGCCCAGAAATGGGGGAATACAAATAGAACATATATGGGTTTGGATGGCCAATATTGGTTAATAATGTAAGTCATGTTTTAGGGAAAATAAGTTTTTGAAAGCTTATCCTATTTGTAAGTGGAAAAAAATTGAGACACTGTTTAATAGGAAATTTCAGACCTTTAACAATCTTGAGTTTGGAACACTCATTACTAAAATTGGCACCTGACTTTTTGGTGTAGAATTGAAAGCACATATTTCAAACACATGCAGGTCCAGAAAATGCCATGGCTTATATCCTTTTCTCTACACAGAAGCTAACATCCAGGTTTTATCTATACTGATAAATATAGGTCTGATCATGGGCTACTCAGAAATTTTAAGTAATTGAATTTTTAATATCATGATGTTTGCATAGGTTTGCTATGGGAACTGAATTAATACCATCAGTCCTTAAACATGCACCGCTTGCTTGACAACATTTTTAACCAAATTCAATAATCAACAGTTTGATCATGCAGACACTTTGAATGAACAAATTGGTGCAGTTTAAAGCATCTGAGGTGCTGCTGTAAAGTTAGTCTGGTTCCATGACTAATTGAAATTCACTAATTCTAATATAAAACCTGGATCCAAATCAAACATGGATGAACAAATGTTACAAATTTTTCAGCAATGATAATTTTTTCATAGTTTTTGCTTTTATGCCATAAAACTGCATTTTAAGGGTAATTTTTTGGTAAGATTTACAGCAAAATCATAAGTGTTGACAAGTCTGCATCACCTCATCTCCAGAAAAATAATATGGGATTATCTGGCAAAATTTATGACATAATCTGCATGTGCATCTTTTCTACAACAAGTTATGAGTCCATTTTTCTATCTGACACTTTGGTCTCACATTTGTAAGCCCTAATACTCCTGATATACTGTTTATTTGTTGTAGCATGACTGGATAATGATCAGACCAACTTATAATGTGAAGGCAGGTGTGCTTAACATGAAAAAGATGCAAGTGATATTTTTGAATGAAATTTTAAGATTCTGGTCATTTTTACTCTGAAATGCACAGATAACTGTTGAGAACTTGATGGTCATTCAACATCATGACACAAGCCAATAAACATATTCTATTTGTATCTCCATATCCCAAGTTACTTTAATTTAATAAATTGAAAATATTACCAGTAAACTGAAATGTCCGTCAATATTGTTTACCATGGATGTTTACTAGCAAGTATATTGCTTCCATTTTCATGCAAGTTCAACTCTGCATTAATATATATATATATATATATATATATATATATATATATATATATATATATATATATATATATATATATATATATATATATATATATATATAGGATACAAATCATATGGCGAATAACAGCCCTGAATAACAGCCCTTTCAAGCGAACTGGATCCAGAAAGGGATCATGTGTGTCAGGGATTGAGATACAAATATTTTCTATTTTCCACAATAAGTTGATATAGGCTGGTTTAATTCATATAGAAACAGCCAAGTAAAGTTTTGCAAACACAACAGTTTTTGTATTATATTTGTTTGTTTTGTCTATGTTTTGTATATGCCTTTGAAAAAGACTCATTAACAATTAACCTCATACAAGTGCCTTTTGGTGACTCTATACCACATTTGCATACAGGTGCCTGAAGGCACATCTACCTAATTCACATACAAGCGCCTTTTAGCACCTCTGTGAACAGCAGCCATTTTGAACAGGTTTTCATAGCCTCACTTATGGGGAAAACCTCCTATTAGATACTACATTCATTGGTGTGAATGACCATTACATCAAATCAAATGGTCACTGTTTATGCTCTGGTCAAAATCTGCTAATTAAAGTAAGTAGGTCATAACAGTGTCTCTTCAAAATGGTAGCCACTAATATCGTTAAGTAATAGTTTTCACAATTATAATCACAACTATGAAAGCTTCAATAACTTAGGTAAAGATTCTGATACTGATGTATGAAGCCATTAGTTTTTATAAATTATCAAGTTCAGCTGATTTAGTAATGTAGACGTAGATAAATAACTTGCAAATTTCGAGTATTTGAAATGGCAGCTACGGTTAGTCACGTGGCTTCACTGATTTGATGGTGAATGAGTTCTCTCAAGATTTTAAAACACATACAAAATTCTTTTGTGAAAAATAATTATACAGCTATAACAACCGTACTATTAAATCTTCCATACATAATATAAGTGTACCAAAATGTACCAAAAACATAAAATGGTTAAAATGGCTGTTAAACTAACATACACTTCATGGCTTACCAGGCCTATGTGTAGCACACTGCACTGGGTAACTTTCCTACATGCGTCTGAAGGGAAAAAAAGCCATACACTATGAGAGAAAGGGAAAGGGTTAAGAGTTGAAAGCACTAAGTTAATATATATATATATATATATATATATATATATATATATATATATATATATAGAGAGAGAGAGAGAGAGAGAGAGAGAGAGAGAGAGAGAGACAGAGACAGAGACAGAGAGACAGAGACAGAGAGAGAGAGACAGAGACAGAGAGACAGAGTTAAATTATCCTAAAGGAGAAAAAAATTTAAAGAATTATTCTTCACAATTTTATTTTCACCTGGAAGATTTGCGCCCTTCAGGTATGTTAAGTGAGTTAATGTCTCCTGTAGCCAGTTGAGATTCACTGGATGCTCCCTTCAATGCTTCTGGTGGTGGGCTGCCATCAGTAACAGCTTCCTCTAAAGAGTGACCACGATTCAGCCCATTTTTTTTACCACGTGGTCGTTCAAGTGTTGAGGGTAAGGAATCATCTGCATACCTTTGTTGCATTGCTGGAGGAATTCATATAAAACGAAACACTCAGAATAACTGCATGAAATATCAAAATATGTTTTTGTTAAAAACCACAAGTCTGACAGCCTTCAGCACCATTTACTTTTAAAAATAGATGCAACCATTATACAGTTTTAATCAGCTTTGACTAAAGAGAAACTATTTTTATAAATGTTTTAGTCTGATGGTGTTGCTCATAAACTCAGTGTCATTTTACACCTG